>SPJY01030712.1:94787-139083 GCA_005191435.1 Raddia distichophylla
AAAAATGCGAACACAATCCCTGGTTGCTGTCCTTCTAGATGGCACAGTAAATCGTGGGCAAGCAATAGACATAAACTTTTTAAATCCTTCACGTTCACAGAATGCAAAAGGAAGCTCATCACTAATTATCATTTCAGCAAGTGACTGCCTAATTGCTTCAGAATCAAACCTCCAGGTGGAGATTGCACATTGGTCACCTTGAGTTGGTTCAAGTTGCAACGTACCTTGATTAGCAATCTGTAGCCTATGAGGATTACGCTTGCAAGTTCTGAAGTGAGATAGCACAGAGGATGTACCATTAGTCTTTGAAATACAGCGAACCTCACGACCACAATACTTGCACTTGGCCTTGGTAAGAACACCCTCAACATAGATCTTTGTAAAGCCTTCCCATGCATCTGACCTTGTCTCAATAGCTTTTCTTTTCTTGCTTTCAGGTTGTGCGGGCTGCTCCTCCTTGTCCTCCATCACCACTTCTACAGTGTTGGTGATGCCTTCCTCCGGAATATCACTACTGACAGTGTTCGGTTCAGACATCTGTAACTCGAGCAAGCAACCAATTAGTTACACACCAATCAAGAAATAAAGAAAACAAGGAGAGAGCGAATGCATACATTGTAGATCCACACAGAGAGGAGAGCGAAACAGCCTTGCAGTCTGTAGATCGGAGGAGAGCACGGCGCCACGCACCAGCCGTCGGCCAGCGTTCGCCGGTAGGGAACGTCGGGCTGGGACGACAGGGAACGTCGGCGGCGGGGAACGTCGGGCGGCGTGCCTGCGAGAGACTCCGCGCCGGCCGCCGGGGAACGTCGGGCGCGGGCGGTGGGCGCTAGCGCCGCTCGCCTTATTTGCCTAGGGTTTGTGCCGGCTGCGGCGTCGGGCGTGGCGTGGGAGTGGAGTGGCGTGGGAGACTGGGAGTGGAGTGGCCGAGTGGGCGTGGAAGTGTTGGCCTGCGGCTGCGGGGGCCGACTCATGGGCTGGGGTGGGCTGCGGCCTGCGGCCTCTTTGCTCGGTGCTCACAGCCTCGTAGCAGTATAACGCGGTATAAATGGTATTTCGGTATTCCAGAGTCAAATACCGTACCGATACCATAATACCGAAGTTTCTGAAAATAGATACCGACGCAAATACCGAATACCGAAAATACCGTAATTTTCGGTATTTTCGGTTCGGTACGGTACGGTAATTCGGTATCGGGATTTTTATGCCCACCCCTACTCCAGCCCCTCCTACCCTTGTTGTGGCAGTGGAGCCCCCCCTTAGCCCCCCCAACATTTTTAGGGTATGAAAGAGAAGAAGGAAGGTCTAGAGGTAGAAGATAACTCTGTTAGACCCCCCTACTATTTTGTTCTGCGTCCGCCCCTGCCAGCCATGGTCATGGTTGTTACGTTGCATGAGTGATGAGACTATAATAATCCCGTACGTACTCATGGTCATGGCCAAGCAGAGCTGTAATAATCCCGTGCGCGAGAGTAAAATATAAATAATCCAGCCATGGTCATGGTTGTTACGTTGCATGAGTGATGAGACTATCTTTGCATTCATGGAAGATGATCCAAAACCGTAAACAACCATTCCGCAGAGAGTAGTGTGTAAAGAAGTAGAGTAAATCTGTACAGTTTAGGTGGTTGGTTCACCGGGTCACACTCGAACCGACACCGATCGTGCACTCGACATGATGCACTTAGAGTATCTCTAGAAGGGTCTCTAAAACGTTCCTTAAAACACTATTGCGAATAACCTCAGCCTCTGTAACGTTTTAGTAGAGTCTCTATCTCAGCCTCTAAATTTAGAGACTCTCCAGAGTCTCTATATTTAGAGACTGCATAGAGAATCTTTATATCTTTTCGAGGATAGATACTCTAATGATTTAGAGAAAGGATATAGAGAATGAAATACAGAGATCTTGCTAGGGATGCTCTTACGGTGTGTTTGGATGCATGTTTTGTCTCCATCGGTTGCCGGGTTTGTCTCCGCTGAAGCAAAATCTCTATCTAGGCTAAGCTGGAGGAGAAAAAATATATATTTTGTGCATTGGTATTGTGGTGAGAGTGGAGTGACATTAGAGGAGAAGAGGTAAAATTTAGAGTTGCCAACAACATGAGAATTGAATCACTGTTGATCGGCGACACAAGGTGGTGATTATGCTTGTTCACGGGCAGTCCGGCTTGGTTCGAAAAAGCCTGACCTGGTCCGGCCCAACCAGTGCATCTTGCCGGGCGTGGGCCCGAGGAAATCATGCGTTTAGTCGTCAGGCTTTCGGGCTTCGAGCTGTCCTCAATCAAACACGAGCTCTTACAGGATATCTGCCTGACTTCCACAGTTCCACTAGTCTGTATGCTTTGTCCCTGACATAATGAGGTCATGCATTCATCCATCCAACCAAACGATTTAAGATTAGGATTTGTAATCGTGAGGTATTAGGATTTCCCCGTACGTAGTGCGTGTAACATGAACATGCTTACCGTCCGACGAGGGGTTTTCCAAGATCCATGGAGATCAAAGGACGGCAGGTGTGGCTTGAAGGCCGGCGCTGATATGGCATGGCATCCACACGAACCACCAGGCTTGGATTGCAAAGAGCAAACGTGCATCATTATGTCATGGCCGTGGCCCGTGGATGGACGGACCGGTCAGCACGGTGCTGGCGGTTGGCGCTTGCGCTGCTCGAGTTTCCAGGCCGTCACGTCCTCATTTTCCGGCGTAAAATTCAACCAAAACCTCCCAACCTACGCTGCGCAGTTGCCGATGATCCATTGCGGAACAAAGAGCCCCGTATACATCACCACCAGAGACGCCAGAAAACCTAACGGCCCATGTCATTGAGACAAAACAAAAACATCAAAATAAACCCGTCTTGATGGTTAGTCGTCGAGACCGTTCTGTCGAGAGAGAAACATAGTCTCGAAAAAGTTTCTCTCAGCGATCAAATATAAGGTGGTCAAGACAGGTAGAACTGCTGCCATCAAAGGATGGTCGGTATCTTTTTCGGTGGCTATGTGGGGATCACCGAGAGAGAACGATTACATGTCTTGATGGCTCGCTAGCTTTAGCCAGTCGAGAGAAAGCCCAGTGGGGCCACACACAATGGTGTGAGCTGGCTTCTCTCTCAAAACAGTCTAACGGATGCCGTCGAGAGAGAGGAGTCAGTCCACATCTTTCCACATTGTTCATGAATGGACATCTCTTGACGGCCAACCCTAGGCCGTTGAGAGAACTTAGTTTTAGAAAAAATAGCTTTAGAAAAATGTAAAAAAAACAGCACAATTGTAGTTGATGTTGCTCCCAATAGTAAAAGCAGCTGCACCTGCAAAACCCTAAACACTCCCAAGTCCCAACATGTATTTTCCCCACAATTACACATACTTATCCAAATTTCCACATCCATCACACATATTTCATCCACATCCACATCCAAAATAACTCAAAATTAACCACATCGACATAACCAAATAACGTTCGACATAAACAATACGCACAATCACAGTTTCATCACATGGAAAGTCACGACTATGACATAGATATTATTGTTCGACACATGTCACCTCGTTCTTATGGCTCACTCGACGAGGGGTGGCTCGGCTGGGTAAACCTCGGAGAGGCGCCGTCGAAGAGATTATCGATAAAGTCAGCATCATAGGTCCTTGATATGCGGCCCTTCTGCCCATGAGCTGCAGCTAAAGCCGTTGAATCGAAACCCTATATGCAAACACAAACTTATTAAATGTACGACAATGAAATAATGGATTAGTAATTTGGGCTGAAATAACATATCTTATCCATAGCAGCCCGAAGCCACCCTGTGGAGAAGGTGGACCCACGTAGTCACCTGGAGGGGGAGACGACCCATCGTAGGCACCCTGTAGGGGAGGCGGGCTTCATAGATTTCTACTGAGGAGGCGGACCCGTATCTATTACGAATACGGTGGTGCACCCTGTAGACGGTTGGATGGCCATTGGTACCGCTCAGGCCAGTCTAAACATTTGGTTGGAAGAAGCGCACTCGTTCACCGTTATCATGCAAATGAATTTTAAAATAATTTAGAACATATATGTGTATGTTAGAGAATGATTGTACAAATGTGCTTAAGAACACTTATATGTGGTACATCTATCTATTATATAGTTAAAATAGAATTCAACGGAGCCACAACATTCGGAGCTAGCCTTGGCCTATGCAGACTAGGTGAGCGCAGGGTCCTAAAGAACCTAAACTAAAAGGGCTAAAAACCCATTGCACAAATACAATATAATAGGTTCTTTGGTTCATGTCTTATTACCCAAATGAACCTTACTAAATTCGGATGTTTAAATTTTGTGTCTCTTATAATGCTATGTTTTAATCTTAATTTAAATTATGTCCTAATTTCTTACCGGGGTTTCAAAATGTTAGGACCGGCCTTGACCATATTAATATAAAATCTTAAAAAAATCTCACGTTAATTAGAAAGAAAAAAGATCTACACCTTGATCGTTGTGAGCCTAGATTATAATAGATTAGGTTAAAAAATATTAAAAGTAAAAAGTTTGATATTGAAAATAATAAAAATAAGAATCCATGCTAGATTAAAAAAATTGTATCAGTTACAACAAAGCAATATAGAAATTTATAATAAAAAATAGAAATAAGTGCCTATAGAGTTCATATCGGCTACAATAGAAAACAAAAATAGCATAAATTTGAAATAGAAATAAGAGCACATCTAGTCGCGCAAAATTTCAGAACATCATGCTCGTATTTCTAAAAGCTAAACATTTTAACTTGTCGACCTTGGTTTCCAAGAAAAAAAATCGCTGCTAAAAGGTCTCAACAGCAAATTGAACCAGGCAATGTGCCTTTTCCAACCAAACTGTTTGTACCACCCCTTGATATTAACAGTGTTTAACAATTTAACTATGCATCAAGCTTAAAGAAATTACAAATTTTAGTCTATTTTCAGGAGTCTAGAGAATCCGTTGAGAGATTTTCAAGAAATGCATTCAAGAAGATGAATTGTTTGATTAATGGTGTATTTCCTGGGTTAACCGCCAAATTGAGTTAACTGGCTTAGAAAAAACGTGGTATGATTAGACAGTTTTAAAAGTCAAATCAAATTAACAATATGTAGATAGATCTAAACAACTAAAGAAAGCATTAATGTATTCAAAACGATTGGTGTGAAAAAAATTGAGAATAAATAATTTTGGTTTCAGCTTGCTAAATTTTGGAAAGTGGGGCCTTTTGTCGAGCAGCGAGAGGGCAGCCTCAATTGCGTCCACGCGCACCACCACGCTTTCCCTGTTTCTTAATTTTGGAAAACCCGCTAGAATTTTAAAAGAAACCGAGCCAAATTTGAAAGACACGTTTAAAAATTTTAATATATATTTGTTCAGGTTTATCGATTTAAAGAGTGGTTTTGGGGGTTTCCTGAGCCACCGGAAATGTGAGTCCCGTTAGAAGAAATGTACATGTGCTGCACATAGTACACACAGATCGTTGCAGCTTAAGCTTAAGCCCGAGATGGTGGTATCATCCATGGGTTAAACTTAAGCTCAAGACTCGTGAGCGGCTTGGGCTTGACTCCATTCCTAGCTCGTCTCGGGCTCAGCTTGTGAGTGAACGAGTCCAAGCCGAGCTTGTTTTCTACCTAACACGTTTTGACAAGCAGAGCCCGAGCTAAGTTAGGCCTGGCTTACTCATGGCTCGTTCGCTAGCCTGTCAATTGTAAGTCCTATGGGCCACAACTCGCCAGCCCAACCACCCTCCCATGGCCGATCTCCTCAACCTAGCCCACTAAGCCTATAGGCCACTGAAAGAGGATCCTAAGGCCTAGAGGGGGGGTGAATAGGCAATTTTAATTTTCTTTTGATTATTCTCAATCAAGCATCATGTTAAGAGTAACCCAAACCTAGTTGCAAATCAAGTAAGCGGAAGCGATAAGTAAATCACAAAGCAATTACGACAAGGCATTCAAATAATCACAAGCAATGCGATGAAAGTAAGTGCGGGAATTAAATAAGAGAGTGACACGGTATTTGTTTGACCGAAGTTCGGAGCCGCAACTCCTACTCTCCGTTGAGGCTACCCCTTGCGCACAAGGACCGGCTCACTCCCGAGCCTAACGCCTCACTTACTCCCCGGTAGTCGTTCCGCCACTCCGGCGAGGTGGACTCCGTCACCCGCACACCGACTAATATTAATTAATTTGTCATCAATGCCACTAATAAAAATTAGGGCTCAACGATGCTCATAGCCACAATGCCCCTAACACTAATCCCAAACTTCCTCACTCCTCCGCCCGGGCGGCGGCGCCGTCGCATAGCACCCTCTGACCCTCGTGTCATCTCAACAGCTCCATCCTCCTACATGGATGATACCACTGTCTCTTGCCCCCTACTACTCCTAACCGTTGTAGCCACCTCTCCCTCCTTCCCAGCCGACACCAACGCTACCCCTTCTTCCTCCTTATCCTAAATAATGTTGCCACTGCTGCCACGTACTCCTTCTGGGCACCGCTTCCTCCTCCTCTTTGCCATCATGTTCCCCCTGCCGTCACAGCCTCTCCTTCCCTCATTCTTCATTGGCTTTCCCTCCCTCAGTCAACAACAATGCCGATCCTCCTCATTCTCCGATCGACAACAACGCCATTCCTCCCTCCACACCTCCGGCCTATGGCAATGTTGAGCTCACAAGGGCTCATGAGCTAGATCGAGCCACTCGATAGTTTGCTCGGCCTACAGCAATGCTGAGCTGGCTCATGAGCTAGATCGAGCCACTCGATAGTTTTCTCAAGCTCGACTCGGTTGTCTAACGAGCTCGAGCCGAGCCTACTTCCTGGCTTGGTCACTTAATGAGCTTAAGCTGAGTTAGCTCGCTCGAGCTCGGCTCATTTATATTCCTCATATACCTCAACTCCAAATCTCTTATCTCATCCCTTATTGGAGGTGGTGGCACCCTTCTCGCCTCAAGATCATCCGATGGTGCTAGCTTTGTCCTTGCGCAGTGGCGGACGTAAGATGAAAATATAGGTGGGACAAACCTAACATCTTCTTTGTCTATCGTTGGCCAAATACACCACAAAGTAGTCACGATAGAAATATAACAATAATAAATACACTAGTTCATGGTCACATCCATTATATATTCAAATTATCAAGAAAAGAACACAAAAATTTGCTACATTTACCTCAACTACGGACCAAAATATCAAGAATTGTCTCTATACTCTAACCTAGATATAAATGGGCTGAAATTTTAGAAGAGACCAAAAACCCACCACCCCGTCCTTGCCTCCAACTTGCTTGAGAAGTGGTGGTGTGCTTCTTTGTATGGGAAAGATGTTAGGAGCTCATGAGCCCGAGATAGCTTTATATGTTACTCCCTCGGTTTTTTTTAATTTGACGCCTTTGACTTTTTTGTACATCTTTGACCATTCATCTTATTAAAAAATTTAGTACAAAGATGTACAAAAAATAAAACATATTTAAAGTACCACTATTGATAAAACAAATCACAACAAAATAAATGATATTTACAAAAATAATTTGAATAAGACGAATGGTCAAAGGCATGTCGAAAAATCAAAGGCGTCAAATAAAAAAACGGAGGTAGTATCATTTTTGCGAGTAAAGCTTTGACTCATTTCGTGATAAAATTTTGCATCTAAAGAGTCTACAGACGGGGTTGAATGTTTTTGAGCAAATGATCGGTGAGGTGAGTCTCCCGGCGAGCCGGGCGGCGGCGGCGCACTCCGTTTCCCGCCGGTTGGATGCTTCCCGGAGGCCGCCGGAGCGGCGCTCGTGCCCGCGAAACCGCGAAGCCCGCAGCCGCCGAGTCAAACTGCGCGACCCACCCAGGCTTGCTCACTTTCGCTGAACCCAACCACTTGTTGACAAAGTCCATCTCGCCACATCCCATCCCCCCGGATCCTCTACGCCTCCTCCCCCACACATCACCCATGGCCTCGCCGCAGAAGATCCCCTGCTGCAAACCGCAGCCGCCTCGCCTAGTCGCCTCACCGCTCCTCCCCTTCATATACCACCGGCCGCTCGCCGCCGCCTCCTCCACCTCGCGTCTCTCACAGTCTCACGTCTCGCAGGATTCCAAGAAGCGCCATCAGCCATGTCTTCGTCGGCGCCGGTGAGCTCGATCCCCAGAGCGGACGCGTCGCCGCCGCAGCAGCTGGCGATCAGCAACGGCGTGCTGCTCGCGGCCGTGATCTTCCTCTTCATGGTCGTCGTCTTCGTCTTCCTGC
This sequence comes from Raddia distichophylla, assembly GCA_005191435.1. NCBI lineage: Eukaryota > Viridiplantae > Streptophyta > Magnoliopsida > Poales > Poaceae > Raddia > Raddia distichophylla. The sequence continues at coordinate 103,022 of SPJY01030712.1, forward strand.
TCTACCTCTACGCGAAGAGGTACCTCGGCGCCAACCCGCTCCTGGCGCCGCCCACGCCCTCCTCCAGGTTCCTCTTCGTCGCCGCCTCCCCGTTCCCGCGCCGCGGGCTCCCGCCCTCCGTCCTGCAGTCGTTGCCCGCCACCGTCTACGCAGGCGGCGCTGGCAAGGGCGACGCGCTCGAGTGTGCGGTGTGCCTCTCGGAGGTGGCCGACGGCGAGAAGGTGCGGATGCTGCCCAAGTGCGACCACGGGTTCCATGTGGAGTGCATCGACATGTGGTTCCACTCGCACGACACCTGCCCGCTCTGCCGCGCGCCCGTCGGCGCCGGCGCCGATCTGGCGGCGGAGGGTCTCCCGCGCGTGGCGCGCGAGGAGCCGGCCATCGAGTTCCCGTTGTTCCCGACCAACGTCCTCTTCTGGGGCACCCACGACGACGTCGCCAACGCCGGCTTCGCGATGCCGCCGGCGGCGGCACCCTCCATGGCCGCCACCGCCGCCTCGACGAGCTCCTCGATCTCCGGCCGCCGGAAGGAGAACCTGGTGATCGACATCCCGATGCGGCCGGTGACGGTGGACGGGGCTGCGGTGGCGTCGTCTCCGGCGACGCCGCTGCCGGCGAGCAGGATGCCGGGAGGCGCCGACGACATGAGGTCCCCGGTGTCCGCGCGGCTGCGGTCGCTGCGGCGGCTTCTGAGCAGGGGCAAGCAGGCCGTCGTGGGGACATCCTTTAGCCCGCGTGGCGGCGACGTCGAGCAAGGGCTCGCCGGAGCTGACCCTGCACGGCCGCCGAAGACACCCAAGACGCTGCCGGCGGCGAACTGATTCCAGATTCCAGGTCTCCCAGATGCATTGGCTCGCCTCGCCGATCACCGGAGTCCGTACATGTGTTCATTCTTTACTTCCTTTTTTCTCCCAATTCTCCTTTCAGAAAGAATTTTGCCACACAAAAATTCTAATGTAAACAAAAGAAGGGTACATTGGTGTTCATTGGTTCTTGGTACTGGGGAATTAATGATGAATTTGTTCATATGTTCATGATCATGAGATTGTTCTTTTCATACGGTAGTTCTTTTTTTTATTATTAAAACGGTATATGTGTTTCAGTTAAACTCTGCTTCTCCAGCACAGTCTCATTTCATCAGAAAGATCCAAACAAAAGTCAGTGCTGCCACCACTGACTGAGCGTCTGAGCATCCTCAGGATTTGGAAACTAGTACAAGATAGCAGCTGGAGCTGATTCTTTAACACATCAGCAAGAGGAAAAGGAGGAGCCAAAATGGATTTGTGCCTAACAAAAGCCTGGTCTTTATGTGCTTTCAACTGTAGATTGACCAGAAACTGAAGTGTGCAAGAGACACCCTCTTGGCCTTCTTAAGCAAACAGTTGGTTTGTGCTGATGAAAGCTTCTTTCTATGGGGCCACCGGGACTTGTATCAGCTTCAGTAGCTTCAAGCAGAGCATCACCTCATCTTATCTCAGTTCCTGACATTCACCAGTTCACAACTTAAGCCAGTTCGATTAGTTTTTAGATCACCTTACACAATCTATCTATCTATCGATCTATCTATCTACTACCTATATAAAACAGAGTTAAACGGAGCCACCACATTAATCCTAAAATCCTAGAAATCTACTACCTATATAAAACAGAGTTAAACGGAGCCACCACATTAATCCTAAAATCCTAGAAATTCTCACGTTAATCGAAAAATAGTAGAAATTCTCACATCAATCATAGAAAAAAGAAAAATCTACATCGTTGAATATGGATATTATTATGTAAATCTAACGGTCAGTATTAACCTCTCAAAAAATAGTAGAAATTCTCACGTTAATCATAGAAAAAAGAAAAATCTACATCGTTGAATATGGATATTATTATGTAAATCTAACGGTCAGTATTAACCTCTCAAAAAATAGTAGAAATTCTCACGTTAATCATAGAAAAAAGAAAAATCTACATCGTTGAATATGGATATTATTATGTAAATCTAACGGTCAGTATTAACCTCTCAAAAAATAGTAGAAATTCTCACGTTAATCATAGAAAAAAGAAAAATCTACATCTCGTTGAATATGGATATTATTATGTAAATCTAACGGTCAATATTAACCTCTCAAAAATAGTAGAAATTCTCACGTTAATCATAGGAAAAAGAAAAAAATCTTCGGATTAAATACTAAAAATAATATAATATGGTTAATTTATTCGTTCAATCAACCGCGGAACCAAATTATAACGGATAGAAAAAAATATTAGAAATAAAAGATCTGTGCGGCTTAGATTAAAAGAAAATATTAGAAATTCATATTAAATACTAAAGTTGATATAATATATTAGAGATAAACTCTAAATCCGATCTGACATGTTAGAGATAGATTATGAGTTAGAGATAAACACTATATACCAAAACAGATTTAGTCGCGCAAACGCGCGGGCCACCTCGCTCATTCCTCCAAAAGAATCACCTACACAATACAGACCGAATTTTGAAATCTCTGCCCTACGAGTTTGAACTCTCTTGCCGTGAAGCAATTCTTCTGATCGTCTCATCACTCGTCAGCTTTGCTGATCAAACACGACGCGGTCACCGCGTGTTGACCCGAGGGTAATCCAGTGCCAAACCTTGACGGCTTGACCATCCTTGCATAAATGTCTTGTTTAGCCAAGGTTTCACGTCTCTGGTTTTTTTTAATACAAGTTGCACTTGACTTATGGCTCCATGAATGCATGCATGCTTTGCTACTGCTCTGCATGCATGCTTCTTCCCGATCAACGGGTCACAAGCACGGTCAACTAAATGCCATTTTAAAAATCTGGGCGATTAAAAGTCGTGCGTTCCAATCTCTCTCGCACGATTAGGAGGATGACAGTGGCAGGATGCGAACGTTAATGGGAAGTTTCTTGGATGCAAGTCATGCAGGTCATCGCCCGTTGAATTCTGAAGAGGCCAAGGTTAGAGGTTTGGTGGGGTATCGCACTCCCTGACGTTCTTGCTTGAATGCCATGCTTGTTCAGTCGTCTGTTTCACTTGTTCTTTCACAGACGCTAATCCGAATTTACATGCATTCGGCAACGATTTTACCCCAGGATGGCACACTCTCATTCGTTTTTGGCAAATAAAAAACCGCCTTCTTTTTAATTTCTTATTTGAGGTCCTCCCCTCCCCTTCTCCTTTCTTCCTTTCCCTCCGATAAGGATTCACAAAACCGCGGAATGCCTCCGAGCCGATAATGGCACGGAGCCAGTTAACCGTGGTTAGGCACGGTTTTGAGTCGTTTTTTATCCCAAATTCAAAACTACGATTTACCGGTTTTGTTCGCGGTTTTCCGCGGTTTCTTAAAAAATGGTCAAAATCGGTGAAAATTGATAAAATCCTTTAAAATATACATTAGAAATTTGATTTTTTTATTTTGTTTAAGCCAAAATTCTTAGAATGATTAATATTTTTTAGGAACTTTATGTATATTTTACATCTAAAATTCATTTGAACGAATTTTGGCCAAATTCCTAAACCCTAAACCGCCGGTTTACCAAAGTGGGCCCCGCGGACGCAGAGACGGGGTTAGCCGGTGGTTCTGGAAACATTGCCTCCGATCCCTCCACTCTAGTGTCCTCCCTAGGATGACCATCACACCCCCACCTCTTAGCATTGTATCCCCTGGCATCGCACCCTATACCACCCCCACAACACACCACAAGTAATTCAAATAACAATTGATTATTTCATGTTTTCTATTCATCTTTTATGTGTGTCACTTTTTGTAGTTGTAAATGAACCTGTGAGCTCACTGCTCCTTATTGAAGGCCCATGCCTCTATGCTTGTTCACGAAGCTCGCCTTTTTATTGATGACCTCGTCAACAAGGAAGCATATGAGTTGTTCTTGAATTGCATTGACTCAGTGCCATGAGAGCGTGGCACCTTTCTCCAAGTTGTCGAGTTGTCATTAATTAGGTAAATTAATCAATCATTGAATTTGTACAAGACATGAGGAGTAGACATGTATTAACATATTATATAGGAATTTACTCACCCTACGGCAGTGGCGGATCCATGATTCAACTTCAGGAGGTGCCTGAGTGTTAAGCCAGTTATAGAGCGTGCACTCTTAAGAAACATCGCAAATTTGAGCATAATTTTATTTTAAAAAATTAAATTTTGCTTGCATGAGTGCTTCATTCTTTAATAAAATTACTGAGAGATTTCTTAATTTTTTCTAAGATCCTTAAATTTATGTCTATATTAAATAAAAATATTTGCAATAGAATTTTTTTATGTTTTTAAATAGGCTTCATTCATTTCATGAAGAAAACAACTTTTGATTACATAAGTACCTATTTTTCTATATATTTAGTGAGATTTTTTCGTAACTTTTCTAAAACTTATAAATTTATTTAGACAATAAATAGAACTATTTGCAGTAGAAATAATCTTTTTACTTTTAAAAATAGATTTTTTGATTTTCAACTAGTCACGGCTAATAATTGGTACGGAGTATAAACTAAAAACTGGATCCGTTATGAAAAAGGGAAAACAAAATGCACGATAAAAGCTATGAATTGAACCTAAGACCTGCAGTATACTTGAAGACGCTCTCACCACTGAGCTACTTGCAGGTTCAAATTTTTATGAAACATATTTCATTACTAATACTCACTTACCATCCATATATCATATTACTACTTTGCCAAAATTGAGAGGGTGCACGGGCATACCGAGAATCCGCCCCTATCCTACGGTCACCTATCAACATGTTAGTGACTCCGATGCACATGTGCATCAATTCACGTACATAGAAGCCGTATAAGTTGTTGCGAGACTTCTTTCTAACATTATTATTTTGGTATGCCATATTTTACAAAAAAAAAATTTGATCAACTTACGAAATAATAAATTACAGGACGTAAAAGCACAATAAAGTGTGGAAACGAAAGAAAGAGCGTGAGAAAACGAATCATAATCGAGTTTTAACTTTGAGTCTTCGAAAGACTTGAAAAAAAGGGTGATCCAAACAATTCAAAAATACAGTAGAATGGAAAATAATGTAACAATTCATGGCAAAGAATGAGCACCAGCTATTTTTTAAAAAAAAAAATCAAGTAAGTGTAGACCACGGTTCACAAAACCGCTGGTTACCCGCGGCTAACCGTGCCTCCACGTGGCCCAGTTAGGTAAACTGGCGGCTTAGGGTTTAGTGGTTTGGGCAAAATTTGTTTAAATAAATTTTGAATGTAAAATATACATAAAATTCCTAAAAATATTATTTATCATTCTAACCATTTTGGCTTAAACAAAATTAAAAAATTGAAATTTCTAATGTATATTTTAAATGATTTTATCAATTTTCATCGATTTTTCACCATTTTGTCATTTTTCTCAGAAACCGCGGTTAACCACAGAAAACCGACGGTTAACCGCCAAAAAACCTACGGCTAGCCGCGGATAAAACCGGTAAGATAGAGTTTTTAATTTGAGGCAAAAAAACGTATGGAACTGTCGGTTAGCCGTGGTTAACTGCGGTTAAACGGCTGCCGGCTCGGAGAGCTTCGCCGGTTTCGTGAACCCTGGTGTATTGGACGCGGATCCTCTGCAGTTACTGCCCTCTGCAGTTGAATCACTGACATGTTGACCTGGGCCCATATATCAGTGACCACGCTATGGGAAATAACTGCAGAGGATATCAATCCGACTGCAGCATAGCGTGAGATCTCCGTGGGATCGTGCCGACTGGCGACAACCAGCAACGGCGGCGTAGCCGACTGGCCGGGCAGCAGCGCGTTGCGGTGGCGGACGCGACGAAGTTGGGCTGGACGGGCTTGGACACGGCTTACGTGGGCTGCCCGCATGGAAAGGTCGGTGGCTTGTTACTGGGCCGTGACAGCGGCGCCTTCCCCCCTGTTGTCCATGGGCCCAAGGATCTCGCGGTGACGCTGCCTTCGCTCATCACGCCGGCCGAGGGCCCACACCGCATCTCTATGACGTCAACTTGAGGGGGGAACGAGACAAATTATCAGCTCTCTTTCTAATTTCAAGTATCATGTCGGTGCCTTTTATATTCATACCTATTGTTGCGTCGAATCCGCCACCAGATCGATTTTTCACGCCATTGCTAAAGGAATCATCGGATCTTTGGTTGCATCATCGCCTCTGTGCTTCGAGCATTCCTATGGAAATTGGGAAATTTGGTTACGATTTGCTATATCTTTTCAGGCCTACAACATACTCCCTCCGTTATGAGATAGCAGTTGTTTTATACTTGTTCTAATTCAAAATTTTAAAATTTTGTCTATAGAAAAATTTTAATCTATTTAGATTGAGAACATAAAATACGTATAAATAGTTTTGTCTTGAAAAGAACTTTCATAATATTATAATTTTTAATGCATTATAAAAATTTTATATGGTCAAAGTTCTATTTTGAAAACCGATACGACCCCAAAAACCTAGCCTGAGTCCTAAATATTTACTATTCACCTACCAAAATTTGAGACCGGATCAATATACGTGGCTAGTATTGGAAATGATAGTAGCTCAAGCTAAAGATACCCTAAAACACTACATGCTTTGTTATCTACTTCTCTTGTCCAGCGTTACCAGACCAATTTTGGTGTTTGGTAGCGACCAAAATATTTGACATGCAAACTTGCTACACCAAGAAGCTTAGAAAGGAAATCATTGCGACATTGCCTATCCCGGTGCTCATGCAAGGGCCTTGGGCAAGGTTTTACATTTTTACTTGCGTGAGGGGGTGTGGGGAGGGCACATGGAAGAGCATCCATGAAAGGCTACTAGCGGTGTGAAGGTGTTCATCGAGCAAGGAGTGGTGGAAGACGACTGAATGTGGGACCAAAGTGAAGGCTAAGGCCTTGTTTGTTTCAATTTAAAGTTGAGTTGAGTTTTACCGTAGCAAATTTGTGACCCCATCAAAAGACGTTTTTAATTTAAGAAATTATGAAAAAAAATATTTTACGAACTATAAAAAGAACTATTTGAAACACCACGAAAATGAATACAAAATATTACACCATTTGACTTATATAAAAATATCAAATTTTTATTTAAATTAATTTAATTTAATCTGAAAAAAGGCCTAAATGGTGGAGGGAAGGCGGCGGCTATCACGCTCATGGAATGGAGACTAGAGGGTGGTGAAACGGCCGTCTGAGGCAAGGTGAAAACCAAAGGGATCAAAGACTTAAGGATAGAGAAGCTAGGGACAAGTTGTTTTAAAAATCACTATGGGTGCGTTTGATTTAGGGTTATATTAAGCATACTAGCTAACCTTAATCAGACCATGTTAGTTTATCTTATCTTAAACCAATTTTTTTGTTTGACAATTAATCCATTTAATCTATACCATTTGTCTAGGCGGATGAGGTTAGTAAAAAGGGATAAATTATTCCACCCTTTTATTTCTATTAGTCAATTCTAGAGTTAGCAAAGATAATAGCGCTGATCAGATTAATTTAATCATGCTTAACCCAAGAGTGTTTGCGTCGATTAAAACCTTAATCCACCCCTTAATCCTGAAATGAAACAATGCCTATAGTAAGCTAGCAATGTGGAGATAAAGAGGAGGAATTTAGAAAAATAGTGCTATTGGGCACACCACAAATATTTTTTGCCATGAACTATGAATAATATTCGTTTTTGCCTGTCCCATGGGACGCTTGTGGCATGCCCGGTGCGAGAGGCTTCGTAATTCTGTTCTTCCTCGCTTCACCGCTAGCTTGCATTCTTAAATAATCAATTTAGAATAGCCTAAAATTCATGTTTAGTGTCCTATAACACCATTGGCCTGAATTTTAAATGTTTCTATAGATAATAATTTTTTTTTGCCTCCAAAATGTTAGCGGAATCCACAATATGCCGTGTATTCTTTTCCTATATACCAATTTCATCGATGTGTCATTTCTTTATCAAAAGTTTAGCTGAAAATAACTTTTTTTCCTCATGCATTTTTAATACAATAGAGAGAATATATACAATAGTAGATGTCTGTACGTTTTTTTAGGTAATTTGCTTACACATAAAGTTTATTAATTCTAGTGTACAGTGGAATCTTGTTTAAAAGACTGTCCAAATATCTATGCACAGTCTTGCTCCTCCACGTAATCAATTAGCTGATATAACATTGTTTAGAGATGGGTTAAACACTGCTGAGGTCGAGTGTTCGTAATAGCTACTTCAAAGTCTGTTTGGCTGGTGTGTCCGATAGTTAATCTTGCACTGCGCGCATTTAAAGCTTTAATCCTGCTTTCCTGGTTTAGTGATCTTTTAGGCATATCATTGGGACAGTACCCCACTATTTAATTGTGTCCTTGTATCTCTGGTTGCCCCTTCTCAGCCCTAACGGGGTATAAGGTATATATCCAGCATAAAGAAATTGTTCTCCACGGCTCCACGGCTCGATTAGCCTGGCCATGAATAATTCCGGGATTCCGACAAGGATTTCGTTTCGCATCCCAACGCAGCATTTGGGCAGGCCTAACAAAATACGCAAACACAATCCTAAGGAAAGAGATCAACATGGACCGAGTATGACAAAATTTGAGACTTTTGGCATTAAGCCCCCCTAAAATTGACATTATAAAAATGAACCTGAAAAATGAACCTGACAAGGCTCTTTTTTGGAAGACATAAATTTAACAAAGAAAAAGGACAATTTATTTGATAGGAAACGGTTGAATTTCGTCGCAAGCCGTGAGAAATCTTGCGTTCCTAACACATTCGAAGCTTACCGACCCTTCTTATCTAAGATTACAGGACTTTTTTTTTTAGGGTACAACATAAGACGCACACACAAACACAAGCCACATCACACTCACACCACACGCACGCACGCGCGTGTACGTTTGAACATACACTAGCAGATGAAATGGAGGTTACTAGCTTCGTCCTAAAACCTGAAATAATCACAAGGATCGAACGCAAGTCACTAGCGCGAGCAGCTCTCGCGCTGACCAATTGCCGCTACACGCAACCCTATCAAGATTACAGGTTTTGACGAGCACGCATCCAATGTGCACTCCAACTAATCATAAAAGCTAGGTGTCTTTTTTTTTATTATTTCAGCTACGTTTTTTTAAAAAGAGAATATAACCCCTGTTTCATTGCATCGAAAGAGATACAATGAAAACCATGTTTGCAAGCTTACAAACAAATCAACAAGCTAAGGCCGAAACAGAGAGATTGTACAACCAGTTTCAAACATGTAAAGGATGATCAACCAAGAAAAATAACAGAAGCATATCAGAAGAACAAGCTTTCGAGAACTTTCCAACACACAAGGGAGAGCACACCAAAATGAACGGGTGAATTTTTCAATAAAAAACAGCAGACTACGCTTTTTTAACAAATATTTTTGCACTTATGCAAATGTAAAAAGATGTCTACAGTGATCGTACGGTTCCCAAAGGATTTCCTATTATTCCTCAACAACTCTTATAACATTGGCAATTACATATACAGCACATTGGTTCTTAATAACATTGGCAATCACATATACAGCACATTGGTGAAAATTGAGTTCAAGAAATGTACCACATCAGTATACTCCTAAACTTTATGGACTTGGCTGCAAAAGATCCTGCGGTGCGCAGTTCCCTTTCCAAAAAAAAGAAGGGAGCCCACCACCACCGGCTTTCCACGTACACAAAAAATCGCGCAGAAATTATTGGAGTTCTTTTTCCCCTGGAACCCTAAAATTAAGGAAGCAGCAAGAAAGCAAAAATACTAGAGGCAGCCAAGAAATTCCCTTTGCCATCTCCGATTTTCGCATATGCCCCCGAGGATTTCACGCGAATTTTCCTAGTTGTTTCCTCGCCCTGAACCGCGTGATCCGAGCTGAAAGACGCGCAGCGATCGCCTTCCCCTTCTTGCTCGGATCACAGCAACGGTGTGGGGGGTACTGAGGTGGGGATTCGATTCCGTCCGATCTGATCTCGCGTCTTCAGGTAGGCGACTCCGCCGGCGATTGCGTCCAGCCTTTGACTTTGCTTGATTTGTTGATCTTGCCGGATTCAGCGAGCTCGAGTTCGGTTAAAAAGAATCCGATTTGGCGAAATGTGCAACCTTTGCAGGTTTTTTTTGGGGGAATGCTCGTGTCAATATGCTAGGCCGCGGAGCCGTGCGGTCACTGTTCTATCGTCTCCGGCCGCCGCCGCCTCGGGGGAGGAGCCCCGCCATGCCGCCCCCGGCCGCCGCCAGCCGTGCCAGCTTCTGCAGCTTCAACCAGCACTCGCATGTGTACAGCGAGAGCTGTAGGATGCAGAGGAATGGGTTTCTTGATCTGGGGATAGGGAGGAGGTTTGCGCCGGGCAGCGCATTGAGCTTGAAGGGATGCCTGGATCGGAAGGAGAGTAGGTTCAGGAGGGTGGATGGCGAGGCAGTGAAAATCATGGCACAGGTTCTGGCGCCTCAGAGGCAGCTAGCCCGGGATGCTGAGGCTCTGCCATTGGAGGAGGCGAGCACAAAGAGCTTGAACGGGAATGGCGCATGCCGGCGTTGGAAGCCTCTGGGTTTTCCTGAGCACGCTGTGCCGACTAAGATGGTGGTTGCTGTCGATGTGGATGAAGGTATTGAGAAAATTGTTACATGGAGTTGTTCCTCTCACCTATGCAGGCCTGAACTTTCATGTTGATTGCATAGCTGGTTCCTTTGTTTGTGGTCAGAGCTTCATGGTGCATTGGTGCTTAGTCTAGAAACAAATTGGGAATTGAACATTATTGAAAAATTTGTACTTCCTGCCATGACAGTATTTTACAATTTCATGACATTTGCCTTCTCCCATGTCTTGCCCTTCCCACATCAATGAATTAGCATCATCTTTCAATATCTTGTAATTGGTCTTTTCTCATTATCTTGCGATATATATCTTGCCCACAGTTCTTGGAAGCTTTCTTGCTGCCCTGAACAGATTTATTGCGGACCGTTATTCCTGGAATCACTCAGTGTCAGAATATCATGTGTATGAGTTCTTTAAGGTGAACTTGAAGCTCTATATTCCTTTCCTTGAAAAATGAAGTTCTGCAATTTTCTTTCTTTGAGCAGTGACATTTTCTATTGAGTTCTTGTAGCTGAATATTTTGCCCACGAGGTATTTCTTACATTTCCTTTTGCAATGCAGATATGGAACTGTTCTCGAGAAAGAGGTTTGTCTCAATTCTACTTACCTTCTTTTCATCTTTGGACCTATAAATTTTGGTGTCATCAATATATAATGCATTGTACAAAATTAAGCACTCTTTTGAAATGCTGCAGCTAATATTCTTGTCCATGAGTTTTTTACAACGCATTACTTCCAAGATGGTATCCATCCTATCCCAGGCGCTCGAGATGTTCTCCAAAATCTTTCTTCTTTCTGTAGCTTATCAGTAGTAACGTAAGTCCATCATTTGATCCAAAGAGACCATCAAGTTATATTTCATTACCATCAAATTATATTTCATTATAGACTTATAGTATGTTTGCCTAATGATATCCTTTAATAAAAAAGATCCCGGCAGGATGCAATTAAAAATCACACATTAGAGTGGATTGAGAGATATTACCCAGGTTTATTTGAACAGATCCATTTCGGGAACCATTTCGCTTTGCAAGGTCAATCAAGGCCAAAATCAGATATTTGCAGGTATGATGGTAAAGGGGATGCTGTTCTAATCTTTTCCAATCATGTTAAGAGAGTTTACCTGTACTGACTTATCTTACAATACACTAAAGAATAATAATGGCCCAAAGTTTAAACTGTCATTTGCTTATCTTTTTGTGTGTGCTTTATGCAGTTTGAACTATTACAACAATGTTGTCAGCTGTGAATACACGTCATTAACCTGTTCACTACAAAATTGCTTGTTGCAGATCTTTCGGCGCTCAGGTTTTGATAGATGACAATCCGAGATATGCTTTAGAATGTGCTGAGGTTGGCATGAAGGTCCTTCTATTTGACTACGATAATTCATATCCTTGGTGCAAAACTGGTGTGGAACAATCACATCCTCTGGTGACCAAAGTTCATAACTGGCAAGAAGTGGAGCAAAAACTTCTTTCCTGGATAGTAACAGAAAGCTGAAATTTTTGGGCCCAACTTGAAGCATGATTGGGTTAACAAATAATTCTGAAGAGCTTAATTTTTGAAGAAACATGTTGGATTCATTTCAATTTGCCAAAACATGAAGTATGAGATATCAGAGTAAAATAGGGCATTACCTTTTTTATTTTAAGAATTGGCGAATGAGCATTTGCTTCATTGCCACAGGCTGGATGTAGGCTTGGACCTTGGATGGCAACCAGTTAGTCTTGCCCCAGATTGTTCAAGATCAATACGCAGTTCCATGTCCAAGATGAAATTCTTTCAGATCTTTCTATCCTGTGACCCTTGTGGGCTGTATATATTGCCATTGTTCTATATGCATTTGATGAGTTAAGATGGTTCAGAATGAATCATTCTCATACAGTGATCAAATAGTTTGGACTCCTAGTTTAATACTGATCGAAGGATTTTTCCCCCCCTTCCATCTGCACTTTTCTGGATTATCATTTATGCGTGGCGTATGGCCTTGTAGTCTGAAAAAATGAAATGCATAAACACAGCATTTTTCTTTTTTGTTCAACCGGATTATCAGAGCACAGTTTTTGTGTTACACAAAGCAGACCTTGGCCGCTGATTCGCAGTTAGTCTCATCCTCGCTACGCAAACAAAACGATGGGCGGTAGTCCAACACAATCATAAAAGAAAAAACACGGATATAGAGATAAAGCCAAACACTGTAATCTTAATCAATCAAAATCATATCTTCACAATGATCGATCTCTCTTTATATATATTGTCTAGTCTATATTTGGTTTTATCTATAATATTCCTAGAGAAAATCCTAGTTAGGGTTAGGCCTGGACCCTTTTTTCGTTGGGTTACAACACTCTTTGGGTGAAACCACGATATGTCAATGCCTCATTAACAACTCCATCAAAAATACTAGTGAAAAAAGATTGGAGAAAAGAATATACTGCACACACATGCTACAATGCGATGTTGTCTCATTAAAAGCCTTATTATAAAAATCTTCAAAAAACTCACACAAAGAAAAAAGAGTACATAATTAGATCTTCTTGATCATTGCGATCCTTTATTCAGATACTTTCTCGAACCTTGCAACTCTTAAAATCGTCTCATTTCGATTCTATGAATGTATTTACAAAATGTCGAGATAGACAATGACTTTGTGAATAGGGCCAGTTCTTTACAAATTACAACTTATTTGACTTATCTATTTTTTTACTTATCTTTGATTTAAATATAAATAATTTAGTTTTTTCAATCCGTCTTTTTTTCTATCTTGAAGGCGTGTCTAAAAACTCTCTAAAAACAAATCAAACAATGGGTACCCAGCTTTCGAGTCCACCTCAAAAAGCTCTCGAAATTAGGAGATAAGTCAAATAAATAAATATATCAAATAAGATAAATCATGGAGAACTAAACCTAAATCTTCTATATTATCACACAATTTCGTCAAAACTACCTTAATTTCATCATTCTTCTGGAGCTCATGAGGGTAGAATAATTTTAAGAACAATATACTTCATGATATTACTTTTAATGTAGCCCATTTTTATTTGCATCACGCAGACAACATTAATGGAGTGTTGATGATATTAACGTCATTGACTTTTGGATGGATATATATTGTCTACCCTATATTTGGTTTTATCGATAATATTTCTAGAGAAAATCCTAGTTAGGGTTTGGCCGACTGGGCCCTTTTCTCGTTGGGTTACAACACTCTTTGAGTGAAACCATGATATGTCAATGTCTCATTAACAACTGCATAAAAAAAACCCAGTGAAAAAAGATTGGAGAAAAGAACATACTACACACGCATGGTACACTGCGATATTGTCTCATTAAAAACCTTATTATAAAAAACTTCAGAAAAACTCACACAAAGAAAAAGAGTACATAATTAGATCTTCTTGATCACTGTGATCCTTTATTCAGACTTTCTCGAACCTTGCAACTCACAAAAATAGTCTCATTTCAATTCTATGAATGTATTTACGAATGTCGAGTCAGGCAATGACTTTGTGAATAGGGCCAGTTCTTTACAACTTATTTGACTTATTTATTTTTTTTACTTATCTTTGTTCCAAATATAAATAATTTAGTTTTTTCAATCCGTCTTTTTTTCTATTTTTAAGGCGTGTCTAAAAACTCTCTAAAAACAAATCAAACAATGGGTACCCAGCTTTCGAGTCCACCTCAAAAAACTCTCGAAATTAGGAGATAAGTAAAATAAATAAATATGTCAAATAAGATAAATCGTGGAGAACTAAACCTAAACCTTCTAGATTATCACACAATTTCGTCTGAACTACCTTAATTTCACCATTCTTCTGGAGCTCATGAGGGGAGAACAATTTTTTGAACAATATACTTCATAATATTACTTTTAGTGTAGCCCTTTTTATTTGCATCACACAGACAACATTAATGGAGTGTTGATGATATTAACGTCATATGACTTTTGGATGGGTTTATCATTCTTCTCAGCCAAACAGCCAAACATACTCTTGTGCAGTTTCGTATAGGAAACTTAAGCCGCTAGTACGTCTACGCCGTTTGCTTAACACATGCATGCCCAAAGGGATGGCCAGTCTCTATTTGTTAAAATGGGACTGTGTGGGTGTTCCGTCTACCGAACATGTTTACGTTCCGTTCTCAGAAGATAGTTTCGTTGGAAAAACCAAGGCCAGTTTATTTTATTTACGTCTTATTTCTCTTTTCAGAAAAGTAACAATCACGTAATATCAATTTATCGGCCTCGTCATTGAAAGCGGTTAGCAATTGCTCGAAAATTCTCAGCTATATGGGGGACTTTGATGGTGAGCAAAAAGAATTGATCAAGAAATTGGTAAACTTTAGCTTGATCGAAGGTAAAAGAACAGAGATTGTGCTATTGTTTATAAAACTTTTCACCACCTGGCTCGAACTGAACGCGATGTAATCAAATATATGGTTGACGCCGTAGATAATATAAAGCTAATATGCAAAGTGGTCAAAGTAGGAGTAGCTGGAATATCATCATCAAGGGGTGGAAGGTATCCAGGATCTTATTAATCATCTCTTCCTCCGAGATTTCTTTCTCGCAAAACTTTAACTTTGAGATGACCCTCTTGATTGTAAAAATATATGCTAACACAGACTTAAAGTCTTGTAAGCGTAGCTCCATCCCTTCTCACTGAGCTTCTGGTAGGAGAATGTTCACTTGCTGATTGTAGCACTCCTCGGGAGGTGCACAAAGCCAGGGACTGTCCTCTGTCTTATGCTCGGTCTTAAGGTTCAGGTGTAGATGGTGGTGTATAAAATGCAAGGCCACATATTTTATTGCGTCAGGAATCGCTGGTGCCCCCTTTTCGAAAAGGGTAATTATAGCACCAAGGGAACAAACGTTTAAGTTGATCTTAAAATCCATTACCCATGTCAAGCAATTTCTCCCATCGATGATGAGCAGGGCAAAATCCCATCTGTCAATGTCAGACATATCCTACATACCAAGACAATGAACCTAAGAGCAAATCGTGCTGATAACATGTTATGATTCACGGTGGTCAAACACATTATAAAACGAAAGACATGTAGAGAAAAAGCCACACTGTAATCTTTATTAATGAAAATCATTTCTTTACAACGGTCTCTCTTCTATGTATATTGTCTAGTCTAAATTTGATTTTGCTTATAATATTCATAGAGAAAACCGTAGTTATGGTTCGATACCGAACCCTTTTCTCGTAGATTACAATAGTTCAGACACATTAGGATTCAAGTACTGGCTAGAAAGATGCAGCTCTGGATTAGCCAACCAGTTAGAAAGATGCATCAACATACCGATGGAATTGGAAGTTTAGGCCCAAGTCAATGAAAAGCCCAAGTCATTGGCAACCAGAGGTAGCGTGCCACTGTCACCGGCGCGTGGACGACGAATCAGCGACACGAGCCCCTCACCAAAGAGTCGTGACATTACAAAATTACAGCCAGCAAAGCAGCCAATCCAAAGAAAATAACAAGATCGAAATTTGGAAAGAACCAAACATCATTTTGAAAAAGATGATAACCCAAACAACATTTGGGAAAAGACTAAGTCGGAGGACACGCACAATAAACAAAACGGAAACAATAATTTCTTGGAAATATCATATCAGATGACGAGCACTACCCAAAAGGAAATCTCCTACACAACTCAGATGACAGCACACAACTTACATTAGAACTTTAGAAAATGTTGTGAAAAATTGAACTTAGCGTCAACGCATGCTTGCATTGGGATTCCAGGAAGAAAATGTGAGCCAGAAATGAGTAGTGGGTGTTGCGGTTTCAGACTAGACTGGGCTGGCGACAGTAGGGGTTTTAAAATTTAAGGCTAAAAAGTTCTACAGCTCAAATCAAGTAGTTTGTAGTGTTTCTCGTCAAGAAGTGAGAATACGGTTCTACAGATTACCATCACGAGTTGATAACCATGTCTCCAAGGTTGTAGTCAAGACAAGAATGAGTTACACAAATCATTTGAAAACTATACAAAATTACGGCCCTGGTATCACACTTTCATAGACTTTTATTGTCAAAGTTGCATTAAGGGCAGGGCCATCACTGCACCAAAAACAGAAAACATAACCAGCATCAACCAGAAGGGCACTCGCTTCTTCTGCTTCTTTTCACCTTTAGGCTCAACGGCTGGTTTTCCTCTATTATTATTGGGTACAGCTGTGGCTTGCTGGACAGCTGGGGATGGAGCAGGGGCAGGATTTTCCTGAGGCTCTGGTTCTGCACCAGTTTGCTCCATTCGCTGTTGTTCCTTGTACTTCTCAACGTACTCTGGAAACAGTTTCTTGAAGTGCGGGCAATTTTTGCTGCAGAACAAGAGCAAAACTTTCAAGAGCCACATAGCTTGAAACAATGAGCAATTCATGGCAAGTGAAAAATGACATAAACTAAAAGTCTAAAAACACGACACCAGAAGTGCAGCACTCCTAACAATACTATATAATGTTTTAACATAGCCACCACGAGTTCATTGTGCTTGGGAAGAGTGGCCCATGGCATTAGAGCTTATTGATTAAAACAATGTACAAAAGAAACTTCAGTTTTATTCTGAAAGTGCATACTGTCAAACCTTTTTCACAATCCTAAATAAGTACATGGGCCAGATTAAAACTATGTTGCAGGGGGAGAAATGCATTTACCTCTCACAATTATAGGCAAGGGAAGCCTTTGCTAAATGCCTCTTTTCTGCATCTGAACTCCTAACGCTTCCAGTTGTCAGAGCATCGTCCATCTGTAAATACAAGAATCATACACATTGAAACAATGTGAATAACATTAATCAGTGAATTGTTGAACTTTGCTTATAGTTTACATTTCAGAAGGGAAGGAACAGGATATAGTTAAGTACCAAGAGACTAGATAGTGCATCATAAGTTCATAACAGGAAGCTATACCAAGCAAAGTTTTTTTGCCATCTAAGCACTACATTAGGTGGCTGCCTGACTGGCATTAAAAATAAATGAGATCATTAAGCTATGTCACAGTAATACACCCTGGCAAGTTAAAGTGTGAAATGCTAAAATTCTTTATCTAAACATTGAAAGAAGTATCATGAGTGCAAATTGCTAGGCATGAATGACAATTTATCTCCCAAACATACAAGTGGGAATCTAAGGACGAAATTGAAGCAAGAATGACAATTCATCTCCCAATCATACACAAGTAAGAAACTAAGGGAGTGCCTCAAATCCAGGCGACTGCCCACGCGCGCGGGCCATTCGGACCCACTCGTTGGCGAGCGTGCGGCAAGGCGCAGTCGCCTGGGTTATAGCAAACCCAAGAAACTAAAGGGTGAAATTGAGCATGCATTTTGTTGAGCTGATGAACAACAACTTACCATGAATGACAGAAGCCCAGTGAGAATGCTGCAACACAAAGGCATAAGTCAGACAAGTTTAGCCCAAAAAAAAAGCACACGCGTATGGCAAAAACAGAAACAAATTGACCATGAAAGACCACTTGCATAACTGCAACAGTGAAACTACAAATTGATGCTGTTGAAGGTTCCATATCTCATTGTTAAACAAAAAGTCATGTGGACTTCCACAAAACCACAAAATCATCAAGCATCACGTTCATATAGAATAAAATAGTGATATTTTCAACAGGATATTGCTTTGAATAACAATAACTAAACCGTAAACACTCAACTTTAAAGTAGCTGCAAAACAAAACAAAAACATCATCATATGTACACAAGTCAAAGTTCAGACTTGCAAGATAAAAAAATGAAGTTAAATGCCCCAAAAAATTCTTTAAGGATATCAGTGAGAGAAAGCATAATACTTGCATATTGAGCTAATCATCGATTATCAATGTGAGCATACCTTGCTACAGACCACATTGGATTCCAAGATTCTGGATGAACTAAAAAAACATAGAATGGTGAGAATTTTTTCAAACCTAATCAAATACAATCATTTAAAATAACAGTATGGCACTTACAGTCACTCATTGATAAGCATATTCTCTTGTGAGGGGCAAACCTACCGCTGGGGGTTGTCATGCTGCACAACAAAACATGTTAGAAGTAAACCAAAGTTTCAAAGCGTTTATCAATTTGATATCTGCAACACCTTCTAATTCAGGTTTTACCTTGTTACACCCTAATAAAAAACACAAAATTAATGCCACAGAATGTTTCAGTACCTGATACTTGGAGGTTTAAAAGGATAATCAGGTGGAAATTTAAGTTTCCCATAATAATATCCGCCTTCAGTGAAAAAAAATCAAAGTGTAAAATACTGTTACAGATCGAGTAGTAGAGCAGTAAAATATAATGGTTTATCATCTTTACCTTCAAAGGGTGTGCCTGCACTTCCTTCAAGTACAAAATCTGGCATATAATAAAGAAAAAATGCACATAAATAGGTACATGATACAAGCTTGAAAGAAAGTGAAAAGGTAGGCATAAAATTAAAATAAGAATGTCAATGATGCATGGGACATACAATTCAGCGGCCAACACAGACTGGACTTACAGAACATGCACTTTGACAACATGGCATACGTGTGACCATAAAAAAACAACGGATATTTCGTTGACACTGATAAGCGTGTCACTTGTTACAATCAAGGTTATCAATACGTAATATGAGTACGATACGATGGGCCACCTTGTTCCAGTATATACGATAATACGAGCAGTAATACGACGTATTAAGCACATAATAATACGATTAGGTCCAGAAATATTAGGTAAATAAGTTCACAAATAAGAAAATAACATAGGAAATAACCGAGGAAGAATAGGCCCAGTACAGCCTGGACACTAGATTCGGCCCATCCCAGCCCATCCCGTGCCTCCACATCTCATGACCCTAGGGTTTACCCAGCTTCCTAGCTCGTGTCTTCTCTCCCCACAGGCCATGGCCGCCGCTTCCGCCTCTCTCTCCTCCAGCGCCGTCTCCACCGCCTCTCTCTCCTCCAGCGCCGTCTCCACCTTCTCCTCTTGCAGATCCCAGCGCCACCTCCCATCTCCCGGCAACCAGCGCCGCCTCCTCCCTTTCCTCTCCCAGCGCCGCCGCCTCCCTCTCCTGTCCCTCCCCACAATGCGGCAGCGACGGCGCTTCCCTCACTGTGGCGCAGCAGCGGCGACTCCCTCCACTGCGGCACGACGGCGCTTCCTCCCTCTGCGGCACGGCGGCGGCTGTGCTTCCTCCTCCCCACACATGCAGTCTCTCCTCCCCTGGCTCCTCCTCCCCTCGTACAATACAAGGGGGACGTATTGGCTCCCAGCAGCGTATTGTTGTATATACGACGTATATACGACGTATTGATAACCATGGTTACAATCACATCAGTTAAATTTTTTAAATCTAGACTTCGATACTAATTATAGTATTAAGCAACAATTTGCTCATACGATTAGCAACATGTATAACATACCAACAACCTTTTTTCTATTTGCCTAAAATTTAGCAAAAACCAGCAATATATATTAGCGAATTAGGCATGTTGATCATACAATTAGCAGGACACCTCAATATGTAGGAAACTTCAAAACTTAAATTGATGTTTACCATATTTGCTGTGAGAACTGCACAAGTGTAGGTTAACACATACAATTAGCAGGAAGTCAGGAACTATTAGTACGCAATCACTAATCAGTAGCCACGTTTGATGCCCTTACATGATAAAACCGGTTATTGTGATTAAACTTAAACTACAAGCCATAACAGGCCAGTGTAAACCCTGGTGATGACAAGAAATAACATTAATAAACAAATGGGAAGTAGATTATTATATAATTGGAATGGGATATAAACAATGTCTGACATAATGATACAAGGCAGTGGCACAACTACATTGAGATATTGCAATGATTGCTGAATAAATATCCAACAAATGCATAAAATGCATCTTGAACAACAAGTGTGAAGATATCCCATCTCCGTGGCCATATCTCCACAAGACAAGCAACCAGTTGATCACACGAATGTTCTTGCATGAGCATACCTGGCCTATGCAGGATACTAATCTGGCCTTATGTTTGTAGAATTCCACGAAATAAACTTTCTATATGCTAAACATTCAACCCTCCCAATCAATAAAATATTTTATTGTACGCTAGTTTATAGTGTAGTGCTATCAGGAGGTAGTTCATAAAAAAGAACATGAGACATAAAAAGTTTTTAACCCATAACAGGAAAGCCGTGCTAAGCATATCTATGAACTGTACATGGGATTTCCTTCCATCATCTAAACAAAAAGGTTGAGTTCAAATCAATAGGATACACACATCACACACACTAAGCCAAAGCTGGAGCATAGTTCCGACACACACATCACACACACCAATGCTAAGGATATATCTATGAACTGTACGTGGGATTTCCTTCCATCAGCTAAACAAAAAGGTTGATACAAATTCATCAGAACAATACAGAACCTCTTAAAATCAACAGGACGCACACAGCACACACACTAAGTCAACCCCTAATAATTGTACGCTGCATAAAGCAAATTAAGCACAGGAAAAAACAAGTAAAATCTACTTGCGCATGTGCATCACACACATCAACAATCAACAACATATATCAACAGCATGCATCAAACAACATCAACACATCACCGAGCTCAACCACCCATTCACAGGGAGCACTATGTATAGCCTGCTTAAAAACACGGTAAATCTACTGGCGCGGCCAGTGGGAAGCTACTTACGCCACTCCAGTATGTCGTTGGGCAGCGGGCGGGCCACGATCTGCGGAGGCGGCTCCTGCAACCCATGCAAAAACAAAAGGCCAGCCACCCGAATCGCATCAGAGCCCAGACCAATCCAACCAACCAGTCCAAGCCGAACGGGGGGCGCTCACCTTGCAGAGCGCGCGGTACTCCGTCTGGAGGCGCTTCAGGCAGTCCTTGCCGGCCATGGCAGAACCCTTAGGCAGCGGCGGCGGCGGCGGCGGCGGCTGGCGGCTGGCAGCGGCAAAAAGGGGGAAGCGAGGCGGCCGAACCAGAACCCGAGCCCGAACCCTAGGTCTCGGGGTCCCCCAATCAGATCGATCGGAGGCGGGGGGTGGGGGGGGGGAGGTTGGGGGGTGGAATCGGGGGCAGATTTGGGGGGCGAATTGGGGATTTGGGCGGGTGGGGAGGAGGAATGGAGGATGGGATGGGGATCGGTGCGATGCGAGGTGGGGGGAGGAAAGAGGGGAGGAGGCAGCAAGCAGCGCACGCCCCGCGTTTCTCCCCCCCGAGGATTCTATGGGCGGTGGGTGATCCGCTTTAGGATTCGTGCCCGGCGGAGCGCCCCGCCGCGGACGCGTCTTCTTTCGAGTCTCTTTTTCGGCTGCTTTCTTTACCTGTGACTTGTGATATGATATAGTAATAAGGTAAAGTTGACTGTTTATATGATATAGTAATAAGGTAAAGTTGACTGTTTTTCTGGTTGTTTGTTTTGGTTTAAATTAAATAGAATGAAAATTCGTTATTTTTTATAAGTCAAATGATTAAATAATTTTAAATCATTTTTATGGGGTTTTAAAAGTTTTCTTACGGTTTGTAAAGTATTTTTTTCATAATTTTTTTAACTTTTAAGTTGTCTTTCGAAAAGTCACAACTTTCTGAGAATAAAGTTTTCAGCCACTGTCAGTTGAAACAAATAGGGGCAAGTGGGCTCGTGAATTGTGATGGCCTGGTCATTTTTCTCTTGGCTACGAGATTCTAATTGTCAATGGTCGACTGAATACAAGGAATCTTCTGCTTTGAAAGTCATTTCAGCTTCCAGTTTACTCCTGCGTTCCATGCAGACAAAATGTCCACGAAACAATCCTGCATTTTATTCTTTCCATGTGGATTTGCTAATCGGTGCTGGAGTGAATCGTTGTATGTGCAACGAACACTTTGGTCCTGGGCCATACAAGATTATGTAGAAAACATCGAGCATCGGTTTCACCATTCTATCTTTCATAATTTCGGTCTCGCAATACTTTCATTTTTTAACAAGAGGCTCCTTCCTTTCACAGATTCAGAAGTTTCTTCCAAGCCAAATTTGGCATTCTCCTCCATCGGATAGAGGACGAGGATTGCCATGTTATAATGGTTTGTTGGGACTGTCTTGACATCAGACGACAAAGACTTATTTAATTCTTAGTCGAATTTCTGGACCGTATATCAGACAGCTTCATATGACACATAAAAGATCCAATGGAAGCATCTAGATATGTGGGAAAATCGACTAACAATTAAATAAGTCTTAATCGCCTGATAACTAGCAAAAGTGTTTTATTATTGTTAGAGCGAGTCCACTTTCTAACATTGTATGTTTTCAAGATGCGTTTGGTGGAGTGCTAGATGAACGACATATATATCCCTATATAAGTTTCTAGAAAAGATAAAAAAAGTTGCGTATGACTGTGAGCTAATAAATAAATTCATATGGTTAAAGAAAATAATTAAAGATATACGATAAAGTAACTAACGTGTGCCAGATGGTTCAAACTCTATGGTCTTGTTTGTTTCAGATTAAACTTGAGTTGAGTTTTACTATAACAAATTTGTAACCACCTCGAAAGACATTTAAAAATTAAAAAATTATGAAAAATTATTTTACGATCTACAAGAAAAACTATTTGAAACCCCACAAAAATAAATACAAAATATTATATCATTTGGCTTATATAAAAATGATAAATTTTTATTTAATTTAATTTATTTTAATCTGAAACAAACTAGGCCTATATATGACTTTGTATTTTTCCAGCTGAAGAGTGGCTTGTTCGGTTAGGTCTTTTTGGCGGTTTCTTGTGCTCGGATATGGATGACACCTCATCGGATAAGACCGAATCATTTCGAACCAACCCGGGTGGCTTTGAGCGGGAGCAAGGTTCTAAAAATCCCGATTAATCCCCAATTAGTCCCCGATTAATCTCTAGTCGATTGTCCTCCGATTAGGACCGATTACCGATTAATACCGATTAATTCCGACTAGTGCCGATTTATGTGTCCGATTAATCCCGTTTAACCCTAGTCCCTACCTCGCCGCCCGACTAGCGACTAGCGACTTTTAGAACCTTGAGCGGGAGTTTTCGCGCCTAAAGGATTGAGATTGACTTGGTGGCTACGAGAACGCCCCGGACACGTTGTCTTCACCTCAGATACTTCCGAGCCCACCCGGTGGCATCGACTCCTAGCCAACTACCCCCTCGGACACCTGGCACTCTCTCGGACTCTCTCGAACGTTCTAAACCAATCTAGCCAATTCTTGGAGACACGAAGACCGAGTGCTCAATGGGACCGACTTGCCAAAGACTGAGACTCGCACAACCCGTGCTCAAGCCTCGAACACGCACGCAACCAAAAGACATAAAGAGAATGAGCTAAGCAAAACAATGTCCTTAGGTTGACGTGGCACCAAATGCCAAAGTCCTAGGACTTACACCCTTCTTCCTTTTCTTTCTCCTTTTCTCCTCTCACGAGCCGAAGCCACGCACAACTCGACGACGCGAGCATGAGTTGACTGCGTCACCAACAGTGAGATGTGTGTGTAGCGAGACGTCTCAGCTATGACTCGAGCTGCTGTGTGTGTGTAGGGGAGGTGTGGGGGGAGGGGGGTCAGCTGTGAGAGGCTCGGTTTATAGGGAGGGGAGAGGAGAGGGCGAGGGAAAGATGAACAAACTGATTAGTTGGAAATCAAAATTGAGGGTTGCAAAATGCACATGTGAAAAGGAAGTTAGTCTAAGGACAAATGTTACAGTTATGTTGAACCATTTTTTGTGATTTATAGATTTGTTCGGCTATTATTTCATATTTATCATTACTGTCTTTTTTCGCCCTTCTCCGTCATATACTCCTTCAGGATACAAGCTCACAACAAGGATATACGCTGTGGCATGTAGGTCCCACAAGTCAACCTATACTATTTCTTCCTCCTTCCCACCTTTGTCTTCTTCATTGCGCAGGCCGCCAGGAGCCTCTTCATCCACCAGCGCCGTGAGCCTCACTGCTCCGGTGTTCTTCAATCACCAGCATGGCTCCTCCACCACCAACGTCGGCTCGCCGTCGCCACTTTCTCCACTAACACCGGAGTGCCTCCTCCTTCAAATCTCACATTGCCTCCTTCGACGAAGCCGACACTGCCTTCTTCCCCGAATCCTATATTGTCGTTGTTGTTGCTAATACCGCACCCCTCCTCCGCGAGGGCCGTGTTAATGGTTGTTTGCAGGGCTATCCGGGAAGGTGTAACACCGGTATGGATTTGCGGCATCACCTTCGGACATGGATCGAGGGCACCAAGATCGGTCCGAGGTCCGGGCCGAAAAGGGTGAGCTATGGTTTCCGGACCCCGTAGCAATCACAATGGGCCGAAGCCATCAAGTTGGGCCGAAGATACCAAGCTAGGGCGAAGCCATCAAGCCGGACGGAAGCCACGACAGCTTCGGGCAGCGACTGCCGCCCGGGCTGACGTGCACCAGGGGACACGTGTCGGTCCCCTTGGCGAGCGGCGGGCCGTGTAGGGTCGACACGTGTCAACCACGGCTAGCCCATGCGAATTTGATGTGGGTTCACTCACGGCATTCACTCACATGACCAAGAAGAATTTGATGTGGGTTCCTATCTGGTGAATGATCCCACCACACCTGTCGATATGGGGAGGCCTCGGCGATAAATTCGTCCACGCGACCCACTCACATACTCTCGAGATCAGGTGTGGCACCGCGGTGCTAGAGATCAACAGCGACAGGTGCGAGGCCGACAGTGATTCTGGTGTACTGGTACCATGGCACGTTTCTGTTCCTATCCGTTTTGAACTTGTACGATATGCAGTGATTAATTGTTCTTAGCGTTCAAATATTTCCTAAAAGTGTATCATAAAAGTGAATATTTCTTGCATACGCTTAATGGTACATCTATATGAATCAACCCCTAACCCTAGAAAAAGTGAATATTTTCTACATACGCTTAATGGTACATTTATAATGTCACAGGTTCTATATCTATATTATCCCGCACAGCTACACCCGAAGTTATGCCCCTACATACCATAAAAACCAAAAAAACACCCACAGAGACTTCACGCCCACGGTTAATAGTATGAATTAAAGACGATCTTTACTATGTCACTACTATTTCAAATTAATTGAGCATTCAATTATATATGAATTCTAATATTCTATTACACATGTCCAATCTCCCACGGAGCTACCTTATTTACCTTTAACCGAAAACAACCTGTACATCTTAAACCGCAAACAACATTTACATTTATATTGTTCCCCATAGCTAAACCCTTACATAATACCATCACATATGCACAAATATGCAGGATTGGCGCCAATCGAGCTTTGGAAAAACGACAGACCCCAGTCGTGCTTCCAGGGCGCGACAGGAAGCTTTCGTACTTCCATCGCACGACCGGAGGCCGGCCTCACCTCTGCCTTCCTTGCTCTCCGTGGATGGCACGCTCGTTTCTTCAAAAAACGATACATTGCTGGTCACGGTTTGAACGAATGACCGGGGTATATTTGTGTCTAATGTCGAAAACGTGATACATTTTTGCATAAAAAAAATAAAAAAAAGGACACGACTTGTGTTCGGACGTCCGTTAGAAAAGTATTTTGATGGGATGCGGCGGCCCAAGCGCTCGTCCCACAACTGCTTCCGCATACATACGACGGAAGTCAGCCAGCAACGCAATGAGCCTCTTCTTCTTTTAATCGATGATGCAAATATGACATCACCAAAATGATTCCGTTTTACGTTTTTCTTTTAGTGGCCAAAACTTTTTGGCTAGGAGCTCTAATTTACTAACCGATTGTATCAATGTGTTCCTCGCATTTTTTGAACAAAACAAGACCCATGTTAGTATATAAATTTTTGCTGAAACAATTTGTCTATACTAATGGAACAATTAATTTGGACTATTGGAACAATACGTCTAATACAATCGAACAACTTGGTATTTGACCTGCTGGAACAATAGGCTAAGCCCAATTGGAACAATGCATTTGGTCTGATGGAACAACTTGCATACCTATTGGAACAATGTATTTGGTCTGTTGGAATAGTAGAAAGAAATGCTTACTAGAACAAGAAGGTTTGCCTACTGAAACAATATTTTTTGCCTGCTGGAACAACAAGGTTTGCCTACTGGAACAAATAAAAGTTGACTACTGGAACAATAAGATTTGTGTTACAAGAACAGTTGAACTTTGCCTACTGGAACAATAACTTTTGTCTTATGAAACAATAAATTTGCCTTCTGAAACAATAACGTTTGCTTTCTGGAACAAATAAGGATTTTAACTACCGAACAATAAAGTTTGTCTGCTGAAACAACAAAGTTTGTCTTCTGAAACAATAAAGTTTGTCCTACTGGAATAGTTGAGCTTTGCCTTCTGGAACAATAACTTTTTGCCTTCTGGAACAATAATTTTTGCCTTCTGAAATAAATAAGGATTTGCCTACTGGAACAATAAAGTTTACCTACTGGAACAATAAAGTTTGCCTACTGGAATAATAAAGTTTGTCTGTTGAAACAATGAGTCTAGCCTCCCGGAACAATCTATCTTGCCTACTGGAACAATGAGTCTAGCCTCTCCAAACAATCAATCTTCCTGCAGGAACAACTTTTATACCTGTTGAAATATTGTATTTGGTCTGCTGAAACAATAGGCTAACCTAATTGAAACAATATGTCTGGTTTGATGAACCACAACTTGTATACCCACTGGAACAATCTATCTTGCTTCCTATAACAATAAGTCTAGCTTTCCGGGACAATCTATCTTGCCTGATGGAACAATTGTACCAATAAAGATAAAAAATAAAAAAAAATAAAAAGTATTTAAAATGAGTTCATTAGGAATTTAGATGAATTATAAAATTTATACTATGCGATTTGGACTCCAAATGAAAAAGATACAAAAATAAGAAATCGAAAAAGAACATAAATGAAACGCACGTTCGTTGGCTGCAAGCTAGCTAGCTAGCGTAGCCTGTACGCGCGCGGGCTGGGCCGATCGACGATGATGTGGCATCGACGATGGGCAGCTACGAGACGGCGCCCCGTGTGTAATTATGTGTCATCTGCAGCGGCCGGCTTGGCGCACGGCGACGCCATTTATGCATGTGCACGAGCTCACGCATGCAGCCATACGCTCTCTGCCTTTGCAAGTCTGCACGCAGCCACGCAGGTGTATAGCTTGGGCTGTACGCGTACCGCTTTCTTGACTTTGTCGACTTGTTCTTGGTTGCACTAAGGGTGGATATGCAGCACTGAATCCAACGCCCCGAGTTGTGATCGGCACTGACCGACCAAGCTCAACCTCAGTCCAAGGTTCATCAGAATCCTCAGACGCATTCGTCGCACAGTAAATGAAGTTACTCTTTCCTCCCCATCTTCCAGGGCTTGTGCAACAAAACGTCGGGTTCCTCCTATCAATGCGAACAAATAGAGCAGAATTTCCCAACTCCTTCGTCTTGACCCACTTACCTGGTTGGACTGAAAAATTGAGCTGGAATACTTGAAAGGTGTAAGATAATCCAGACGAATGGTCCACTGTCACTGAGAGGTCAACCATGAGAAGCATGTCACCACAGATATCCAGCCATTGGTTTAATTTGCAGGCCTACAACCATGTCCTCTCCCCACACAACAGCTACCTCCTTCATGCTGAGCTGAGGTGCTAAGCGTATGGTGGGAGCCTGTGAAGAAAGTCGATGGCAAACATCTTACCTTTGAAGAAAACTATCTGAAGGATGCGTTCACCAGCAAGAGTCTGCTCCGACCAAGACCTGGTTCCAACCTTCCACTGGAACATGGAGGATGTTGAGCAAAGGATGAGATGAGAATTGGGTGAATTGAGTGGAGCTGTGAGGATGCCATAGTAGATAACTAGATATCAAAGTTGCCAGTGGACCGGAATTTGGGAGGCTTCACCTTAGCACCAGTGTACAGATCGACAAGGAGGCAGTGCTCTTTATCAGAGAAGATAAACCCATATGAGCAACCCAAGTAGCGCATGACATTTGGAGTGTTTCTGGGCGCTGAACAGTGAATGTATAAGTTTCTCTTGGTAGGATTGCAGAGACGCAACTTGTAATTAGATAAAAGGGTATACCTGATACTGTTCAAGCATGGATGAAAATGTTGAATGTCAGGTTTGAGGTGGAGAGGTGGGAAGGCGAAGTTATATACATGTGGGAAGGAAGAGACCGCTGCGCGCCAAGAGCGACAGGTGCTACTAAAAGCAAGGAGATCATGGAATGAGCTAAGGAGAGTAATGATTTCATGAAGAAGGCTGTCCAGGAGATCTGCTCAAACGTCGGGTCCAGACATGTCAGAGGAGGTGGAGCTTAATAAGGCGTGGCATGTTTTCTTGGAGGGCCCTTGTACAAGTGTAACATGCCTGTGAAGCACACCGAACTTAAGATCAGAAACAGGAACTCAGACATAATTAGCATGACTAGTGTTGGAGTAGGATCTTATTAGTTCGTACACAGTAATGCAAACAAAGGATGCCCAATAATTTGAACTGTAATTATCCCCACAATAAGATGATTATCAGGCTATCAGAATCCATCCATACACCTGCAGAACCATCTAGAACCAGATGGTTCTCACAATAGCATAGTTATAATCTTCCTTCTAGAACCAGATGGTTCTCACAATAGCATAGTTATTATATTTTAAATAGAGTAAATTGCCCCGTAGCCGTAGGTACACGAAGTTGTCTCGAGTTCTCGCTTAGGTCCAAAATCTCTAAAAGTAGGTATTTCTATAGATGAAGTTGGTTTTTTTTCATGTCAAGTCCAAAGTGGTATTCCAAAGGTGGTTTGCTGATGTGGTTTTCCATGTCACATGCCACCCCACATGGCTGTTTTTTATATAAAAAATGCCCCTCGTAAATAAAACAAATGCAGCTACCCCTCTCTAATCTCACCTTTTCGTCTCGCGTTGAGCCACCATGTCGACGACCGACGTCGCCGATGCTGCTTCGGCCTTCGATGGCGATCTTGCTGGACATCCTCATTGTTAGGTTATGCCTCCAAATATTAGTTTTTACTAATTTACCCTTGGGCATGCCTATATAAAGGCCCCTCTTGTACCTGTACATTTTGCACCATTATAGTGATTGTTTTCTCGTGGTTTTTTCCTCTCCATCTTGGAGGGGTTTTTTCTACGTTAAATCCTGTGTTTGTGTCTCCTATTCCGTGTGGAATTAACGGAGATGTGGGTTAATGCCTGGCTCTGCCATTTATCTATCTTTGCTACGTGCACTCGACTTCTTGCACCAGGAAATCTGCTGTTTTAATTGGTTTTCATCGGATCGGGTCCAAATTAATTATTTCAGGGATTATTTTTCTTCTGTTAGTTACTGATATTTGTTTTTGCCATTATGTCTGCAAAACTTGACATTGTAAAATTCGATGGCAAGATCAGTTTTTCTATCTGGCAGGTTCAGATGAAGGCTGTTCTCACATAGCTCGGTGTCCAGAAAGCCCTTTTAAAGAAACCGGACAAAGTTGATGAAAGTAAATGAGAAGAACAAGATCAAAAGGCTTTGTCTATCATACAGCTCAGTTTGTTTACAGATGTTCTGCGCGAAGTTATTAAGGAGACGACTGCCGCCTCCCTATGGGCGAAGTTGGAGACGTTATACATAACCAAAAGTCTCGCCAATAAATTGCACCTGAAAGAACGTTTGTATACTATTCGCATGGCAGAAGGTACCTCTATTCAGTCTCATCTCAATGAATTTAATTCGATCATTGTGGACTTAGAGAGTTTAGAAGTGAAAATTGAAGATGAGGATAAGGCTATTTTGTTGGTTGCCTCATTGCCTGCTACCTTTAAACACTTTAAAGAAATTATGCTTTATGGCAGTCATGTTACCCTCAGTTTTGAGAATGTTAAGTCAAATTTGTTGTCTAAGGAGAAGTTTGATGTTGATTCTCATTCCGGTGGAAAGGGTGAGGGTTTAATTGTTAGAGGTAGATCTCAGCAAACTGGCAGTTCTAATAGATCAAAGTCTCGGTCTAAATCAAGAGGTCGTAATTCCAACAACTTTTGCCGTTATTGTAAAGCCAATGATCATATTATTTCTCAGTGTGTCAAACTGAAAAATAAAGAAGAGAGAAAGAAAAAAGAATTGGAAAAATCTGCTGAGGCTAGAATTGTTGAAAATCCTGATAGTGAGGGTGGAGAAGCACTTTTGGTCACCACTGATTTAGAGAAACGTGTTTCTTGGGTTCTCGATTCAGCGTGTACTTTTCATATTTGCTCCCATAGAGAGTGGTTTTCTGAGTATACTGCTGTTACAAATGATGATGTTACTATTGGTGATGAGTCTCCATTAGAAATTATCGGTATTGGTTCAATTCAAATTAAAACCCATGATGGCACTTTCAAGAATCTTACAAATGTTCGTCATGTTCCAAAAATGAGGAGGAATCTTATTTCTTTGGGCACCTTAGAAGGTATGGGATACAAGTATACCGGTGAAAATGGTGTTCTTAAGGTTTCTCTTGGCAACCGTGTTGTTTTAAAGGCCAATCGTATGAATAACCTTTATTACTTGCAAGGTTCTACAGTTACAGGCACTGCAGCTGTTGCTATTGCATCCAACACCTCTAATACCAAGCTTTGGCATATGCGCTTGGGTCATATGAGTGAAAAAGGTATGCATCTCTTGCACAAGAAAGGTCGTCTAGAAGATATTGACAATTTGGAATTCTGTGAACATTGTGTTTTTGGCAAGCAGAAGAGAGTTAGCTTTGCTATTTCTACTCACCAGAGTAAAGGAATTCTTGATTATATTCATTCTGATCTTTGGGGTCGTTCTCCTCACCCCTCCATTGGAGGCTGTGAGTACTTTATTTCTTTTATTGATGACTTCTCTCGTAAGGTTTGGGTCTACTTTTTAAAGCATAAGAGTGATGCTTTTCCTACTTTCCAGACTTGGAAAGCTTTGGTAGAAAATCAAACTGGGAAGAAAATTAAGAAATTGAGAACTGACAATGGATTGGAATTTTGCAGTGGTGAGTTTGATAAATATTGTGCTAATCATGGTATTGCTAGACATTTGACTGTCCCAGGTTCACCTCAGCAGAATGGTCGTGCAGAGCGCATGAATCGCACTCTTCTGGAGAGGGCCCGTTGCATGCTATCCAATGCTGGCTTATGGGAAAAGCATGGCTTTTGGGCGGAGACTATTAATACAGCTGCATATTTGGTTAATCGCTCTCCCAATTCGGCGATTAATTTTCAAATTCCAGAAGAGGTATGGTCAGGAAAACCAGTTGATTATTCTAATCTTAGAATTTTTGGGTGTCCTGCTTATGCTCATAGTAATGATGGAAAGCTAGTGCCTAGAGCTAAAAAATGCACTTTTCTTGGCTATGGTTCCGGTGTCAAAGGGTATCGTTTATGGTGTGATGATTCTATGAAAGTAATTGTTAGTTGTCATGTTACTTTTGATGAAAGCTCATTATGTTCTTCTGGAGGTGTTTCTACTAGTGGTACCTCATCCACTGATGCATCTGAAACTGTTGTTCCTACAAGCAATCCAACTTTTGAGGTAAACTTACCTGTTGATTCTACTGCTTGTTCTTCTACACTGTCAGTTTCTCAGCCTCCTGTTTCTGATGATCATTGCATTGCACGTGATAGACCTAGACGTGATATTCAATTGCCAGCTAGATATCGTGACACTGATAATGTTGCCAATTATGCTTTCATTACTGCTAGTGATGAAATTTTTGAGCCGTCTTCTTATTCTGAAGCTATCTCATGTGATAATTCTTCTAAATGGTTAACTGCTATGAATGAAGAAATTGAGAGCCTTTATAAAAATCATACATGGGATTTGGTTGAGCTTCCAAAAGGTACAAGACCTCTGAAGTGTAAATGGCTTTATAAGAAGAAGGATGGACTTTCTGGAGTTGAACCTGCAAGGTGGAAAGCCCGTCTAGTGGTGAAAGGTTTTGAACAAAGGGAAGGTATTGACTTTAATGAGGTGTTCTCTCCTGTTGTTCGTCATTCATCAATTCGGGTTATGCTTGCTATTGTTGCTTTATTTGATCTTGAATTAGAGCAACTTGATGTTAAAACTGCTTTTCTTCATGGAGATTTGGATGAGGAGATTTTTATGACTCAACCTGAGGGTTTTGTTGCTCCTGAAAAAGAGCATTTAGTTTGTCATTTGAAGAAATCTCTTTATGGTTTGAAACAAACCCCAAGGCAGTGGTATAAAAGGTTTCACTCATTTATGATTTCTCATGGTTATTCTTGAAGCAATTCTGATCATTGCATTTATTTCAAATAGTTTTTCAATGGATCTTTTGTGTATCTACTGTTTTATGTTGATGATATGCTTATTGTTTCTCATGACAAGTCTCTAATTGATCAGTTGAAGGCTTAACTTAGTCATGAATTTAAGATGAAAGACCTTGGTCCAGCTAAGAAAATTTTTGAGATGGAAATTCAGCGTGATCGTCAAGCCGGTACTTTTTTCTATCTCAGAAAAGTTATATTGAGAAAGTACTTGAAAGGTATAATCTCAGTAATTGCAAGCCTGTCTATACACCGTTCGTTTCTCATTTTAAGTTTTCTTCGAGTCAATGTCCTACCAATGAAGATGATAAAGACTATATGTCCCACGTTCCATATTTCAGTGCTGTTGGTAATCTCATGTATGCTATGATCTGTACAAGGCCTGACTTGTCTCATGCAGTCAGCATGGTTAGCAGATTTATGCATAATTCTAATAAGGAATAATGTAATGCTGTTAAGTAGATTCTTCGTTATCTTAAAGGTACTTATGACTATGACTTGATGTTTGATAAAAGTTTGATGAAGTCGAAAAATGTTATTGGGTTTGTTGATTCTGATTATGCTGGTGATCTCGATAAGAGAAGGTCTACTTCTGACTTTCTATTCTCTTTGTGTGGTTCTGCAGTGACTTGTAAAGTTTCATTACAATCTATAGTTGCTCTTTCTACTAATGAAGCAGAGTATGTTGCAGCTACTGAAGGTGTTAAAGAAGCTATTTGGTTGCAAGGTCTGGTTTCTGAACTTGGTTTTCCACAGCGTGTCAACACTGTTTATTGTGATAGCCATAGTACTATTTGTTTGACCAAGAATGATATGCATCATGTCAAGACTAAGCATATTGATATCATGTACCACTTTATGCACGATGTTGTTGCTGAAGACAAGATTGTTGTAGAAAAGATACATACTGATGAGAATTCTGCAGACATGCTTACAAAGTCATTATCTAATACCAAGTTCAAGCATTGTTTTGACTTGGTTGGTATTCGCGGAGTTTAATGCCTTCGAGGATTTTGGGAGAACATTTTCATGGATTTAGAGTAAAGGGGAGATTTGTTAGGTTATGCCTCCAAATATTAGTTTTTACTAATTACCCTTGTGCATGCCTATATAAAGGCCCCTCTTGTACCTGTACATCTTGCACCATTATAGTGATTGTTTTTCTATGGTTTTTTTCTCTCCATCTTAGAGGGGTTTTTCTACGTTAAATCCTGTGTTTGTGCCTCCTATTCCCAACACTCATGCTGTACTGTCTTTCCAGATGCAACTGGCCTTGGCAAGGCTCAACAGGATAGCGAGCTGACTAGGGGTGAAAACGGGACGGGTACCCGGGTCGGGTATCGGATACGGGTAGCGAAAAAACCCGTTTTTTCAAATACGGATACGGATAATTTTTCACTCGGGACGGATACGGGTAGTACCCGGATACTGTACCCTCGGATACGGAATCAGTAGTACCCGACAATTACCCGGGACCCTCGGGCGGATACGGGTACCCGAATGTCGGGTACCCGGGTATCACCAGGCGAGGAGGCGACCTTGGGCCTTGTCCCTTGGCCTACCTTGGCCCAATGGCCCACAATGGCCCAACTGCCCAAAGTGCCCAACGTCTTGCCTAGGCTACAGCCGAGACGTCCCCGTGAGGCCAGGGCGTGACCCGTCTGCCGTCTCGCCGCCTCCCCGGCTCCCCGCCGCCTCCCAGGTCGGCGACGGCGACCGCCGCCCGCCCAGGCGCTCCCCGACTTCCCGGCGCCGGCCCCCGCCCAGGCGCTCCCGAAGGAGCGCCGCAGCCGCCTCCGGCCCCCGCCCGACGCCGCGCCACCGCCCTTCGCCAGGCGCCGCCGGCCACGCCGCCGGCCCCTCCCAGTCCCCAGACGCTCTCGGCTCCCCGACGCCGCGCCACCGCGTCCGCCCGACGCCGCTCCCCTTCGCCCGATGCCGCGCCACCGCGTCCGCCCCTCGCCAGGCACCGCCGGCTGCGCCTCCAGCCCCCGCCCAACGCCGCGCCACCGGGCCTCGCCAGGCACCGCCAGCCGCGCCGCCGCCTCCCCGGCCAACGCTTGACTGTGGTGCTATTGGCACTGATCTATCCCGGCTCGATGATGATACCCAACATTTGGATAGCCTTCAAGTTCACCGGCGCGATGACAGGGCTTGCGTTGGGGTTCATGTTCCCAGCAATGGTAGCATTGAGGCTGGACAAGGAAAGGAAGTGCTTGACTGCTTGGGGCATGGAGAGAGGCTCCTGTCACTTGTGATGCTGGGGTTGGCCGTAATGGTTAGCGTTGTTGGAGTCGCTGGAAACGTATACAGCCTGGATACTGCTTGAGCAAAGCTCAGATACATTTTGCTTACCATCGGATGTGCAGGATCGTTCTTTTGGCACTTTGGGACCAGATTCAACGGATGTGCAGGATCGAACCGTTTTTTATGTAATTTGGGACCAGATTCTTTGATGCATTTAGCTATTACCATCGGATGTTTGATCCAACGCACATCCATAAAGTTATAAGATGCATGAATGGAGTGACTATATTTAGCTATGTTGCATGTTTGGATTGTATAAGAGTTAAGTAATTCACGGACTATCCAACAAGTATCCGATATCCGTATGTATCCGTCCGAATAATATCCGATATTCGTTTTTTACCCGCCCGAATATTACCCGATCCCGTCCTGTATCCGTTCCGATTTTCAACTATCCGAACCCGATCCCGAATCCGAGTCAATTGCATTAGGGTAGGATACGGGATGACCTACTATCCGTCCGTATCCGTCCCGTTTTCACCCCTAGAGCTGACGGACAGTTGTGATGTGCTCATGTATGTACCGCCGTGACTCCAGGGAAATGGAAATGGGACGACCATGGCCGGCGTCGATCTAATCCTCCAACCAGTGATTTTCTCCATGGATTGGCGAGTGGACTAGGCGATAGCAATTTTGCAGCGCTGCGGTTTGTTCCTTATTTCTCTTCTCGATCTGCACTTGTTCCCTACAAGATAAATCCGAAATCAAAATGATGCATTTGATATTTGGAGGGAGGAGGAGAGCAACAGTGACCAATGGGGAGTTGCCGGCGGGCGGCGGCGGAGTCGATGTGGAGCCCGAGGCAGCCCATCTCTAGGACACAGCGTCCTCCATGAGTGCGACCTCCCAGATGGTGTGGCGGGCTCACACGCGTTGAGGAGAA
>SPJY01030712.1:139154-185619 GCA_005191435.1 Raddia distichophylla
AAAAAAAAAAAACAAATTTGAAAGAATTATGTCCTGTTACTATTTGCCCTGAAATTTGTCTTTTTTGTTTCTCCCAAACGATGTTGAGTTTAGACTTAAGATTTGATGGTGATGTAGTTCGTGCACATACCTATCTCCAGTAATTTTTTCACGAATTTACAAAACTTTTATATATGGTTTTCACGGGGTTTGCACGAAAACAGTGGTTTGCACCACATATTTTGCCAAATAAAAATGGCATGTATAGACTATCTGTCTAGCAAAACAAACATCTTTTTGTGGCCACATATGCGATGATGTGGCAGTCTAGTCACCAAAACAACCCGATGCAAACTACTTTGGACCTAAATGAAACAAAAATCCAACTTCATGTACAGAAATACCTGGTTTTGAAAATTTTGGACCTAAACGAGAACATGAGACAACTTTATGTACCGACGGTTCAATTTACTCTTTTAAATACCATTGCACAAAAGTGTGACAATACCCTCCCTTTTTTTTTTCTCAGGGCAGCTCTACCTCCTTATTTTTTTTGGAAAAATTGCACTGGTACCACCAAGAATTTGCAAAACGCAAAATACCATTAGTTATCCCAACGATAACATTAAGACAACAATGGTATTTTGACGAAGTGCAAAATATTTTAGTGGTATGAGAGCAAAATCCCCTATTTTTAATGACAACATTTAGTCAATAATGGTATTTTGGTGAAACGCAATTTTTTAGTGGTATCAGAGCAAAAGCCCTTATTTTTTTGGTAACATTTGATGAAGTTAGTAGAACTGCTGAAAATCTTTAGTGGTGACTGGTGAGAGCAAAAGCCTTTTTTGTCACATTAGATGATTTCAGCAGAAATGCTAACAACCCGAGGCATGAAGAATTCAGAACTCTGCAAGCAACTAACAAACAAACTAAAGCAACAGGAATCATGCCAAAACTCCAGCACGAAAACTATCCAATTTCCCTTTTTAAAAATAAGTTTAACATGAGATATATTCACTCACACTCCCTTGACTCAATCACTGAGACAGAGTGAGAATTGTTCATTCCCAACTGTTGTGCCAATTCATGCGTGACAGATGCATTAGAGGAGATGAGCAAGATTAGGGTTGGGAAGGGCAAGCGAACAGCAGACCTCGCGGTGGGGCTGGGGGTCGTCGGCGTGGTCCCAGCCTGCGGCGGCCGCCGGCCATGGGCGCTCGCCCTTTGTTTGCGTCGTGGCGGAGGCGTTTTATCGGATGCGCCGGCGACGAGGGCGAAGCGGAAAATGGCGGCGGCGCGTCCGACGGCGGTGGCCACTTGGGACCTATCATTTTGAATTTTTATTTTTTTTTATTTTTTTATGCAAAAATGTATCCCGTTTTCGACACTAGACACAAATATACCCCGGTCGTTCATTCAAACCCCGACAGGAGCCTATTGGTGCTTGAAAGCACGAGCGGTCGCACATGTCAGTTTGCACCGCGCCGCCCGGTGTCGGGTCGAAATTTGAATGTATGAGCGCGCGCGGTTGTGATTTCGGAGCACGACATGGCCTCGGATTCCCTCGCGTGGGCCACGGCTCGTGGTCGCGGTTTGGTCGCACGACAGGCCCTGTCATGGTTTCGTCGCACGACAGGGACCTCTAATTGGCTACCCGACGCCCCTATTTTCACTTTACCCACTCGCTCACTCACACTCACTCGGGTGCACGAGAGGAGCTGCGGGAGGCGATTTCAGAGAAGATTTTGAGGTAATGAGCTTACGTAATATTTGTTAAAATTAGTAGATATTGATTAGTATAAGTGATGTATATTGAATGGAGAGTATATTGGTAGGATTTTTGTGAACTTTTACCGGCTAGATTTGATTATATTTGATAGGCTAGCCATATAGATTGTAAGTGGTGAATGTGGAAGACGATATTTGAACGGAGTGCATGTTTCTACACCGTTTGTGCTAAACCACGAACCCTAATAGGTTAGCCATAATGTTAGACATATTGCTTAGCATTTTTTTGATTAGGAGTGTCGATTGTAGACTAAATAATTGGTTAGTTAGGGTTTAGTTGGAACGATAGTGTTGTCGATTTGTTGTAGTAGAAGGAAATGCTAACAAATCATGAAGTAATTTATGAAATCGTTGTGGAAATATTTGTAAATTTATTACTTGGAAGACAATATTTGAACCGAGTGCATGTTTGTACACCGTTCCTGTAGAAACCACAGACCCTAATAGGTTAGCCATAATGTTAGCAATATTACTTAGCATTTTGTTGATTGTAGACTAAATATTTGGTTATTTAGGGTTTAGTTGGAATGATAGTATTGTCGACTTGCTATAGTGTTAGAAGGAAATGCTAACAAATCACGAAGTAATTTATGGAATCGTTTAAAAATAGGTGGATTGTTTTATAAATTTATTAGTTTTGGTCATTCGTTCAACTGTGAGGTACATGTGTTATATTTGGTCAATGTAGGTGAGATGGCGAAGACATTATATTTTCAGATATATTATGGGGTTGGTGAGATTATGCTTGGTCCTGATGGAGTAGATTTATCAAACTTTCCTCATGTACAACGTGGCATCAAAAGAGGCCCGAAAAGCTCTCATGGTCGGATTTATGGATGGTTGCTGAAGGTGTTCAATTTGGAGACAGAGAGGTTCCGTCTAGCTATTCAAGCAGTAGTTAGCCGTGCCCCGCAAGGGTTTTATGGGGAGCTAATACCGATCAAGTCAACGAAGATGTGGAGGGATTATCTCCGATATGCATTGGAGCGCGGATGGCCGCTAGTGCTGCTTGTTCAGTGCTATGAAATACCCGATACTAAGTCTGCCGCAGAGGGACAATGGGAAGAAGGGGGAGGGCATGTGGAAGGAGGCACGGAAGAAGGTTGGGGGGAGGGTGGCGGCACTGAAGTGTTAGATGTGGAGGAGGAAGCAGAGGGAGAGGATGACGTAGCGATGGAGGCGACGGACGCTGCTGATGAAGGTGAAACGGTGGGTGGTATAGTTGAGGCGATGGAGGGCGAGGACGCCGAGGATGAAGAAGCACCAGAGGAGGATGAAAACTCGGACGAAGAGAGCCATGTTCCGACGGACTGGAGGTCCAGCAACTTTGCAGGTCTAGAAGTGGTTGAAGATAGCCACGTTGAGTGGGAGTATCACGAGAACGAGGTAAATGAGGGGCAAACTTTCAAGGACAATGAGGCTTTACTGGATGTGGTTAAGTGTTGGGCGATGTCGCTGCGTAGGCAGTTCACTGTAGTGAAGTCAAGTAAAAAGGAGTACGATGTCAGGTGTGTGCGAGACTTATGTCCTTTCCGCGTTCATGCATACAACAGGATGTAGAAGGATTATTGAAAGTGCTCAATAGTGCGGCAACACAATTGTGTTGTGCATGTTGCGGAGCAGAAGCACCGGAACATAACTTCAACGTGGGTGGCGAGGAAACTATCCAGTATGATTGTGGAGAACCCTCATGTTACGGCCGGCTTTATAAGGCAGTAGGTCGAGGAGAGGTTTCAGTACGAGATAAACTATGCAAAGGCTTGGAGGACCAAGAGGAAAGCAATCGAGGGTCGGTTCGGGACGTATGAAGCATCATATGCAAATCTACCGCTAATGTTGCAGGCCATTGCTAGGAGGAACCCAGGCACGTTCATTGGCATTGCAGAGCATGCTGCAGGAGAAAGACACCCAGGCAAGATGGTGTTGCAGCGTGCGTTCTTCGCTATCAGGCCATGCATCACGGCATTCAAATATTGTCGGCCCATCATTTGTCTGGACGGCACATTTCTAACTGGGAAGTACATGGGACAGATCTTGACTGCCATAGCGGTGGATGCGAACAACTAGGTCCTACTAGTTGCATTTGCATTTGTGGAGTCTGAGAACACCGACAGCTGGTATTGGTTCCTAGAACGTGTCATGGTTGGAGTGGTTCAGGACAGGCTAGACGTATCTGTTATTCATGACCGCCATGCCGGCCTGCTGAAAGCTATAATGGAGATGCAGGAGGGTTCAGACATGAGAGGTCCTGCCAAGTGGGATGACATTATTAGCAGATGGTGCATGAGGCATATGGGAGCAAACTTCTTCCGTCGGTTCAAGAGCAAAGACCTCATGAATATGTTCAAGAGGCTATGTAAGCAGAATCAGGAGAGTAAGTTTAAAAAGCTTTGGATTAATCTTGATGAATTGACAAAGAAACGTACCTCACAGAGTTTCGTTGCACCGACTAGTTCAAAGAATGCAATGTTATACCATAAGGAAGGAGATGATCCTACCGTCCTGTGTGCGCTCCCGACAGATGGCCCAGGTGTGCGGAAAAGGGCAGGATCCACCACAAAGTAATTTAGTGATTGGATCCGTCACGAGCTGAGGGAGAAATGGTCATTGCTGCACGATGCAGGGGGTGCAAGGTACGGCATCATGACGACTAACTTAGCAGAGGTTTACAATTGGGTCATGAAGGATCTAGATGTCTGCCTTTGGTGGGTATAGTTGAGAGGATTTTGTATGGCACACAGAAATACTTTCTGGACCGATACCAGAAGGCTAGCACATTAATGGCAGACAACCAATTTTTGTACTCACAAGTCATCTCAGAGTACATGCGCGTGAAAATTGCGAAAGCACAGCTGCATCGTGCAATCTGAGAGATGTCAGAGAACGTAAGTACGAGATTCATTGCAGGGATCGTGGGCGTGAAGGCTCACAGCAGGAGAGAAGGTCACACAAGGTTGTTATACATGGGACAAGCTGTGAGTGCTCTTGTGGGAAGCCAGCTCTTCTTCACCTTCCATGCTCACACGTCATTGCCGCCACTGCCCAAACAAACAAATCCTAGCATGCTCATGTGTTACTATATTATCACAAGGCAATGGTGTTCAACGCATGGAATAACGAAGTGATAGGGTATGCCGTGGATGGGTCCTTCACGGAGGCACCGGATCTTAACCATCGATGGGTCCCTGACATGAGCAAGCTCAGGACAAAGAAGGGGCGTCGGAAGACTCGTCGAATGAGGAACGATATGGATGAGTTGGAGACTGGACGTCGAAGGGTGAGGTGCACTGTGTGTAAGCAGCTCGGGCATACAAGCCAGTACTGCACGCAGAGTACCGCTGCAGACGGCGCTGCTGGACCGTCACATCGTTAAGTATTATTAGGCGCCGTAGTAGTACGCAAGTATGGAGGATTGTGTAATACGTAAGAACAATGTTTCATAGTGTGATTGTGTGAGATTGTAATAATTTGAAACAATTTGAAAGAGTTTGTAATAATTATTTACGGATTCATGTCTACAGTTTGTAATAATTATGTACGGATTCATGTCTACAGTTTGTAATAATTATTTACGAATTCATGTTTACAGTTTATGATAATATGTACCTTCTTCATTATTTACGGCTTCATGTCTAGATATTTACAAATGGTTCATTGATATTTACTTATGTCAATTTGTTCAATGGGTTTTCAGTTTACGGATGGCACAGCAGGCGGCGGACACGTTGCTCGATCCCACCGTTGATAAGACGCATAGGTCGTTCCTTTCTGCCGAGCACAATGCTCAACTTAGTACTGTCAAACCACGGTCATTGGGCGAGCCTCTTCACATAGACCCGCGCTGGACTGGCAGGTATGAATTGTCGATTTAATTTACTACTAGCATTACTGGACTGGACTCCTATCTGTCTGCAAGATGGTATCATTCATATTTAATTCATGTCATCTTTTCTTGAATGAATACAGATTGGCGAGGGCTGGACTCCTATCTGTCTGCAAGATGGTAGAGCTGACGACAACTTATGGCGGACAGAGAGACACTAGTAGATTTGAGTACGACCGGGGTCTACTGACTGCACTCATCGATCGGTGGAGGTCTGAGACACACACTTTCCACCTCCCTTGTGGCGAGATGGCACCGACACTTGAGGATGTGTCGATGCTTCTGGGCCTACCGATCTCTGGGGATGCGGCTGCACCAGATGATGTGGGCGTGGAGTGGCGTGCACAGATGGAGGCGTGCTTCCACGGGGTGGTACGTCGACCCGGTGCGCCAACGTACGAGCCTCTTAAGGGTGACCAGAAGCACGAGCCATCGAAGAAGTGGCTCACACAATTCGCGGTATGTGCAGAAACTCTTCAATTTTGGCACCTCGATCGATAATGTGCAGTTGTAAAAAATATCATATGGCCTTGTTTCATGCGGAGTTCATACACCCCGAGGCTGACCAGGGTGATGTGTCGAGGCACCTTGAGGCGTACCTACTGCTTCTTTTTGGTTGGGTCCTTTTTTGACGTCTCACGATGATACCGTTGACAGGCACCTCATCCAGTTTGCCCAGCAGATCGCAGACTCTGCAGAATGGGAGGTATGGGTACCCATTTGTAGTTGTTGCATGTTTGAATTGTTGCATATTTCACGTGTTGCAAAATTGGGTAACACATCCAAGATGCAGGTTCCACAATTCTCCTGGGGTTCAGCCGTACTCGCAGCCACGTTTCGAGGATTGTGTGATGCCGTGTCTCGCACGTCCGAGGGACCGACAATAAGCGGATGCCCTATGTTGCTGCAGTTTTGGTCTTGGGAGCGCTTCTTAATAGGGCGACCGTTCGTTGACCAGGAACCTTACGGGGAACACTTCTACGTGACAGAAGGCGTGGAGTGGCCGACCATGGGGTTTTTTTGGGTGCGGCGTTAGGTATTAAGCTATCTCACATAGAAGTACTACAGTTTTTATACATCTTTCATCTCCATTGACACCAACATTACTTTTCAACAGCGGAGGTGGAAGAACAAGCAATCCAAGAAGAGTTACCCCGAGTTTGTGCGCGAGTTCGACGAGCTCAAGGATAACTTGGTGCGCTGGACGCCATACGGTGATGAAGAACTTGCTGAGCGTGCACCTTTTGGGCTCCCTGCACTTTGCACCCGTGATAGGTAGCACTGG
Organism: Raddia distichophylla; assembly: GCA_005191435.1. Taxonomy (NCBI): domain Eukaryota; kingdom Viridiplantae; phylum Streptophyta; class Magnoliopsida; order Poales; family Poaceae; genus Raddia; species Raddia distichophylla. The sequence goes on from SPJY01030712.1 coordinate 146,093, forward strand.
CTAACACGCAAGGTGCTTGTCTTCGATTGCTGCGTGGAGGAGTACTCGCCGCATAGGGTGATGCGGCAATTTGATCTTCATCAAAAATTTCCTATCCCAATTCATCACACCATGCCAGAGCAAGTGCACAAGTAATATTCTAACCTACATGCCATTACATTAGCAAGGTCCGCAGTTATCCTTACACTTCTTCCTTTTTGTAGGCTATCACGTGCAGGCAAAGCGGCTGGCACGGTCTTCCTAGCTCCCTTGCTGGAGGAGTGGGTTTGGCAATGGGCCGAAGCCCTCGACAACGTTGTCGACGAGCCGCGACCGTACGACCATAGTACGTACAAGGCGTATATGGCGTGGTACGCTCCCAGGACTCGACCGAGGGTTGGGCCGATGGCCGTGGGATATGTCAGGCACGACCCAACGCCGGTGGACACGTACCCTCGACAGCCGCCTTCAAGGGCAAACAGGGCGGTTAGTGCGGTCCTTTTACCACGTTTACATTGTTCCTTACACAATTCAGGACGAGGCCTAAATAATATCCATTACGCAGGGCGACATCGGCGTGGAGCTCGCGCACGAAGGGACATCCATGCTTCACCGGCTCAGGCAAGGGATTCAGGTCACCGCCCTGGATATGAGACAAGCCTAGGAGAGAGTAGTCAGCAAGGCAAATGAGCTGGTTCGTCTCTCCTCTTGTCGGCGTGCCGGTGATGTAGTGCCACGTGCCCCGCCACCTTCAGGTCGTGGAAGACGTGGGGGACGGTCACAGGCAGGTCGCGGCTTTGCAGCTTCCCCTCCACTGCAGCCTGATGTGCCTGCTTGGAAAGGTATTGTTGACACAAAAAGTGAGCTTTTCGTGAACACACGTGCGGAAGCGTCAACTCTGGGATTGTGTCGCAACCAAAGACCAAGCGTGCCAGTCAATTTGACCTATAAATTGACAAAGAGAAAATCGTCAGTGATATAGCCCCAATCGGCTTTTAAAATAGCCAGATCAGGTCCTTCGTAACCGGCTTTAAAGAACCCAATTAATTACAAGATCTATCGGCTTAATGCCTGATAGAGCAATTAAATGTAAATATTCTTTCAATTGCAAATCTTATACTTCTTTTTGGTACTTTTATATAATATTAGCAATAAACCTTTGTATCAATGCATTAGATTAAATCAAAGAATAGATTGAACAGATTGGTCAGGCCAAGACAGTATTCAATCTAAACTTAGATATAAGCTAATAAACCAATTTGGAGATTTAAAGTCAATATGGGTAAATACAACACTAATCGGCAAACATCTACACATGCAAAATCCTAAACAGGTCATACGCAAGATCGATTGAACGAGACAGTCGCATATATCGGATTCAGGAAAAGCACATAAGATACTTGACAATCGGCATTGCAGGATAAACACATATTACAGATCGATTAAATCGAGACAGTGCAACATGCGAGGAACACATTAAAGATCGGTAACTCCCGAGATAGTTTAACATGCTTTGTATACATGAGATCAAGATGATACAGCCATGCATACGGGTTACAAGGAGAGAATCGATTATCCCATCGAGATAGCTCTACCTGCGAGTTGAAGCCTTTCGACGATGTCGATTGGATTCGAGAAAGTAGTTGTGTTTGTGTATGATGTGTCCTTTTCTCGAGACCTAAGGTCCTATTTATAGTATTACAAAGTCGATACCGATACGACCTATTTTACCGCGTCGCGAAAGATATCTTCTGATCAGAGCGTATTCTTCCCGGACTGATGATATCGGTATTCTTCAATAAACTTTCCTTCTTTGCCGATGAGGCCCATTTTCTGATTTAGCCCAATAATTCCGATACATTTAGCCACTTCACCATATCCGATTTTCCTGTCAAATTTGGGTGTCAACAGGTACGTACGCCGCTAGAGGGTCGCTACCCCCTAGCCCCCACCCCTACTCCTCCCCCCTACAGGCCTCCCCCACTTCGGCATGGGATCAGCGCCCACGACACTCGTACGGGGGTCCCCCCACTTCGGCATGGGATCAGGCCCCACGACACTCCTACGAGGGCCCCCCTGCTGCAGTGTCGCAGCAGCCACCCCGCCACTCCTACGGGGGTGGATCTTGGTCCGGGTGGGACCAAACAGTGGTGCCGCAACACTTTTCGGGTATTGTCGGAACGGTTTGAAACACCCAATACATGAGTCTTACGTACAACGAGGTGGATTGCGCATGTTCCTCGTGAAAAACTTCACCGTGATTTCGGCAGCTAGAACTGTTGCATTAAATGCACCCAGGGGACTCGGTTTGCCCCAATTTCCGTGCAGTGACGGGTCGGTTTGAAACAACCCAAAAACTTAATTCTTGCGTGCGACGAGTAGGATTGGCGAAGTTCGTCGCGAAAAACTCCACCGTGATTTCGGACGCCAAAACTGATGCATCAATTGTCACCACTGGCGTCTGTTTCCACAGATTTTTGTGCAGTGACACAACGGCTTGCAACACCCAAAACACGAGTCTTACATAAAACAAGGATGATTGGGCATGTTCGTCGCGAAAATCACCACCGTGACTTCGGGCGCCGAAACTAGTGCATCAAATCTAAATACTGGCGTCGGTTTGCACCGATTTCCGTGCAGTTACGGAATGGCTTGAAACACCCAGAACATGAGTTCTACATACAACGAGGAGGATTGGGCTTGTTCGGCTCGAATAACTTCACCATGATTTCGGCGGCCAGAACTGTTGCATTATAGGCACCCCCGGGACTCGGTTTGCACCAATTTTCGTGCGTTAACGGAACGGTTTGAAACACCAGAAACATTAGTCTGACATACAACGCGGAGGATTGGGCTTGTTTGTCGCGAAAAACATCACCGTGATTTCGGCGGCCAGAACTGGTGCATTAAATGCACCCCCGGGACTCGGTTTGCAACACTTTTCGGGTATTGTCGGAACGGTTTGAAACACCCAATACATGAGTCTTACGTACAACGAGGTGGATTGCGCATGTTCCTCGTGAAAAACTTCACCGTGATTTCGGCAGCTAGAACTGTTGCATTAAATGCACCCAGGGGACTCGGTTTGCCCCAATTTCCGTGCAGTGACGGGTCGGTTTGAAACAACCCAAAAACTTAATTCTTGCGTGCGACGAGTAGGATTGGCGAAGTTCGTCGCGAAAAACTCCACCGTGATTTCGGACGCCAAAACTGATGCATCAATTGTCACCACTGGCGTCTGTTTCCACAGATTTTTGTGCAGTGACACAACGGCTTGCAACACCCAAAACACGAGTCTTACATAAAACAAGGATGATTGGGCATGTTCGTCGCGAAAATCACCACCGTGACTTCGGGCGCCGAAACTAGTGCATCAAATCTAAATACTGGCGTCGGTTTGCACCGATTTCCGTGCAGTTACGGAATGGCTTGAAACACCCAGAACATGAGTTCTACATACAACGAGGAGGATTGGGCTTGTTCGGCTCGAATAACTTCACCATGATTTCGGCGGCCAGAACTGTTGCATTATAGGCACCCCCGGGACTCGGTTTGCACCAATTTTCGTGCGTTAACGGAACGGTTTGAAACACCAGAAACATTAGTCTGACATACAACGCGGAGGATTGGGCTTGTTTGTCGCGAAAAACATCACCGTGATTTCGGCGGCCAGAACTGGTGCATTAAATGCACCCCCGGGACTCGGTTTGCAACACTTTTCGGGTATTGTCGGAACGGTTTGAAACACCCAATACATGAGTCTTACGTACAACGAGGTGGATTGCGCATGTTCCTCGTGAAAAACTTCACCGTGATTTCGGCAGCTAGAACTGTTGCATTAAATGCACCCAGGGGACTCGGTTTGCCCCAATTTCCGTGCAGTTACGGAATGGCTTGAAACACCCAGAACATGAGTCTTACATACAAGGAGGTGGATTGGGCATGTTCGTCGCGAAAAATTTCGCTGTGATTTCGGTGGCCAGAACTGGTGCATTACATGCACCCCCGGGACTCGGTTTGCACCAATTTTCGTGCGTTAACGGAACGGTTTGAAACACCAGAAACATTAGTCTGACATACAACGCGGAGGATTGGGCTTGTTTGTCGCGAAAAACATCACCGTGATTTCGGCGGCCAGAACTGGTGCATTAAATGCACCCCCGGGACTCGGTTTGCACCAATTTTCGTGCGTTAACGGAACGGTTTGAAACACCAGAAACATTAGTCTGACATACAACGCGGAGGATTGGGCTTGTTTGTCGCGAAAAACATCACCGTGATTTCGGCGGCCAGAACTGGTGCATTAAATGCACCCCCGGGACTCGGTTTGCAACACTTTTCGGGTATTGTCGGAACGGTTTGAAACACCCAATACATGAGTCTTACGTACAACGAGGTGGATTGCGCATGTTCCTCGTGAAAAACTTCACCGTGATTTCGGCAGCTAGAACTGTTGCATTAAATGCACCCAGGGGACTCGGTTTGCCCCAATTTCCGTGCAGTGACGGGTCGGTTTGAAACAACCCAAAACTTAATTCTTGCGTGCGACGAGTAGGATTGGCGAAGTTCGTCGCGAAAAACTCCACCGTGATTTCGGACGCCAAAACTGATGCATCAATTGTCACCACTGGCGTCTGTTTCCACAGATTTTTGTGCAGTGACACAACGGCTTGCAACACCCAAAACACGAGTCTTACATAAAACAAGGATGATTGGGCATGTTCGTCGCGAAAATCACCACCGTGACTTCGGGCGCCGAAACTAGTGCATCAAATCTAAATACTGGCGTCGGTTTGCACCGATTTCCGTGCAGTTACGGAATGGCTTGAAACACCCAGAACATGAGTTCTACATACAACGAGGAGGATTGGGCTTGTTCGGCTCGAATAACTTCACCATGATTTCGGCGGCCAGAACTGTTGCATTATAGGCACCCCCGGGACTCGGTTTGCACCAATTTTCGTGCGTTAACGGAACGGTTTGAAACACCAGAAACATTAGTCTGACATACAACGCGGAGGATTGGGCTTGTTTGTCGCGAAAAACATCACCGTGATTTCGGCGGCCAGAACTGGTGCATTAAATGCACCCCCGGGACTCGGTTTGCAACACTTTTCGGGTATTGTCGGAACGGTTTGAAACACCCAATACATGAGTCTTACGTACAACGAGGTGGATTGCGCATGTTCCTCGTGAAAAACTTCACCGTGATTTCGGCAGCTAGAACTGTTGCATTAAATGCACCCAGGGGACTCGGTTTGCCCCAATTTCCGTGCAGTGACGGGTCGGTTTGAAACAACCCAAAAACTTAATTCTTGCGTGCGACGAGTAGGATTGGCGAAGTTCGTCGCGAAAAACTCCACCGTGATTTCGGACGCCAAAACTGATGCATCAATTGTCACCACTGGCGTCTGTTTCCACAGATTTTTGTGCAGTGACACAACGGCTTGCAACACCCAAAACACGAGTCTTACATAAAACAAGGATGATTGGGCATGTTCGTCGCGAAAATCACCACCGTGACTTCGGGCGCCGAAACTAGTGCATCAAATCTAAATACTGGCGTCGGTTTGCACCGATTTCCGTGCAGTTACGGAATGGCTTGAAACACCCAGAACATGAGTTCTACATACAACGAGGAGGATTGGGCTTGTTCGGCTCGAATAACTTCACCATGATTTCGGCGGCCAGAACTGTTGCATTATAGGCACCCCCGGGACTCGGTTTGCACCAATTTTCGTGCGTTAACGGAACGGTTTGAAACACCAGAAACATTAGTCTGACATACAACGCGGAGGATTGGGCTTGTTTGTCGCGAAAAACATCACCGTGATTTCGGCGGCCAGAACTGGTGCATTAAATGCACCCCCGGGACTCGGTTTGCAACACTTTTCGGGTATTGTCGGAACGGTTTGAAACACCCAATACATGAGTCTTACGTACAACGAGGTGGATTGCGCATGTTCCTCGTGAAAAACTTCACCGTGATTTCGGCAGCTAGAACTGTTGCATTAAATGCACCCAGGGGACTCGGTTTGCCCCAATTTCCGTGCAGTGACGGGTCGGTTTGAAACAACCCAAAAACTTAATTCTTGCGTGCGACGAGTAGGATTGGCGAAGTTCGTCGCGAAAAACTCCACCGTGATTTCGGACGCCAAAACTGATGCATCAATTGTCACCACTGGCGTCTGTTTCCACAGATTTTTGTGCAGTGACACAACGGCTTGCAACACCCAAAACACGAGTCTTACATAAAACAAGGATGATTGGGCATGTTCGTCGCGAAAATCACCACCGTGACTTCGGGCGCCGAAACTAGTGCATCAAATCTAAATACTGGCGTCGGTTTGCACCGATTTCCGTGCAGTTACGGAATGGCTTGAAACACCCAGAACATGAGTTCTACATACAACGAGGAGGATTGGGCTTGTTCGGCTCGAATAACTTCACCATGATTTCGGCGGCCAGAACTGTTGCATTATATGCAACCTGGGACTCGGTTTGCACCTATTTTCGTGCGTTAACGGAACGGTTTGAAACACCAGAAACATTAGTCTGACATACAACGCGGAGGATTGGGCTTGTTTGTCGCGAAAAACATCACCGTGATTTCGGCGGCCAGAACTGGTGCATTAAATGCACCCCCGGGACTCGGTTTGCAACACTTTTCGGGTATTGTCGGAACGGTTTGAAACACCCAATACATGAGTCTTACGTACAACGAGGTGGATTGCGCATGTTCCTCGTGAAAAACTTCACCGTGATTTCGGCAGCTAGAACTGTTGCATTAAATGCACCCAGGGGACTCGGTTTGCCCCAATTTCCGTGCAGTTACGGAATGGCTTGAAACACCCAGAACATGAGTTCTACATACAACGAGGAGGATTGGGCTTGTTCGGCTCGAATAACTTCACCATGATTTCGGCGGCCAGAACTGTTGCATTATATGCAACCTGGGACTCGGTTTGCACCTATTTTCGTGCGTTAACGGAACGGTTTGAAACACCAGAAACATTAGTCTGACATACAACGCGGAGGATTGGGCTTGTTTGTCGCGAAAAACATCACCGTGATTTCGGCGGCCAGAACTGGTGCATTAAATGCACCCCCGGGACTCGGTTTGCAACACTTTTCGGGTATTGTCGGAACGGTTTGAAACACCCAATACATGAGTCTTACGTACAACGAGGTGGATTGCGCATGTTCCTCGTGAAAAACTTCACCGTGATTTCGGCAGCTAGAACTGTTGCATTAAATGCACCCAGGGGACTCGGTTTGCCCCAATTTCCGTGCAGTTACGGAATGGCTTGAAACACCCAGAACATGAGTTCTACATACAACGAGGAGGATTGGGCTTGTTCGGCTCGAATAACTTCACCATGATTTCGGCGGCCAGAACTGTTGCATTATATGCAACCTGGGACTCGGTTTGCACCTATTTTCGTGCGTTAACGGAACGGTTTGAAACACCAGAAACATTAGTCTGACATACAACGCGGAGGATTGGGCTTGTTTGTCGCGAAAAACATCACCGTGATTTCGGCGGCCAGAACTGGTGCATTAAATGCACCCCCGGGACTCGGTTTGCAACACTTTTCGGGTATTGTCGGAACGGTTTGAAACACCCAATACATGAGTCTTACGTACAACGAGGTGGATTGCGCATGTTCCTCGTGAAAAACTTCACCGTGATTTCGGCAGCTAGAACTGTTGCATTAAATGCACCCAGGGGACTCGGTTTGCCCCAATTTCCGTGCAGTTACGGAATGGCTTGAAACACCCAGAACATGAGTCTTACATACAAGGAGGTGGATTGGGCATGTTCGTCGCGAAAAATTTCGCTGTGATTTCGGTGGTCAGAACTGGTGCATTACATGCACCCCCGGGACTCGGTTTGCACCAATTTTCGTGCGTTAACGGAACGGTTTGAAACACCAGAAACATTAGTCTGACATACAACGCGGAGGATTGGGCTTGTTTGTCGCGAAAAACATCACCGTGATTTCGGCGGCCAGAACTGGTGCATTAAATGCACCCCCGGGACTCGGTTTGCACCAATTTTCGTGCGTTAACGGAACGGTTTGAAACACCAGAAACATTAGTCTGACATACAACGCGGAGGATTGGGCTTGTTTGTCGCGAAAAACATCACCGTGATTTCGGCGGCCAGAACTGGTGCATTAAATGCACCCCCGGGACTCGGTTTGCAACACTTTTCGGGTATTGTCGGAACGGTTTGAAACACCCAATACATGAGTCTTACGTACAACGAGGTGGATTGCGCATGTTCCTCGTGAAAAACTTCACCGTGATTTCGGCAGCTAGAACTGTTGCATTAAATGCACCCAGGGGACTCGGTTTGCCCCAATTTCCGTGCAGTGACGGGTCGGTTTGAAACAACCCAAAACTTAATTCTTGCGTGCGACGAGTAGGATTGGCGAAGTTCGTCGCGAAAAACTCCACCGTGATTTCGGACGCCAAAACTGATGCATCAATTGTCACCACTGGCGTCTGTTTCCACAGATTTTTGTGCAGTGACACAACGGCTTGCAACACCCAAAACACGAGTCTTACATAAAACAAGGATGATTGGGCATGTTCGTCGCGAAAATCACCACCGTGACTTCGGGCGCCGAAACTAGTGCATCAAATCTAAATACTGGCGTCGGTTTGCACCGATTTCCGTGCAGTTACGGAATGGCTTGAAACACCCAGAACATGAGTTCTACATACAACGAGGAGGATTGGGCTTGTTCGGCTCGAATAACTTCACCATGATTTCGGCGGCCAGAACTGTTGCATTATAGGCACCCCCGGGACTCGGTTTGCACCAATTTTCGTGCGTTAACGGAACGGTTTGAAACACCAGAAACATTAGTCTGACATACAACGCGGAGGATTGGGCTTGTTTGTCGCGAAAAACATCACCGTGATTTCGGCGGCCAGAACTGGTGCATTAAATGCACCCCCGGGACTCGGTTTGCAACACTTTTCGGGTATTGTCGGAACGGTTTGAAACACCCAATACATGAGTCTTACGTACAACGAGGTGGATTGCGCATGTTCCTCGTGAAAAACTTCACCGTGATTTCGGCAGCTAGAACTGTTGCATTAAATGCACCCAGGGGACTCGGTTTGCCCCAATTTCCGTGCAGTGACGGGTCGGTTTGAAACAACCCAAAACTTAATTCTTGCGTGCGACGAGTAGGATTGGCGAAGTTCGTCGCGAAAAACTCCACCGTGATTTCGGACGCCAAAACTGATGCATCAATTGTCACCACTGGCGTCTGTTTCCACAGATTTTTGTGCAGTGACACAACGGCTTGCAACACCCAAAACATGAGTCTTACATACAACAAGGATGATTGGGCATGTTCGTCGCGAAAATCACCACCGTGACTTCGGGCGCCGAAACTAGTGCATCAAATGTAAATACTGGCGTCGGTTTGCACCGATTTCCGTGCAGTTACGGAATGGCTTGAAACACCCAGAACATGAGTCTTACATACAAGGAGGTGGATTGGGCATGTTCGTCGCGAAAAATTTCGCTGTGATTTCGGTGGCCAGAACTGGTGCATTACATGCACCCCCGGGACTCGGTTTGCAACACTTTTCTGTAGTGTCATAACGGTTTGAAACACCCAATACATTAGTCTTATGTACAATGAGGAGGATTCGTCACATTCATCGCGAAAGACTCCACGGTGATTTCGACCGCCAAAACGGGTCCATCAATTGTAACTACTGGCGTCGGTTTGCATAGATTTTCGTGCAGTGACGGGACGGCTTGAAACACTCAAACATGAGTCTTCCGTACAACGAGGAGGATTGGGCATGCTCGTCGCGTAAAACTTCACCGTGATTTCGGTGGCCAGAACTGGTGCATTAAATGCACCCCCGAGACTCGGTTTGCAAAACTTTCTTGTAGTGTCGGAACGGTTTGAAACACCCAATACATGAGTCTTATGTACAACGCGGAGGAATGGGCATGTTCATCGCGAAAACTTCGCCGTGATTTCGGTGGCCAGAACTGGTGCATTAAATACACCCCCGGGACTCGGTTTTCTCATGTAGTGTCGGAACGGTTTGAAACACCCAATACATGAGTCTTATGTACAACGAGGACGATTGGTCACATTCATCGCGAAAAACTCCACCGTGCTTTCGACTGCCAGAACGGGTCCATCAATTGTAACTACGGGCGTCGGTTTGCATAGATTTCCGTGCAGTGACGGAACGGCTTCAAACACTCAGAACATGAGTCTTACGTACAACGAGGAGGATTGGGCATGCTCGTCGCCAAAAACTTCACCGTGATTTCGGTGGCCAGAACTTGCGCATTAAATGCACCCCGAGACTAGGTTTGGAACACTTTCGTGTAGTGTCGGAACGGTTCGAAACACCCAATACATGAGTCTTGTGTACAATGAGGAGGATTGGTTACATTCGTCGCGAAAAACTCCACCGTGATTTCGGCTCCAAAACTGGTCCATCAATTGCAACTATTGGTGTCGGTTTCCATAGATTTACGTGCAGTGCCGGAACGGCTTAAAACACCCAGAACATGAGTCTTACTTACAACAAGGAGGATGGGTTATGCTCGCCACGAAAAACTTCCCGGTGATTTTGGTGGCCAGAACTGGTGCATATGGCACCCCGGGACTCGGTTTGCAAAACATTCGTGTAGTGTCAGAACGGTTTGAAACACCCAATACATGAGTCTTATGTACAACGAGGAGGATTGGTCACATTCATCGCGAAAAACTCCACCGTCCTTTCGACCGCCAAAACGGGTCCATCAATTGTAACTACTGGCGTCGTATTGCATAGATTTCCGTGCAGTGACGGAACGGCTTGAAACACTTAGAACATGAGTCTTACATACAACGAAGAGGATTGGGCATGCTCGCCGTGAAAAACGTCGCCGTGATTTCGGTGGCCAGAACTTGTGCATTAAATGCACCTCCGGGACACGGTTTGGAACACTTTCGTGTAGTGTTGGAACTATTCGAAACACCCAATACATGAGTCTTATGTACAACGAGGAGGATTGGTACATTCGTCGCGAAAAACTCCACCGTGATTTCGGCCGCCAAAACTGATGCATCAATTGTAACTACTGGCGTCGGTTTCCATAGATTTACGTGCAGTGTCGGAACGGCTTAAAACACCCAGAACATGACCCTTACTTACAACGAGGAGGATTGGGCATGATCGTCGTGAAGAACTTCACCATGATTTCGGTGGCCAGAACTTGTGCATTAAATGCACCCCCGGGACTCGGTTTGGAACACTTTCGTGTAGTGTCGGAACGGTTCGAAACACCCAATACATGAGTCTTATGTACAACGAGGAGGATTGGTTACATTCGTCGCGAAAAACTCCACCGTGATTTCGGCCGACAAAACTGGTCCATCAATTGTAACTACTGGCGTCGGTTTGCATAGAATTCCGTGCAGTGACGGAACGGCTTGAAACACCCAGAACATAAGTCTTACGTACAACGTGGAGGATTGGGCATGCTCGTCGCAAAAAACTTTACCGTGATTTCGGTGGCAGAACAGGTGCATTAAATGCACCCCTGGACTCAGTTTGGAACACTTTCGTGCAATGTCGGAACGGTTCGAAACACCCAATACATGAGTCTCATGTACAACGAGAAGGATAGATTACATTCGCCGCGAAAAACTCCAACGTGATTTCGGCTGCCAAAACTGGTCCATCAATTGTAACTACTAGCATCGGTTTCCATAGTTTTACGTGTAGTGTCGGAACGGCTTAAAACACCCAGAACATGGCTCTTACTTACAACAAGGAGGATTGGGCATGCTCGTCGTGAAAAACTTCACCGTGATTTCGGTGGCCAGAACTTATGCATTAAATGCACCCGCGGGACTCGGTTTCGAACACTTTCGTGTAGTGTCGGAACGGCTCTAAACACCCAATACATGAGCCTTATGTACAACGAGGAGGACTGGTTACATTCATCGCGAAAAACTCCACCATGATTTCGGCCGCCAAAACTGGTCCATCTATTGTAACTACTGGCGTCGTATTGCATAGCTTTCCGTGCAGTGACGGAACGGCTTGAAACATCCAGAACATGAGTCTTCCGTACAACGAGGAGGATTGGGCATGCTCGTCGTGAAAAACGTCGCCGTGATTTCGGTGGCCAGAACTTGTGCATTAAATGCACCCCTGGGACTCGCTTTGGAACACTTTCGTGTAGTGTCAGAACTGTTCGAAACACCCAATACATGAGTCTTATGTACAACGAGGTGGATTGGTACATTTGTCGCGAAAAACTTCACCGTGATTTCGGCCGCTAAAACTGGTGCATCAATTGTAACTACTGGCGTCGGTTTCCATAGATTTACGTGCAGTGTCGGAACGGCTTAAAACACCCAGAACATGACTCTTACTTACAACAAGGAGGATTGGGCATGCTCGTCGTGAAAAACTTCACCGTGATTTCGGTGGCCAGAACTTGTGCATTAAATCCACCCCGGGGACTCGGATTGGAACACTTTCGTGTAGTGTCGGAATGGTTCGAAACACCCAATACATGAGTCTTATGTTCAACGAGGAGGATTGGTTACATTTGTCGTGAAAAACTCCACCGTGATTTCGGCCGCCAAAACTGGTCCATCAATTGTATCTACTGGCGTCGGTTTGCATAGAATTCCATGCAGTGACGGAACGGCTTGAAACACCCAGAACATAAGTCTTACGTACAACATGGAGGATTGGACATGCTCGTCGCGAAAAACTTCACCATGATTTCGGTGGCCAGAACTGGTGCATTAAATGCACCCCCGGGACTCAGTTTGGAACACTTTCGTGTAATGTCAGAACGGTTTGAAACACCCAATACATGAGTCTCATGTACAACGAGGAGGATAGATTACATTCCCCGAGAAAAACTCCACCGTGATTTCGCCCGTCAAAACTGGTCCATCAATTGTAACTACTGGCGTCGTTTCCATAGATTTACGTGCAGTGTCGGAACGGCTTAAAACACCCAGAACATGAGTCTGACATACAACGCGGAGGATTGGGCTTGTTTGTCGTGAAAAACATCACCGTGATTTCGGTGGCCAGAACTGGTGCATTAAATGCACCCGCGGGACTCGGTTTGAGACACTTTTGTGTAGTGTCGTAACGGTTTGAAACACCCAATACATTTGTCTTATGTACAATGAGGAGGATTCGTCACATTCATCACGAAAAACTCCACGGTCATTTCGACCGCCAAAATGGGTCCATCAATTGAAACTACTGGCGTCGGTTTTGTATAGATTTTCGTGCAGTGCCGGAACGGCTCGAAACACCCAGAACATGAGTCTTCCGTACAACGAGGAGGATTGGGCATGCTCGTCGTGAAAAACTTCACCGTGATTTCGGTGAACAGAACTGGTGCATTGAATGCACCCCCGGGACTCGGTTTGCAAAACTTTTGTGTAGTTTCAGAACAGTTTGAAACACCCAATACATGAGTCTGATGTACAACGAGGAGGATTGGTCACATTCATCGCGAAAAGTCCACCGTGCTTTGGACCGCCAAAACGGATCCATCAACTGTAACACTACTGGCGTCGCTTTGCATAGATTTCCGTGTAGTAACGGAACGGCATGAAACGCCTAGAACATGAGTCTTACTTACAACGAGGAGGATTGGGCATGCTCGTCGTGAAAAACTTCACCGTGATTTCGGTGGCCAGAACTTGTGCATTAAATGCACCCCCGGGACTCGGTTTGGAACACTTTCGTGTAGTGTCGGAACAGTTCGAAATACCCAATGCATGAGTCTTATGTACAACGAGGAGGATTGGTTACATTCGTCGCGAAAAACTCCACCGTGATTTCGACCGCCAAAACTGGTCCATCAATTGTAACTACTGGCGTCGGTTTCCATAGATTTACGTGCAGTGTCGGAACGGCTTAAAACACCCAGAACATGAGTCTGACATACAACGCGGAGGATTGGGCTTGTTTGTCGTGAAAAACATCACCGTGATTTCGGTGGCCAGAACATTAAATGCACCCGCGGGACTCGGTTTGCAACAATTTTCGTGTATTGTCGGAACGGTTTGAAACACCCAATACATGAGTCTTACGTACAACGAGGTGGATTGCGCATGTTCCTCGTGAAAAACTTCACTGTGATTTTGGCAGCTAGAACTGTTGCATTAAATGCACCCAAGGGACTCGGTTTGCCTAATTTCCATGCAGTGACGGATCGGTTTGAAACAACCCAAAACTTAATTCTTGCGTGCAACGAGTAGGATTGGGCAAGTTCGTCGTGAAAAACTCCACCGTGATTTCGGACGCCAAAACTGATGCATTAATTGTCACCACTGGCGTCTGTTTCCACATATTTTTGTGCAGTGATGCAACGGCTTGAAACACCCAAAACATGAGTCTTACATACAACAAGGACGATTGGGCATGTTCGTCGTGAAAATCACCACCGTGATTTCGGGCGCCAAAACTGGTGCATCAAATGTAAATACTGGCGTCGGTTTGCATCGATTTTCGTGCAGTGACGGAATGGCTTGAAACACCCAGAACATTAGTCTTACATACAAGGAGGTGGATTGGGCATGTTCGTCGCGAAAAACTTCACCGTGATTTCGGTGGCCAGAACTGGTGCATTACATGCACCCCCGGGACTCGGTTTGCAACACTTTTGTGTAGTGTCGTAACGGTTTGAAACACCCAATACATTAGTCTTATGTACAATGAGGAGGATTCGTCACATTCATCGCGAAAAACTCCACGGTGATTTGGACCGCCAAAACGGGTCCATCAATTGTAACTACTATAGCAATATCGCTTCCACTGAATTTAGCGTTTGCAAAATTTGGGACTCGGTATTTATGAGGAAACTCTGTTTCATTAAAAGCCGATGGGTACGGCATGGTATAATGTGGAGCAATCTTAGGGGTGTTGAGCCCACATTGTTTCATCATGTTATACACCAGGTTCCTTGTCATCTCTTCTAGATTTTCATTCATCCCAGGGTTTATCGGCTGATAGACCAGATTTGGTATCGGGATCATAGCCCGATTATTCGGTATCGCTTGAATCAGGTTTGGGCTTATTGCCCCTGGCGCAGGATTTGGATTGAAAACTGGATTTGGGTTAAAAGCTTTCAATGAAGGATTTGCCTAAAAAGTCCCATCTTGAGAAGTTCCTGCATGGGTACTTCCGATCTGGGCGTGAAGTGGATATCGGTTCCCCGAGTTTATCTCTGGTGGGTTATTCCGATTCCTTGCAGGAGTTTGGCCGGTCATAATATTATGCAAAGAAGCACTAGTCCCCTCTTGCATAATTAGCCCCAAAAGTGATGATTGATCTAGCATTGATCGGTAAACTGAACTGTTGATCTAATCTCTTATGATTTCAGAAAAATCTCCAGTAAGCAATGGATCTCCAGTAGTAACTTTTTGTGATCTGGCCGCTACGAGTTTTTCAATATCCCGTCAACATCTTTTTCTTGTTTTTTGCATGAATCTCAGCGAGCCTATCTTCAATCTCCTTTTTCTGATCAGGGCTCAAGTCATCATAGATCACAGCTTCAGCAGCTAGCTTAAGTGCCTCTGCCGCTGCCTCAGCGTCGGTGCGAGTCATTTCGTCGATCTTGTCTCTTGGGTCCCACCAAGCGTGCGAAAAGTGTGTTGCACGAAAATTAGTATTTCGCAAACACACCACGGAAGCATCAAATCTGTGTTTGTGTCGCAACCACACCGAACGTGCCAGCCAATTTGACATATGAATTGACAAAGAATAAACTGTTAGTGATATAGGCCTAATTGGCTTTAGGAAACAGCCAGATCAGGTTTAGAAGAATCGGCTTTAAGGAATCCAATTATAATTCTATCGGCTTAATGTCCGATAGAGCGATAAACATAAATGAACGTTTAAACATGAATTTCTTTCATCTCTTTTTGTTATTTTATAGATAAAATCAGCTATAAATCTTTAAATCAATTTATCAGATCAAACCATGGAATAGATTAAATAGATTGGTCGAGCCAAGACAGTATTTAGATCTAAATCCAAGTATAAACTTATAAACTGATTAAAGGTGTAGAACTAATATGGGTAAATACAATGCTAATCGACAAATAACCTAAACATGCAAGTCTCTAAAACAAACGTATGCAAGATCGATCAAATGAGGCAGTTGCATATATCGGATTTAAGAGAAAACATGTAAGATGATTGCCAATCGGCATTGCAAGATAAATACACATTACAGATCGATTGAACGAGACAGTGTAACATGCAATTGATACATTAAAGATCAGTAAAACCGAGACAGTTTAACGTGTTTTGTATACATGAGATCGAAGCGATGCAGCCATGCATACGGGTTACAAGAAGAGAATCGATTATTTAATCGAGATAGCTCTACCTGCGAGTTGAAGCCTTTCAACGAAGTTGATCGGATTCGAAAAGAGTAGTTGTGTTTTGTGTATGTCCCCATTACATGAAATCTAGTACCCTATTTATAGTGTTACAAAACCGAAAGCGACACAACCTAATTTATCGCAACTAAACCGTCGAAGACACCTTTTGATCGAAGCTTCGTAATTTCCCTGAGTCCTGCAACTTTCGGAATCACCTTTTACACACCTCTTTCCTTTGATAATTACCCATATTCTGATGCAGCCCAATAATTCCGATGACATTGGTTTATTCACTATATCCGATTTTTCCGCCGAATTTGGGTGTCAACAGGAGGCCAACCATACGATCGACCTGGCCAAGGTGGAGGTCGAAGAACCATGTCAACAGGGCCATCATAATAGATGTGGATGTTGGCGATAATGGCAGTGTTGTAGTGGAAGGAGCGAGGAGCATCGTGTCCACATCCGTCCTCGTGATGTCCTCATCATGCTCCCCTTCTTGAATTGAAGTCGTCCTCGACTCCATCATATGCTCTTACAAAAGGTTAGTAGTGAAGCAGGACAAAATAACATGCACATCCTCTACAATTAAATCGATGGAAGGAGAACATATATAAACACGATTGACCATATAATCTCCTCCATCATTATTTTTGGCACAGGCATAAAGGATATTTCTTGATAACCAAGAAATTTCAGCATGAGCAAAAAGCATCTCCTCTAATTACACCATTCATCAAATTTAATGTAACCCAAAGTATTTAAAGAATATATCAATTTCAGTTTATCCTTTTCACTAGCAATGTGAACGATATGTTTATTTTCAATTTAAAAACAGTCGACTGATTCCCAAACAGAAACAACATGCTCATTCACTAGTTGTGGTATTGATATAAGTGATGCACTATCGCACAAACTCATCTTTATCACAAGTAAAACCAAGCAAATCTTGTGACAAAGAAAAATCAGCGATGGGTTCCACTAATGGTTGCTCTAGAATAGCAGGAGTAGTGGACAATTTCATATTTTCACAAATATTATAATCGCATTGAGCAAGAGCATCACCTTTTTCATTACCTTGCAGCGTCTCATCAGTTGACGTAAGCGTAACTTCAATGATTTGCTCTCCACTCATGGCAATGATCTCTTCTTCGTTCATGGGCTCCTCTTCATCCTCCTTCTCTCGGCAACGTTTACCTTTCTGCAAAGTGTTAGTTGAAAGAGTAGGTGCAACAATGGGTACATCTAACGAGGCTAGAAATTCATTCAAAGATTCAATAAATAAACTTTCAGCTCTACAAACACATTTAAACAATTGGGAGAGAGAACTGTATGTTTCATTGACAATAATATCGCGAATCTCCTCATTAAGTCCTTTGAAGAATCTATTTTCAATTGCCACTTCACATTCGTTTAGTTCACTTAGTCGTAACAAGATTTTAGATTTTTAATAGTATTCGTTTACCTTCATCTTACCTTGCCTCAAATATTTTAAGTCAAGATAGGCATCTTTTGCATCATAATCATCAAACATTTCTCTGGGAGGAGTGGAACAAATACGTCATATTCTTCACATGACGATGGGCGATGTGACCTGTCATTGTTAGTAGCAAACAAGAAAAATACACAAGTAGTATATATTTTCCTAAGAACTACTAGATAGTGGAGTCACTCAAGTCACACTCGCTCAAGCATTTACCTTGTTCTAGTGAGACTCAAGGGGGTAATTTCGATCTGTTCGGAGAGGACACCTTGACGATCCGGCTACCAACCTCGCAAGGATAGGAGTCCGGCAATCGCTAAAGCAATAAACCTGCTCGTTATCAACCATGCCAAGAACGCGATTGACCTGACCACGAAGGTCGTTTCTTGCAAGCGATCGAAGAACAAGCAAGAAACAAGATAAACGCAATCCAAAATTACAAATATGGATGAAACACATGGATAAATTTGAGGTTCGATAACTCGACTCGGGTGACCTAGCCGACACACGCAAATTCGAGGGGGACGCACACGGGGTCTACCAACACATAACCAAACCTGAGTCGAAACGGCGAAGGCTAGCGAATTTATGAAGGGGAGACGGCTAGGGAGGGATCCATGGTTGTTCTAGGTTTTCCCATGGGTGCCCCACACATGGGCTTTGGCCCAACATGCTTACAAGGCCCAAGTTCGGTCCAATTGGGTGACACAGCACCTTGTTTTGATGATTCCTGAGGCTCTGGAATGAATTTTGAGGCAGGGCTAGATCCGTTGGAAATCTTATCTCGATAGCTTTCCGTGAAGTGGTAGAAAGTCGAAAACAGAGTCCATGTGCCCTGGGCGTCCGTTTGTACTTGTGCTGCCCGCAGACGAGCGAACCGAACTCGTGGATGAATTGAGCTTTCTCTTGGGCCAGCCTTGAAGGGACGTGACTTGTATGGCCCGAGCGAATGTCAGAGGTGGAGATACACCTTTCTTGAATGTGCCATGAAATATGGGAGGTGACCAGGGTGGCGGCCGAGCTGGTTGAGGTGAGGACGCCGTATCTGGAAGCTGCGGAGGCCAACCATATGATCGACCTGGCAAAGGTGGAGGTCGAAGAAGCCATGTCAACGGGGCCATCATAATAGATGTGGATGTCGGCGATAACGGTAGCGCTGTAGTGGAAGGAGCGAGAAGAATCGTGTCCACATCCGTCCTTGTGACCTCATCAATTCTTCTCGGAGTTCTACGCTGCACCCCTTCGCCACCACCGCAAAGACCATCGCCGAAGGTATCCTAGTGCTCTAAGGCCGTGACCCTTCGGTGTGAGGATCATGAAGGTACAATTATTGGTCTTCAGCGGTGCTCGCTCGAGCTAGAGCGGGAGAATCGACGACTTCAAGACCTTCTCCAAAAGGACACTCAGGCTCTCCGTTCTGCTGTGTCTGAGCGGGATACCGCTCGGGCTCGCATTTCTGAGCTGGGGGCTCAGGCAAAGTCCCTTAAAGGGACGTTGGGTTTAGTACGGTCTCAGCTGGAGAACTCCCAGGCTATTTGCTCCGGCCTTTCGTGAGCAATTTGGGAAAAAGAGCGCTTCGCTGCAGGCCGCTAACCAGAGGCTGCATCACACCATTAAGGGTATCTACGCTGAACTTCTCCAAGTGGCGAAGAAGTTCGTGGAGGAGATCAACAAGCTTGGGACGGTGAAGGTTGCAGTACCTCCTTCGGTACCTAAGAGGGCGCTGTCCACTTTAAAGGACGCAGCTTCGATGTTTTTAAGTGGAGCGCTTTGGTATGGTAGGGAATGCAAGAACGGTGCGGTACTTGCCTATACGATGATGTTGCAGTCTTCGGGCTGCCCTCATTGGCGCGGTACGCTCCTTGGTGGCACAAAGTATCCCTCCGCATATCCTTCGGGTGCGCTGGCCAAAGAGCACCGTCAGAATATCCAGGACTTTATGGTCCGCTTTTGGAAGACCCAAGGACATGCCTTTGCCCAAGCCTTTCTCATCGACGCGAAGAAATATGCTGAATCTAGGTGTGCAAAGGATGCTAGTGGTCAAGGAGGACCGGGTGCTTCTGGGGCGAAGAGCGGCCAGGATCCGAATAAGAAGGGGCCTGCTTAGATTTTTTCTTTTTTCTTGCCTTTTGTAAGTTTCTTTTTTGTAATGCTGATCAATGTAAATATTCTCATGAATGAATGGCATTTTTGCTTGTGATGATTGTCTTGCTATCTTGGTATTACGCGAAGATCCTTTAGGGGCGCTTGAAACCGCTATGGTGGGTTACTAGCGCGAAGGCTCTCGGCCCTGCGGCAGCCCCTTGGTCGTGTGGCAACTGGATTGGCGCGTGGTAGCACAGGAGCGGGTTACTGGCGTGAATGCTTCTTGCCTTGGGCTAGCCCCATAGCCGCATGATAGCGGAATTAGCGCGTGGTAGCATAGGGGTGGGTTGCTGGCGCGAAGGCTTTTGGCCTCGGGCCAGCACCTCAAACGTGTGATAGCAGGATTGGCGCTTTGTAGTGCAGGGGCGGGTTACACGCGCGAAGGCTCTTGGCCTTGGGCTAGTCCCTTAGCCGCGTGATAGCGAAGCCAATTCGTGATAGCGCAGGGGCGGGTTACTGGCGCGAAGGCTCTTGTCCTCAGGCCAGCCCCTTGGCCACGTGATAGAGGATCCAGCGCGTGATAGTGCAGGGCGGGTTACTGGCGAGAAGGCTCTTGGCCTCAGGCCAGCCCTTTATCCGCGTGATAGCGTGATTGGCGCGTGGTAGCGCAGGGGTGGGTTACTGGCGCGAAGGCTGTTGGCCTTGGGCCAGCCCCTTAGCCGCGTGATAGCAGGATTGGCGTGTGGTAACGCAGGGATGCCCTTTGGGTGGCCGAGGGTTGGGGTGACCCTCGGCTCTTTTATATTTTCATTTTGTATTTTTACATATTTGGGGATACATGCCTTTTGCAGGCCTTCTCCGGAAGCAGCCGGCATTTCACGGGTAATATTTCCTAAGAGACTTCGCCTTCCAAGTGTGAGGAACATTTTTGCCTTCCTCCATCACCAAGTGATAAGAACCATCTCTTGTTTGCTTCTTCACGATGAACGGTCCATCCCAGACTGGCTCGAGCTTCGACGGGCGCTGGGCCATCTTCCTCAACACCAGATCGCCTCCCTGTAGTTCTCTTGGCCTTACTCTCTTGTTATAGGTCTTCGTCATCAGTTCATTGTATTTGATCATGTTTTGCTTGGCTATTAGCCTGTCGTCCTCCACGAAGTCTATCGGTGGCTGATCCTCGGGGTTTGCACCTCCAGTGATCATGCGAAGGGTCCTTGCATGTACCTCAGCTGGAGTGACGGCTTCTTCTCTGTATACGAGCCTGAATGGTGAGTATCCAATTGACCTTGCTGGGGTGGTGCATATTGCCCACAACGCTTTTTGCAGCTCTTCGGGCCATCTCTGTCTCTCTTCTTCGATGAGCCTTTTCTTGAGACCCTGCATGATGTTTTGGTTGGCACGTTCCACAGCGCCATTGGCTTGACGGTAGCCAACCAAAGCATAGCATATTTTCATCCCTAAGTCTGCACAGAAATACTTGAATTTAGATATTAAAAATTTTGAGCCATTATCGGCGACCACTTCACATGGCACACAGAATCTGCATCTAATATTTTTCCAAAAGAAATGTTGGGCCTTCGCAGCTGTGATTGCCGTTAAGGGTTCTGCTTCTACACACTTTGTGAAGCAATCAATTGCGACAATAACCCATCTATATCCACCTTGGACAGTTGCCAAGTCTCCAACTGTGTCAATTCTCATCTTGCGAAGGGCCAAACTGGTGAAGATGGTTGTAGTTTTGTTGCTGGGGCCTTCGGCGGAGCACTCATCCACTAGCACCCTTGACATTTCTTCACTGGTTCTTCGGTGTCACGGTTAGCAGTTGGCCAATATATTCCCATTCGCAGAACTTTTGACGCTAAGCCCCTTGGTGCTTGGTCTGATCCACAAAATCCTGCATGTGTTTCGGCTAATGCTCTTTTTCCTTCTTCTCTTGATATGCACTTTATCCATGGTGCGCAAACTCCCGTCTTGTACAACAATCCGTCTAACATGGTGTATGTTCAGGCTCTTTGTTCCAAAGCTTGCGCTTCCTTCTTATCTTTCGGGTAACTCCTCATCTCGAAGGTATTTTACTAGTGATGTTCCCCAATCCTACTCGGGTGTTCTTGCTATCATCTGTACTTGTGGGCATATTGATGGTCTGATCATTGCTTCGTAAAACACTCCTTTGGGAATTTTTTGCTTGTATACGGCCATCTTCGCTAACTCGTCCACCCCTATGTTCTCTCCTCTTGGTATTGATTTTATTGTTATTCCCAAGAATTGTTTTTCCATTGCCCTCACCGCTTCTAGGTATTTTGCCATTTCTACTTCTTTTACTTGAAAATCTTTTGTTATGTGGCCTTCGATTAGCTTTGAATCTGTGCATGCTAACACCCTTCTTGCTCCTAACGCTCTTGCTTTCCGGAGACCCAGCATTAGCCCTTCATTAATAACTGATTTTTTTTTACCTCTCCTTCTAGTTTAGCCTTCAGGAGCCATCCCTTCGGGCCATATTGGGCTTCAACCCTTTCCATTGTTTGTACTTGTTTTGTTTTGGGTGTGACCTCTAGCTTTGATTTTCGTCCAGCTTGTTGGTTTCCCCTTACTGTGACCACCCCATCGCTGGATGGCATCTTCATGCACAAATATCCGTGGTGTATGATTGCTCGGAAGGCGTTGATGACCCTCTTCCCAGTATTGCGCTATATCTATATTCGATATCTACCACGTCGAAACATATTGATTTTGTAGTCTTTCTCCTTCCTTCCAGGAATGTTACTTGCAAAGTTATCTATCCCAAGGCAACTACTGGCTTTCCTCCAAAGCCGACGAGTGGTAAATGCGATGCTATGAGTCTATCTTTGGTTATATTGAGCTGTTTGAATGCCTCGATGAAGATTATATCCATCGAGCTTCCTCCATCCACAAGAACATAATCTTTCCACATGATAACCTACAATCTCAGCTGTCACCACCATAGGATCTTGGTGTGGGAAGCGGATGCCCCTTGCGTCGGTACTATCGAAGGTAATCATCGACACAATATTTGCGTTGCTGGCGACGGACACATTTGAAACCTGTCGAAGATACTCCTTCCTTTGTCTGTCAGAAGGGAGGTGCACTGAAGATCCCCCGTTATGATGTGAATCACCCTTCAGGGTTGATCCTGTTGATTTGCCTCCACATTCAATACCCTTTCTGGTGATCTTCTCCAATCCCCCCTTTGTCCCGATTTTGCCACCTTCGGTTTTGATTTCTTGTTTGTTCCTCTTTGTCTGAGTCTTTTTCCTCTGTATTCATTTCATTGGGCCTTGATGTTTTTGCATTCTTCGGTGTTATGAGAGCTGTTCTCTCCATGCACTGCACAATATTTTAGTGCTTCTCTTAGGCACCTTCGACCTTGGCTGCCCCTTCTTTCTTCTTCTCGTGGTCTGTCCTCTTCTACATGGTGCAGTTTCTTCGGATTGTGGTGTCCTTGTGGTTTGGGTTCTTCGATATTGCGCTGCTCCTGGCATCTTTTTTCTTGTCGTTCTTTCTTCGCAAGCTCCTTTGTCCTTTGATTTTCTTCCTCACCCTTGGCGTAGTTTTCGACTCTGTCGTAGAGGTCTGATGCTTTGGCGGGTGGTTTTCTTGTGAGCTTGTGGAGGAGTTCCCCCGATTGCAGGCCACTTGTAAAGGCATTTATAATTATTGAATCATGAACTGTCCTGATTTGGCATCGTACATTTGCAAATCTTTTGTAGAAGTCTCTAATGCTCTCCTTTTCTCCTTGCTTGATTGCGAACAGGTGGCTTTGTTGCATCTTCGGCACATAATTCCCTTGGAAATTGTTGGTGGAGGCGTTTCTAAGCTGGTACCAGGAGTGCACAGACCCCAAAGGTAGTGATGTGAACCAGGATAAGGCTGTGCCTTTCAACGTTAGGGGCAAACTTTTTGCTTTGATGTCTTCATCGCCTCCGGCTCCTTCACTAGCTGGGTCGTACACCTCCAGAAACTCCATCGGGTCTGTGTCTCCAGCATACTTGATAAGCTTGGCATTTTTGAAACCTTGGGGCCATTTTTTTTTGGTTGTGGTGGCGCTCGTCCAAAGGGACACTTCCTTCTCTTCTGTGCAGCTGGATTGCTCTTAAGTTGATGATTGGTGAATTGGCGTGCAAGTCTTTGGGTTCTGTGATTCTTTGCAGACTTGAGGTTGCTTGCTGGTGAGCTCGCATAAATGGAAGCTCTCTTTAGAGTTGCTCGATTTGGTCCTCCAGGTTTGCCCTTCGAGCTTGGTTCTAGCCATCGGCTACCAGGGGATTCGTGAAGGTCACCCCTGGCAGGGGTCGCTCGTTGTGCTGTCGCTCCATCACTTGAGCTCTCGGGCGGGCGGGTGGGTCTTGAGCGCGCTTGTTCTTCCCATCGGCTCGCATCTGGTCCTCCGAAGGAGGTATCTCCGAGTATCTCCGGCGCGCCCCTGCCGCCACCACCGATCGCTTCTCCGCCTCTGGCCATCTCTCCAGACACACCTCCGCCTCCGACCACTGTGCCAGACGCTTCTCTGCTTCCATCGGTGATGACGACATCACCAGCATGGATACGATCAGTGTGACCGCTGCCCCTCCTTCCTCTCCGACCACTCCAACAACTACTGATACCGCTCCATCTTTGCAGCCTACGATCGACGCAACAAGATCTTCATCGTCGGGAGGCCTTAACCCCAAAGCCCAGCCATTCAAGCCTTCTCCGAAGAAGTGGCACAACAAGTCCAAAACTCATGATGCCTCGATGAATAAAGGATAGCCCATATGGAAGCCCAAGATGCCAAAAAGTCTAGTTCGGCTATCCAGCAACACGTCAACTTCAAATGGGCATAACTCGGGCTCCCGTTCTCCGATTTCGACGTGCGACCACTCGTTGGAAAGCTTAGGAGATAAGCTTTCCAATGGATCTTGTTCCACATCCAAATTCGTCCAGGAGCGTTGGTAAAATGCGGAACAATATTTCGGACTAGAAACTCAGGGTGCTGCATCACCGTATTTTTGGGCCTATGGCCCATGTGTCACTAGGGTTTGGTGGTGGCTCTCCCCTTGGGTGCCCCACTACCCCTCGCCACTGCTATATATGTGGTCGCCGGTCCTCTTCTATCCCTAGGTTTTGTTGTGTTTTGGTTGACCCCTTGTGCATCCCTCGTGTTCGCGTGTGTCGACTAGACCACCCGTGATGAGAAACAGAATCTCACCCTTTCATGAGTTGATTTATAAGTTATCATCTTGTTCTTGCTTGTTCTCGGTTGCAGGAGGTTCAAGGATCGATCGGGTTTCGACTTGGTTGATCGGTTCAGCGAGGTGACGTAGCGATTGCTTGGTTGCTGATTTGTGGTTAGTAGCCGATCCATCTACTTCGTTGTACACCAAACCGACTATCGTTCCTCACCAGAAGATCGGGCAGATCTAGTGCGTATCAAGTGGTATCAGAGCGACGGTTGCCTGGTGAGAACATCTATCCTTAGTTTTAGATCTGATCTTGTTTATCCTAGAGTCCAGAAAACTGTCTGTCGACAGGTGACTAACTGGGGGGTCACCGCCGGCAATGAATTTGTACGAGGGAACGCTAATCAAGAACCAAACCAGATGGGTAACACAAGACAGGGTTATACAGGTTCAGGCCCTCAACGGAGGTAATACCCTACTTCCTGTGCTCTGGGATTATGATTGATCAATATGCGGGATGCAAGATGATCGAGGTTGTTGTGTATGCTTGATGATGACCGAAGAAGATCTCTCCCTCTACGGCCTCTACCCCCTCCCTTTATATAGTGTAGGGGGGGATAGGATTACATAGCGTCGCGGAGTATATGGCAACTATTTCTGTTACGATGTTACACGGAATATGTGCATTGATTTGCTAATTACATGGAGATATACCATATCCTCGGGTCCTCTCTTGCGGCGCAAGGTGCATGTAGCCCAAGTAACATTCTACCCTAATCGGCCGACTTGGATCGCCCCCATCCGTTCCCTTATGGGCCTTCTAGAGGCTACCCGGGGCCCATGTAGTCCACACTGTAAAAAAAGTTTGTTGTGTGTTTCCCTTTGATCCGAGCCCTATTTAGCCTTTACTATTCTGCATTAGTTTTAATTCTTGTTGAATTTGTGTTACATTGTTGAGCCGTTGTTGGTCTTAGTGTTTAATCATTGGAGTTGTGAGTTCGAGTCACGTAATCGTCACAGTGTTTTTTGTGTGGTCGTTGTTCTTTGAGTCGCTTCCTAGTTCCTACCCCCCAAATCGCCGCCCCATCAGATCGCAGCAAAAAAATACCGAGCCGTCCACATATTCCATAACCAATTCTGTTTCCATCTTTTCGTACCGTGTCCCACCAGTACAACTCCGAAGTCTTCCTTCGCAGCCATCTTTATCTAGCCGTGTCGTTCCTATTTTTCAGCCGTCATCATGAAATTTCCACGCACGCCATACTTTCGTTCCATATCCAAACCAAGCGTCACTACAATGAATTCAACCTATTGCAACGGCAATTTTTGTTGCATTAAACCCAAAATTGTGGCAATATGTGCATATTGCAACAAAACTAAAATCGTTGCAATAATCTCGTGGTAATAAGAAGTTGCAACAATATCAAAATCATGGCAATAAGTTTCTTTATTACAACAATATGGTTGTTGCAATAGGTTATCATCACGTTTGTGAAATAGTTGCTATAACTTATTGCAACATATATTATTTCATAGCAATATCATAATGCAACAAAATGGAATTCATGATAAAAACTTATTGCAACAACCAATAAGTCACATAGAAAAACAAATACTTAGATTCTACGATTCGAACTCACAACCTCTTGACTTAGAGTAACCTCGCCTAACCAGCCCACCTCGGATGACTACTTGTATAAAATATATCATGTTTTCATTTTGACCTTTTTTTCAGGAACATATTGCAATGAAATAAATATTGCAATATTCCCAATATTGTTGCAATATGTATATATTGCAACGAAATCAAAATCGTTGCTATCCATAAAAATAATCAACCACCTGTAATCATTGCAATAGGTGAAATTTTTTTGCAACAATATAATTTTGTTGTGATAGAAGTTAGTTATTGCAACAATTTATTATTTGTTGCAATAGTAGCTAGTTAATGCAACAATTTCATTTTCATTGCAATAAATTCAATTTATTGCAACAAAAATAATAAATAATGCAACAATTTACGATTGTTGCGATATAGGAAACTTATTACCACAAAAAATATTATGTGGCAATAGCATTGGCTATTGCAACGAAATTTATTTTGATGCAATCACTGTGTGGCAATAGGTAGAATCTCTTGTAGTGCGTGCACCTGTTTTTCCAACCAGCCGAGTCCTTGGTAGCCACGTCCTCCATCGTGTTGGTTGCCTAACTCTCAAATCAGATCCTTGGTAGCCAAGTCCCCACCTTCCCAACGAATTAAAAAAAAAACAAATCGAGTCCTTGGTAGCCACGTCCCCACCTTCCCACACAAATCAGATCGTGTGCCAACCAAACTCTATAAACTATTTCCATCTTTACTAGGTCGGCTGTGTTTTCCATCCTTTGCCTACACGAACCCCTTCTCCAATCTTGACTAAACTGCAAAAAAAAAGGGAAGTGCACAAGTAAAAGAGCCGCACCGAATAAAAACAAAGAAAAGGATTTTGGCCAGAAAAATAGGTGAGAAGCACTCTCGGATTGAAAAAAAAAAGAGAGAGAAAAGTCACACCAAAATAAAGAGGCTAGCGCAAGCAAAAGAGCCGCGCTAAAAAAAATCAATGAAAAAAAAAGGAAAGCAAAGAGAGGAGAAAATTGACGGGTTTCATCTTGGTGTTCAGCAGCTATTCTGTGACTACGTCTGTGATTAGGCTCGCGTCTCTAGTACGGTCTTGCCTAGCACCAGCACAGTACCGCCGTTTGAACACTTAGTCAGCTTGTTTTAACTAGTGTGGTTCTAGTATCTCCTTGCTACATATTAAACCTGTCCAAGCTCCACATACTACTAACCTACAGGAAAAGTACCTTGCAATCGCTTTGTCACCTTCTGAGTGCAGGATACCACCAGTTATCGATTAACCTTGACAAGCTGCAGGGTAAGAACTTGTAAGAGCTTGGTGAGAGCTTCGAGTGTGAGAGACTTGTCTATTCCAACTCCTATTTAGTACATAGGATTACACATCCCTTTGTGTATTTTCTTGTCTACTACTAACAATGACACGTCCACTTGGAGAAATAAAATTCATGTGGGATCAAGAAGCCATGGATAAACTAAAGATACTTGTCGAGAATTGCAATCTTTCTACGACCAAGAATAGGAAAACACCATTAAACAAAGAACTGAAGCCTGCAACACCAAAGAAGAAGGATAGTAAGTGTACTTCAATTGGTAAAAATGAGAATGTGCTTTCTATTCCTGTGACTAACCCAGTAGCCAAGAATGATCGAAATGGTGTGCATCTGAGTGCTGCAATGATGAACAACTACAAGAGCCTTTCATCCCAACTTATACTTAGTGCACCGCCGGAACACGCTAGTCAAACTCAGCGCCACAACCTATTCCACACTAGGTTTGTTGTGCGAAAACGAAGGGTAGAAGTCATCATTGATAGAGGAAATTGAAGCAACCTAGCAAGTCAAAACATGGTCGAGAAGCTTGGCTTGCCCACGACTCCACTTGAACAACCTTATGAGATCGAATGGTTCAATTCAAATGGTAAGGTTCAGGTAACACACACCGCGAGAGTGAATTTCTCTATTGGTTCATATTATGATTACGTTGATTGCAATGTCATACCCATGGAAGCATGCTCGCTTTTATTAGGAAGACCAATAAAAGACCTTGGTTATATGACGTGGAAGCTATTCACAATGGTAGAACCAATCAGTATTCATTTATGTATTATTGTGAGAAAATGATTTTGGATCCAACGACTCCTGCTGAAATAAATAAGATTAATGCTTATAGAGTTAAAAATCATGTCCAAGAGGGTGATAAGATTGTTTGCGATGCACAAAACACTGAAACAAAAATAAAGGAGGTACTTCAATTAGATACAACTGTGACCTCCCCTAATATTGCATTGGAAACACATGTTTCTTTGTCCCCTGTTGTCACTAACCTTTTGCAGGAGCATAAGACAGAGTCGAGGACGACTCCAATTCAAGAAGGGGAGCATGATGAGGACATCACCAGTATGGATACGATCAGTGTGATCGCTGCCCCTCCTTCCTCTCCGACCACTCCAACAACTACTGATACCGCTCCATCTTTGCCACCTACGATCGACGCAACAAGATCTTCATCGTCGGGAGGCCTTAACCCTAAAGCCCAGCCTTTCAAGCCTTCTCCGAAGAAGCGGCGCAGCAAGTCTAAAACTCATGATGCCTCGACGAATAAAGGACAGCCCATATGGAAGCCCAAGATGCCAAAAAGTCCTGTTTGGCTATCCAGCAGCACGTCAACTTCATATGGGCATAACTTGGGCTCCCGAACTCCGATTTCGACGTGCGACCGCTCGTTGGAAAGCTTGGGAGATAAGCTTTCCAATGGATCTTTTTCCACATCTAAATTCATACAGGAGCGTCGGGAAAATGTAGAACAATATTTCTGGCCAAAAACTCAGGGTGCTGCGTCACCGTATTTTTGGCCTATGGCCCATGTATCACTAGGGTTTGGTGGTGGCTCTCCCCTTGGGCGCCCCACTACCCCTGGTTGACGCTATATATGTGGTCGCCGGTCCTCTTCTATCTTTAGGTTTTGTTGTGTTTTGGTTGACCCCTTGTGTGTCCCTCCTCGTGTTCGCGTGTGTCAACAAGACCACCCGTGACGAGAAACAGAACCTCACCCTTTCATGAGTTGATTTATAAGTTATCATCTTGTTCTTGCTTGTTCGCGGTTGCAGCAGGTTCAAGGATCGATCGGGTTTCGACTTGGTTGATCGGTTCAGTGACGTAGCGATTACTTGGTTGCTGATTTTGTGGTTAGTTGCCGATCCATCTACTTCGTTGTACACCAAACCGACGTATCGTTCCTCACCAGAAGATCGGGCCGACCTAGTGCGCATCATGCGGCGTTCGCCGCCTTCTTCTGTGGAGCCATAGCTTCTCTGCTTGATCCCCACGGACGGCGTCAACTGTCGACAAAGATTACTAGCCGGTAGAAAGGGATCACCTCCCCTCGGTGCTGGGGAGGACGCCGAGATAATTGGATCTGGATTGGAGAGGACATATGGGAAAGAAAAAATGAAATCTCCCTCCTCCTTCAAGGGAGCTCTTATTTATTTATAATGGCGGCAGGGGCTAGGGTTTCCAATGCGGAAGGACCCTTTTGCCCCTGCCTTCTGGACCGTTGATGTTGGATCAACGGCATTTACATAACTGCTTCTTTCCCAAGAATAGGGAAATGACTAAACTACCCTCGCACCCTAGGAACCCCTGGTACCCCATTTGTGCCCTGGGCCTAGGCGTCAGTCTGCCTGTTGCCCTTGTCCCGAAGGCTCTGGTCACCTTTGGGTCCTCGAGCTTCTCGTCTTGTTTACTTTTATGGCGCCAGGGTGTGTCTTCTTGTCATCTTCGGGTTCTGCTCTTAGGTTTGGCTTGTCTCCCCGAAGGTGCCTATGACCTTCAGGGTTGCGGTGGCTTATCCGAGTGTGACTTCGGCCCATCTCTGGCGAACATCTTCGGAATACCCTACCCAAGTTTTTTGAAATGTTGGGGGGCGGGGAGCTCTCGTACAACAGTCTCGTACCCCAGATATATCATATAAAGAGAATATTCTAGCCCATACCTCAGAATGTGTCCTTCGAGGAAATGATCCTCACCCACTAACGGAAAAGTAGAATCTATATAGGAGACATGCGCACTTGCCAAAATTACCATGTTTTTGTATATTCCTTGCTACATATTGAACCTGCCCAAACTCCACATACTACTAACCTACAGGAAAAGTACCTTGCAATCGCTTTGTCGCCTTCTGAGTGCAGGATACCACCAGTTATCGATTGACCTTGACAAGCTGCAGGGTAAGAACTTGTAAGAGCTTGGTGAGAGCTTCAAGTGTGAGAGACTTGTCAGTTCCAGCTCCTATTTAGTAGATAGGGTTACACATCCCTTTGTGTATTTTCTTGTCTTCTACTAACAATGACAGGTCCACTTGGAGAATAGAAATTCATGTGGGATCAAGAAGCCTAGGATAAACTGAAGATACTTATCGAGAATTGCAATCTTTCTATGACCAAGAATACGAAAACACCATTAAACAAAGAACTGAAGCCTGCATCACCAATGAAGAAGGATAGTAAGTGTACTTCAATTGATAAAGATAAGAATGTGCTTTCTATTCCTATGACTAACCATGTAGGCAAGAATGATCAAGATGGCGTGCATCTGAGTGCTGCAATGACGAACAACTACAAGAGCCTTTCATCCCAACTTATATTTGGTGCACCGCCAGAACATGCTAGTCAAACTTAGCGCCACAACCTATTCCACACTAGGTTTGTTGTGCGAGAACGAAGGGTAGAAGTCATCATTGATGGAGAAAATTACAGCAATCTAGCAAGTCAAAACATGGTCGAGAAGCTTGGCTTGCCCACGACTCCACTTGAACAACCTTATGAGATTGAATGGTTCAATTCAAATGGTAAGGTTCAGGTAAAACACACTACGAGCATGCATTTAAATAGCGGGCTATAGCGGCGCTATAGCGGCTGGAAAGAGAGAACGCTAGGCTATGTCCATTTTTGCCGCTTTGGCAGCTATGGCCGCTAAAGCGTGATTTAGCTCCGCTAAGCACCGCTATCCGCTAAGCCCAAATTGTGAAACCCTAATTGAATTTCAATAATCATGTCGTAATGTCAGTATCACAGTATGTCACTTAAGTGGAGCCTTGCTACCTAGAAACAAATTTGTGATCATGAGTTCATCAAATATCTTGGTTACCATGTTTTTTTTTTCACCAATTACTCGTATTTAACTATTTTTGCATGGTTTTTTTTTATAAAAAACGCTATCGGCCATAGCTCTGCTATAGCCTTATAGCCTTTCAAAAAAAGTTGTCGCTATTTTCCATAGCCCGCTATTTAAAACCATGACTACAGCATGCTGCACGACAGAAGTTGTGGTGACGTGGCTTAAGGCATGCCCCATGATGGGTCAGTCGCTACTTTTGCATTGCAAGAGTAGGTGCCAAGTAGCCGAATTCAACTGTTGAGGCGATGTGCCCAATGGGCCGAGTAAGTTGGAGTTTGGTATTGCCGATCCAGGCATTGCTTTAACGCAAAAACTTAAGATTTCTTGAGTTCTTTACAATCTCTTTTCAGATTACATGAGACATTGGCAAAGCCAGTCGGCCAAGCATCTGACTCGATCGTAAAGCACTCAGGGGCTACTGTGGACTATATGGGCCTCGGGTATCCTCTAGAAGGCCCATAAGGGAGCAGATAGGGGGCGATCTAAGTCGGCCGATCAAGGATAAGGACAACTCGGGTTACACGCGCCTTGAACTCCAAGGAAGTTCCTGAGAATATAATCTATCTCCATGTAATTAGCAGATCAACACATGCATTCCATGTAACAGCATAACAGAATTAGTTACCGTGTATCACGTGCTAACCTGTAGCTCTATCTCCCCCTACACTATATAAAGGGAGGGGGTAGAGGCCATCGGCACGCACACATCAAGTCATACACATACATAGCATCATCTTGCATCCCGCATTTTGATCCACCATATAATCCCAGAACACAGGAAGTAGGGTGTTACCTCCGTTGAGGGCATGAACCTGTTTAAACCCTTGTCTTGTATTACCATTTGACTTAGTTCTTGATTAGCGTCCCCTCGTACAAATTCATTGCCGGTGGTGACCCCCAGTTAGTCACCAGTCAACAAGTTAAGAATAAGTTGATTCACGATAGTAGGACTCATCTAAGGGATGAGCCCTATCTGTATCAAGTCTGTGCCGACGGGTTGCTTCGTAGATGCATACCTGCAGATGAAACGCACGAGATCCTCGAAAAATGTCATTCGTCACCATACGGGGCCATTGTGGCGCTTTTAGAACCCATGACAAGGTTTGGCAAAGTGGTTTCTTTTGGCCCTTCATGTATAGTGACACTAAGGAGTTTGTTAGACGCTGCATTAATTCTCGAGATGCTATGCCCTTAAGAAACAATTTGCAAATTGTTCTTTTGATGCTTGGTGGGTAGATTTTATGGGCCCATTACCTAAATCAGACTTTTATGAGTACATCCTAGTAGCGGTTTACGTCCCCAAATGGGTCGAGGTACTCACTTGTCGTGCGGCTGACTCCACTCACGCTAAGAAAATGTTCCAAGAGATCATTTTTCCTATGTTTGGTGTCCATAGGGTTGTGATTAGCAATGGCAGCTCACACTTTATCCATTGAAGCTTTAAGTATGCACTGAAAAGTTTGGGGGTTGACCATAGCAGTCAGGCTGAAATGTCAAATAAGCAAATCAAAAGCATTCTGCAAAACACCGTAGATGTCTTGGGGAAGGCTTGGAAGCATAAGCTAAGTGATGCACTTTGGGCGTACCACACTGCTTTCAAAACGACAATCGGTATGACCCCGTAACAGCTCGTTTACAAGAAGATGTGTCATCTACCCGTAGAGTTGGAATATTAGGACCATTGGGCAATAAACGTTCGAACATGGATCTCCATTTAGCCGGAATTAAAAGACAAATGCAGTTGGCTGAATTAAAATAATGGAGAGAAAAGGCCTACCATAGCTCAAAACTTTACAAGGAGAGAACTAAAAGATGGCACGATAAGCAAATAACAGTGAAACGGTTTAAATCCGGAGATAAGGTGCTTCTCTTTAATTCTCGTGTGAAGTTGTTTGGGCATGGCAAACTTCGAAGTAAGTGGGAAGGTCCTTTCGTGGTACTCAATGCTTCCGATTTTGGTGTCATCACCCTCCAAGATGATGATGGCAATGTTTTCAAAGTTAATGGGCAACGTTTGAAAATCTTTCTAGAACTGAAAAAGCCTGTTTTTGAATATGTTGATGTCCTTGAATTATTTGATTGCTGATTGCCTGAGTGCGGTCTAGCCCCGATCAATAAATAAAGGAGCATTTGAATAGAATTTTATTTTTAACCTTTTTATAATCTATGTGCTAAGTACACCAACTTTCCTAAAGTGACCGCACCCGAGCCAAACCGAAGGCCAGTCGGCCAACCGAGGCTAAGTACTCCTTGGAGGCACCTCCTGACTCCCCGCCACGTTTTATCATGCGCGGGGAAATGACCACCACATGTTTTGGGAAAGTCCTCTCACCACCTTTTGTAAGGGTGAAGCCTCTCGCGACCGAGTCGGTCAACTCCATTTCCCTGAGGAGAGGGGTGAGGCTTGCTTGTACGCCTCCCCCGATCCATGGACAAGGTGGCGAGATGGAGTTCAGTGATGAAGAGTAGCTCCAGCTGCATGACCTAGTGACTGCCTTGTAGCAAAGGCAGAATAATCTAGAGAAGCAGATGGCTGAAGTTCAGATTAATATGATGGATTATGAGGACAATTTCTCTGTCCTTCGTCTGTCCACAACGGCGAAGCTCAAGCGCTACGCTGAGGCGATGAGTTTGCCGAAGCTCTACGACCCTCCAAACCGACTTTAGGGGTAGGCTAAAGTGAAAGAAAGGATTAGGCGCTTATTTTTGTTTTCAAAATTTTGTTTTCATTGTATGCGCTTACAACTTTGCTTTCGCATGAAATAAATAAAGTGGTATTTGCCTCGACTGGTGCAACTTCCTGCACTGGTCGACCTTATTTGTTAACATGTGCATTTGACTAAAAATATACATAGAAGGGAGATATCACTGCACAAAACCTATACCTAACCAGGCAAAAGTCAGGTCGGCCGATCGAGGCCAGGCCGACCGGCTGGGCCAGGTTGGCCGAGCCTCCCTTCTGCACTGGTTGGTAACTGAAAAATTCTGGTACAGTCCTCACTAATCACTCATTTCAATTTTCCCTGTTATTTGCTCAATTTCATCTTGGATATGTGTAAACAACACTAAAACGATAAAAGGAAGTTGAAAATATTTTTAAACTATAACCCTGTTTGGTATTATGTTGACATGCATAAATTTTATTCCTTGGTTATAACTTTACAATCGTGGAATACGTTTCATTAGGGTTAACCATGTCTAATATTTTGGCTTATGTGATATATTATAAAACATGACCTACTCATCATGTTTTTGGTTCACCCAAAAGTTTTTCATAAAAATCTTAACAACCATGGCTCTAATTTTTTAAGATGATCTTATTAGCTACCACAACCAAAAGCTTAGCATAATATTTGAGCCTTTTTTCGTGGTTTTTATCGTACTAAGTTGGGTTAAAACTTGAATCCTCTTAAGAAAGTGTTGACTATTCCAATCATTTTCCTTCGCGTATCCTTTTGATTGCTAGCCTTTTCAAATCTGATAACGCCAAATTCCACCTAGGAATTGAGCGTACACCTTTTCCAGAAATTCCACCCCGAAACATTAGGCCCTTCATATTTTCTACTGCCACCATACCTACTTGTATGATGGTCCTCCAAAATAAATGATCCACTTGTCATAAACTTTTCAAAAAGTCCCAAATATGGCAGAGGCACGAAAAAAAGAAAAAGAAAGGAGACAAGTCATTCTGAGTCTCCAAAATGAAAAAAGAGAAAAGAAAAGAGAGAGATCTCCATAAGCCTCTTTGCTTTTTTTTAAAAAAAGGGACAAAAATTGAAGAGTAAATTTCTAAGAAGGAGAACATCATTCCTAAAATACAAGATCTGAAGTGTTGGACTCATCAGTACCACATATCCTTGCACTTGTATTTATTCTTATTCCTTTGCCGTGAGCTCATTCTCTGCCTCACCCCTAGACATTAATTCTCTTATGATTGAAAATTAGATTAACATTATATTCGTTAGGATCTAGTTTTAAACTGACAAAAGTGTGTATCATAACTACTCTACTATCCTGCCCTGAGCTCCACATAAACTTTAGATGGTAGGATTAAGGCTGTACCGGCCTTGGTGAGGTTAAAATACTTTTGAGATATATGAGAGAATCACTTAAGAAAAAGAGCCAAGGATTCTTTACAAAATACAAAACTGTGTGTTGCACTGATCTTATGATATCATTGTCATCGTTCCTTGCTGTTCCATTTGCCAACATTTATAAAATAAGGTTAGTAGGCACTTTTAATCCCCGCAATTTGAGCGAAACTTTGGAATATCCTTTATACTTGTCATTTAATTTCCGTAGAGTTATTAGTCTTAAACTCACCTTTACTCGAGGATGAGCAAAGACATAAGCGTGGGGTGTGTTGACGGTCAATATTTATAATTTTTCATACACTTTTGACTGTCAACATAGCTCCGAAATGATTGAACACAGACATAAAAAGTGCAAGTTAACAAAGTTTCACAAGTTTTGTTAAGTTTGTGTCTTTATTAACCTACTGAGCAAAAGTGAGCCCGATCCGAAGAAGATTACTGGTCGGCCGACCAACACTTGGTCCCAAACCGAGCTGTATTTTCTCCAATGATCCTAAAAGCACACCTAGAAGCCATATCAAGCATCTAATCAATGTCGATTTGATCCTAAGGACGAGAGTGCATTGAGTATCAATGGCCCCGCATGGAAGACCCTTATACCGACTCCAACTACCAAAACCAACTCCAAGAGATGATCTATAGCGCACAAGAAGTATCCCAGGCACAGAAGGTGGGTTGGCCGACCCACCTAGGTCGGGTGGCCCCCTTGGATGCCTTATTGGATCCTCCTTTGGCCTGTGAAGAGGTGATAAGTGTTCCACTGCGTAGCACACTCTCGCTCGCTGTTGTTGGCTATAAAAGGAGCCCCTCTCCTCATTTACAAGACACGGAGAAGTGCGGGAAGAATAGAATGCAGCGTTATGCTACCCAGATATCAAGTAGAGTAGGTGCGAGAGGAGTTAATGCTGACGAGAAGCCGGCGTGT
Source organism: Raddia distichophylla (assembly GCA_005191435.1). Taxonomy (NCBI): domain Eukaryota; kingdom Viridiplantae; phylum Streptophyta; class Magnoliopsida; order Poales; family Poaceae; genus Raddia; species Raddia distichophylla. The sequence goes on from SPJY01030712.1 coordinate 183,043, forward strand.
CAGCATCCCTACACTAGAGCTCCAGAGCTAAACTCGGGTGTGAATTTTGCTTCGTCTTCTATCGGTAACACTTAGTCCTATCCTTCATTTATAAAACAAGTTTATTTTTTATACATTGTCTCTCTGTTGGTATTAGGCTCGTGCTAGATCTTGAGTGCTAAATCTCTGTGCTTGGGTGTCACAATAGATATTAGTGCCAGGTTTAGTGGGAGTTCATATTGAGTGCCGTCCTTGATACGTAGTACTGCTAGGTATAGACGCGGTGTCTAGAATAGTTAGTACCCGGTAGACACCTGATTCAATGGCTGAGCATTAGGTAGTAGGTGGTGACAGCCCTGCTATCCGCACGGTAGTTTGTGTAATCCGCCCGTTAGTCTCAGCCTAGTCGAACCCAATTGGCCGGGCTCCGATACATAGTAGCAATTGTGTGTGGATTAACCTTGTACTCTTAACTAGTGTGTACCTTTGGTAGAACCTCTCGACCTAAAATATCTTACCACACTTTCGCCATTCCATCATATCCATCCGGCCAAGTCAAGATTAGAAACTAGACTATTCTCGTTATTCGTGCATGGGAAATCGACACCTTTGGAATACTTTGGGTGAAAGCTACTGCGATATCCGTGTACTTGCGGATTAATTCTAATAGGTATGAATCGCCAACAGCCACAGGCTGATTGAGATCTCTTGTGAGCCTATGCTACAATTGTCTTGGTCGTTTTTATTACATCAAGGTTGCCTCCTTTATATGCAGGGGCAAGGATACGAGTCTGATTTAAACTCTAACCTACTCTTCATATTAAACTTAGGAAATATGCTCATATACATAATCGATACAAATTCCAACAATTAACTCAAATTTGTACATTTTTGAATTATTTGGAAAGATCTCAATTTTTCTCTCAGAACCAAAACTGGCATACAAAAATTTAAATCTGGAAATTCGGCTTATTTTGGGCTGTTTGGGTATGTAAACTTTCGGAGGTCCGTTTGCTTCATTGGCTCGATATCTTGTTTTGTTCATTTTTCCTTTGGCCATCTTGTGCAATCCTCGGGAACAGTCCACTGTGGTATCCTTATGCTCCTAAGAGTCAAAAAGTGAATAATTACAAAGAAAAGATAAGAGAAGAAGCTAGTGCAAGGAAAGAGTCACGCTGTTGAAGATAAAAGGAGAAGAAAAAAATGAGGAAATTAGAATAAAAGGGAGATTTATCATCTTTATTACTCCGTACTACATATCTGGAATTCTAACCTTCGGTCCTAATTTTGTTAATACTAGTTTAATCTAAACCAGTCTAGCATTTGATACCTTGGGCTAATCTTTAATTTTTCATTGCTTGTACTGACCATTTGCTTTCTTTTCCTACATATAATTGCCTATTCATGCTCCATCTTTCTACTAACCAAACAAAAACGGGTCTCGCTATCCCTTTGTCGCCACATGTTATTAGGTTATCACGAACCAACATTACAACAAAAATACTCATCCATGCATTCTCATCAGTAGCTCATGGGTCAAAAAACTGTTAGTGTGATGAAGCCAGCTCCACCCCACCCTACGCATGTCACACTGAAAACCCGTCAGTGATGACAATTGCTAGTGGTAACATATTATCACTGCCTTTTTTTAACGAAACCGCTAGATACTTTCACTAATGGGTCCATAGTACGACCAGCCAGTGATAGGCTCACTGGTTCTATAAAAAACCATCAGTGATACTAAGAACATTACCACTATTGTTTTCTAAATGAACCGCGGTAATACTATTTTTTTTACAAATTTCTAAATTTTTAAAATTTTGTAATTTATTCATATGGATTTTATTTGAAAATTGTAGATCTTGAAAAGTTGTACAATTTTGTAGTTGACATCTTTTTCATCTGAAGCAATTTAGATGCTCAAATATTCTTAATAATGTTTAATAATTTATAATTTATTCAAACGAAGTCGGATTGAAATAATATATCTAAAACCTGTAGCTCTGAAGAAGTTCTACAACTTTGTAGTTCAAGGTTTTTTGATTAAATGCCATTTATATGGTTAAAAGGTTATTTAAAGAAGTTTAAAATAAAGCTTAAATGATATGCATATCCTATGTGTCACAAATGGTGCATATGTGAGATGGTTAGTTAGGTGGGTTGGAGTGAAGAGGTCATCAGTTTTAAGTCCTACTATGTACATATTTACATTCGGTGGCGAACCCAGGATTTTGATAAGACCCGGGCCAACTACTGGCAATTGTAATTAGTAGGCCAAACTAGAAATTATGTTTATACTAATGTAAAATTAATGAAAAGTTGTTCAATCACACATCTCAATTTGTCTAATCGAAAAGTAACAAAGAAATTAAAATAAAGATTGCTAATCTAAAATGATATAGTACCTTTGTAAAACATTCGCTTCTTCCAAGCCTATATCTTCATCAATAGTAGCTCTAGATCTCAAACCTAGAAATTAAAATAAAAAATCAATATTAACGGTATGAAATGGACAAATAAACAAGCTAATAGTAAACAAAATTTAAAACAAGCATTTTTAAATACCACGAAGGGAGGCGGACCGTAGGGAGAGGGACC
>SPJY01030712.1:185810-268124 GCA_005191435.1 Raddia distichophylla
GGGCTAGGGGCTGGGGGTGGAGGGGGCTGGGGGGCGTCGCCGGGTCGGGGGCTCAGGGTTGGGGCGGCTAGGGCTAGGTGGGGGAGGGGCCGTCGGGCACACTCAGGCAGGCCTAGGCCGGCTGTTGGGGGGGGGGGGGCTTGCTATGGGCCATGGCCCAGGTGGCCCTAGACCTGGGTCCGCCCTTGTTTACATTCCTCATGAAAAAGCACACTATTAGTGCTAATACAGTGCTAGATGGTGTGAACGGCGCCTAAGTTGGCTTAAAATATTTTTTCCATTTATTGTTGCTCAAAATTGCATTTTCTAGCACCCACCATGTCTGGGGTTTAGTGGGATCGTTTCTGTAGTAGTGCAACCACTGGTTGATCCTCTTGCTTGTATGGTAAGAATCTGCAAGAGCAAGATAAACGCCTAAATGAGTTCAACTTGATAAACTCCACTTGCTAGTACTTTATAGGGAAATATATATTTGCGTATTTTCTTGTTTGCTACTAGCAATGGCAGGTCATACCTCCTATCATGCAAAGAAGTACGAAGTATTTGCTAGAAAGGATCCACATCAACAAGAATTGATGGTGTACTCTCAAGAGTAAGGGTTCCTCTGTACTCCCAAGGATTTTATGATACCCAAGGTTTTTATCTACCGGTTCGAATCATTATGTTGTTTATCTCATTGAAATATAGCTACTGATCACGTTTCATATTTTTAAAATTTATTTACTATTTGTTTTGCATTTTGAAAAAATAGCTTTGTCGACGCACCATAACTAATGAGAAGAAGGTAATTTCGAAAAGCAAAACAAATAGTAAACAACTAAAAGAAATACGAAACTTGGTCAATAGTTATATTTTAATGAGACAAATAAGGTCAATGGTTTCAATTGTATATGATAAAACCCTCAAATTTTATAAACTCGACGGGGTACGAAGCGATATGTACTCTTAGAAGTACACTAGCCATTTTCGCACATCAACTGCAGGTGGACTGTAGCTCTTATCTCATTTATTCGAAAGCAGGTGCTAGTTCATATATATTGCATTATTCTCGGTGAACGGTATTGCTACTGTAACTTAACGTTACAATGCTTGCTGATAAGAATCGATCAGTTAATACAAACTGTTGCACAAGCAGATAAACCCTTCCATAATGACCTAGACGATCAGTTCCTTTCGTTGCGCTTGGCTTCAGGCCGAGGGGAGCAGAAGGTGCAAATGCATTTGGCAGCGACGCACTCGCCGCCGGTGCCCTTCTCCTTGGCACATGCCGCCTGGCATGGCGCAAGGGTGCACGGGTTACCCTGCCCAATATCTATCGTCCTGCAATTCACGCTGCTCGCCTTTGCTTCCCCATCTGCAGATCTCAACAAGACGAAGAAAAGAAAATTCAAAGCAAGTTTCTCTCTTTTTTTCTTGGAAAGTGACAAATGTATTGCAGGGATGCAAAAAATTCAAATCAGACGAAATGGACAATTTGCAAAATTCTTCATTAATTTTGGTGTTTCGTCCGACGAATGGAGTTCTTGGCCAAGCAAAATATGAATCCTTGATTCTATCCGTGGAGGTAGAATCGTACCTGACGATAGGAGGACTAGGAGGGCAAGAGTCAGAAGCAGCATCGCTCTATGACTCATCTTTGCTTCTTCCAGTTGTGAAAACTTGTATTGTCGATGGCTGTCTCGCTTGCGCAGGATAGAAGACGAAAATGGCGGTCGTTTTTATACCATGCCGCGTGCTCGTTCTTGATTTGAGGAACCGCGTTAATTATTGCAAAATATATTGGGCGATTAATTCGCGGGTGCACATTATAAGAAACTCATTGCACACATCTGCAATATCCTTTAACCATTAAGATGTATATATCGTTTACAGCCATGCATTAGACAAGAGAAATAATTAGATGTCATTAATTAAATTCCATGTACACTGATACATGCCATATGTTTCTTAACCATGTATATAAGATTTGTCATGTAGTATAAGTGATGGTGTGAAAAAGATAGAGCTTCTATAGAAATTTGAACCATATCCAATATGAGTCAACTCTATATTAGAAATATAATTTTATGTGTTACTACCAAACAGTCCAAAAAATGTACAACAAACTATAAGTTGTCTCTAGTACATGTCTATTGTTGGGAAACCTCCTGTGGGGAGCCCGGCCCGGCCCGGCCAGGGCCAGCGCGCAGCACGGCGCGGCTAGGGCCGGCCGGCGGCTCCCCCACGGTGGGTCCCACATTGGACTTAGCCTAAAACCCTAAGCAATACTATAAAAGAAGAGGTGGAGCACCATGTTGTACATCAGATCTGAAAATTAACAACGAGAATCTCCACCAATACCTCTGTGTTCCCTGTGTTTTTTGATTTTTCTCTATGATTGATTGTCCACGTTTATACCTCGGACTACACCAGGTAGCCAAGTTCCTTAACACGTTATCAGCACGCTCGCTCCTTGACGTGCCGATCAATCCGCGAGGAAGAATCGATCGAGGTAATGATTTTGCATCGAATTGAATAAGAGATTGGAAATTTTGGCATGTTTTGCACCATGGGATTTGAATTCGGCACCCGTGTTTACGGAAGAATGAAAATTGCATGTAAATCCCATAGAAGGTTGGAAATTAGTTACTTGAAGTTTTTCCGATGCCTTTCTAGAATTCTTTGGATGTACGAAAAACTTAATTTTTCGGTTCATTTTAGCTTTTCAGGAACCTGAAGTTTGCACCCGATTTTAATTTGCAGCATTATTTAATTCTGTAATTATTTATGTGCAATCCTTGTGTGCATTTGCCATTATAATTATCAGTAATTATTTATTTCTTTTGAATTGGTAATGGCATGCTAGAATATATATATTACTGGAATACATGAGAATTAATTATATCACGCACCACTTTCCATTAGATTACATGAAGTAGTCTTATGAATTAATCCTGAAGTATATATGTCGAGTATCATAAAATATGAATTTGAGGTGTTGGCATTGCACAGTCAGAGCAACCTCACTTAGGCATTGGACTATAGAATTGTACCCTGCAGCATGAAGCTCTGGGTCGCCATCGGGCTAGAACCCCAAAAGGATAAGAAACCGATGTGCGGAACAACTATGCATTACACTTTCTTAGGCACCCCTCTATAAACATATAGTATTGGTGTATGCATGAGCAACATACCGTACTTTAGAAGCGGTTTTGGACGCTCTAGTATACTATCATTTCTATTATATGGTAATGGGGCTTGCATGAGACTGTAAATTATGAAAAAATGGTCAATCTCTCTTTTGTGACAAAAAAGATCACATTCGAGGAGTAATCTCCACTCTCACCTAAGTATAGCTCCAAGTGCTTGCAACTTTTGTTGTTTAGTTACAGAGAAGCTACTAGGGGGAGAAAGCCCCAAATTTTAAAGGACATGAATGGGAGAATAAGAATAATCGGCCTATGAAGAGAAAGCCCATTGCTTAAGAAAGATAAAACAAGGAGAAGTCGCATTTTATTTCCACCATTAAAAGGGCAGAACCCTTAAGGCATAATGTTGGAAAATTATGTGGCATTTGAGAGATTGGTCTATGATTTGCCATGATTATACATTTAATTATGGCTTATCGATCAAAGAAGAAAGAAAAGCAATGGTAGAGGCTTTACTTGCCATTGTTGACGGAAACTCTTGCAAAGACTTCCCAAAATCTCCCCCTTGTTCTAATTGCAATCGCACATGAAGTGTATGGAAAAACGAAGATCTCGACATATGTCATTTAAACTAGAGTAACCGTCTCGGTCCTGTCGCGCCGCTGCTCGGTTACATCTGTGTGGTTGACTATGGGGCTTGCCCTTTTAGCGATAGAAGCCTCTGGGCGCAGCCCCTATTGTCAACAGTGCTCCCGTACCTTTGCATCGCCCATGGCCTGAGTCAATCATTGCCATGTAGGCATGGCCCTACCACGGCTAGTTCCGCACACTGATTGCGTCATTCTGGCCTCAGCCTGTTGCTGGTGGATTTGGTGCAGATTTGACAGGCCTCACAACACACATAGTGTCACCACCATGTTGTGACCTTACTATGTTGTGCCGATCATAGACTCGCCATGCCGCATTGACCTACAGGTTTCGGGAGCACACTCACACATAGTGGGTGCACATTTTGAATCGCATTTTATAAATTTACACTCTAAATTGTGGTTGCTAGCAAACATATAAATTTTTTTTAGCATGAATTGGAAGTTCCTGAAAAACATATTTGAATTGAAGTTTTAAAAGAGCGTACATTAATTCTCATGACGGATTTTGCATTTGCCCTTATTCCAGTATATATAAAGTTGCAATCAATTTATGAATTCTTTGAATCATGAATTTTGCCATTACCTGATTATAACATATAATCTATATAGTGTCCTTGGAGGTTATTAACACTGTTGTAGAACAACAAAAAGCATTTTAAGAGAACTCATATACCCGTATATGTCCTGAAGAATACTGTTAGTATTAATTTAAATAAATCGCTAGTAGCGATCTGTGCATAGCTTGCTCACGAAGAGCCACGGGTATATTATTGGGTATTACATCAGCACTTAAGAAGTGTTGTTTACCCCGGGTATTTATAAAGCCTCTTAAATTTAAAGGTATCCGTGCATGTTTCATGAAGAAACAAATGAAGAGAATTGCACTGAATGCTCATGCATTATGAAGAATGCCGGATGTAAGAAAAGCATAATGGAAGTAATCCCTCCTCTATGAATTCGGGCTATACTATAATAGATTTGATGCACTTGTAGTGCATGCCAGCTTAGAAGACAGGATTTAGAAACTTTTAACTCTTATCTTTTCAGTATTGTATTCTGCGTTCCCTTAGTTTTGCAATGATAAGGGATTAAACAAACAACTCACCGGGCTATAATATCAACGTGAATATTTTCTGAATCTTGAAAATTTTGTTGTGCCTGAATGTGCCCCTGAAAATTAATGAATAAATTTTGAATTATGAAAAGAATGTCAAAGTCCCTAAATCTCTGGACTACATCTAGTAGGACATTTACGTTCCAATTCAGCCCTTAACAAGGCAGTTTTGGTACTTCAAAGTGCTCAACACTGTTTTCTATATGTGATCGAGTTTACTGTCACATAAGGAACGAATCATTTCAAGAGAAGATCTTGTAGATCACTAGAATTAAAGAATTTTCTCCTATATCATCAGATAAAGTCCGCTGCAATGGACACAAGCGATTTTATTTCAAAAGCATTTTATGATGGGATTTGAAGCAGAGCACTTTGTATAGGCATAGCATGCCACCTCTTGCAGAGACTAGCAGTCATACGAATTTTAAAAGACTCGAATAATTACCCCGGTTAATTAGCAGAGTTGTAATTCTTGAAGAATGTGTGGAGACATGAAGTTTTACACAGAGCATCCCTAATCACTATTCAAAAGAACACATAGTTCTAGAACATCCAACCAGTGCATGGAAAGGGTCATCATGAAGTTTCTCACTTTGAATTATATGTACCATACCACTATTGACGAGGAATATTTTCCCGTCATTAGGGGAGAATTAGAACTCCTAAATGAGAATGCCGAAAAAATAAGCATATAGAATTCTCGTGTATGACCCTCGCGCTAGTAGAGAAATGAAAGTCTTGGAGACAATTGAAGTATATGTGAAACTGCTATTGTATGACCATTTTATGATTTGAAGGGAATGATTAAGTTGCATTAATAGAAGTAATGCGATAGAGAGGGTTGCAGTATCAAAGAACTGAAGGTGCCCCTCAACCTGTTCAAAGGCCTCAGAAAGAACAGGGAGTCTGGTTACTCCGATCCGAAGTACCTGGGAAAAAAAGGGAAAGAGGGCTTATCATGACCAAATCACTAAAATGCCCCAAGTAGTGAAGGGGAGCCAGTTGAGACCTGGCAGCTGGACAGAAACCTGCTAGCGAGGCACTCCCAGTCTTGAATATTCCATGGCAGGAATAAACGCATGAATGTATCGATCAAAGTGTGTGCACACACCAGCGATAAAAACTAAAGGAACTTGCTCCCGTGATGGGAAATAGCGGTGCAGAGCAAGTAGAAGTGCACGAAGCACCCCATGACTAAATGGCCATATGAATTATATTATTAAGGAAACTTATGAATAGAGCAACGGTCAAAGTCGACATATATATATGCCATATAAAAGAAGGCAAGTACCGCGGTATACTAGCATTTTCTCTAGAAGAGAAATGAGAATAATGAATTGGTATGGTACATAACAAGGCTGATAGCTCGACACTTCATGAAGAAGCTTATTTCCTAGTCATGGTATTCCTCTAGATATATCTCATTATTGGCAGTACTCAACTTGAAGTTGAGAGTGAAATTTGAATTGAAGGATGTTGTTACTGAATATATATGTATAAGAGACTTGGATTCGGATTTATGAATGAAGATACTTGAAGTATCACCTTCCGTAACCAAGGTAGAGCAAATAGAAACATATAGTGTGAAATTCTGAAAGTCATTATATGAATTAAAAAAGAGAATTAGAATAAGCATGCTCATACTTAAAGTACGGTTTTGAATTGAAAGACTTAGGTAAACTAAGCACTTCTTAGGCTTGCAGCTCGAGCATTTCCCTCATGGGATCTTTGTACATCAGGCTATCTATACTCAGAAAGTATTGGAGAAGTTTGGTTTTGACAAAACATATTCCTCCAAAACCCCTATGATAGGAAGATCTTTGCAGAAATATAAAAACCCCTTCCGACCAAGGGAAGAGAGGGAGGAAATTCTTGGGCAGGAAGTCCCGTACTTGAGTGCAATAGGAGCACTCATGTATCTTGTTAATAGTACACAGCCTGATATAGCTTTTGCCATGAACACGTTGACTCGATACAGTGCAGCGCCCACGAAGAGGCATTGAAACGGAATAAAGGTTATCTTTCAATATCTCCATGGAAGCATTGACCTTGGCCTATTTTACAGGAAGAACCAAGATATGAATATTGTTGTTTATGCTGATGCTGGGTACCTTTCGAACCCGCATACTGGTAAATCACAAACTGGGTATGTTTTCATATGTGGTGGCACTGCAATGTTATGAAAGTCTTTCAAACAGACGCTAGTGTCCACGTCCACTAACCACTCGGAGATCATTGCATTATATGAAGCATCTCGTGAATGTGCATGGTTGAGAAGAATGGTGAAACATATTCTGCAGTCATGTGGATTACCTATTGAGTGAACCCCTACAATTATCTACGAAGATAATGCCGCTTGTTGCACAAATGCAAATGGGTTATGTGAAAAGTAATCTTACTAAGCATATCGACCCAAGTTCTTCTATGCGCATGAACAGCATAAGTTGAATGAAATAAGTATCCAGCACACCAAATCCTGTGAGGATTTGGCTGATCTGTTCACTAAGTTATTGCCTACTGCCTCCTTTGAAAGATTGTGTTAGAGGCATTGAAATGATCAGGCTCAAAGAAGTGCTGAATTTAGGGGGAGATATTCACACGCCCAAAATTAAAACTTTAGCAAGAAGCCGGAGTACCCAACTCGATCTAGAAGATTGAATGCAATGTTGGGTAGTTTGTACTTTTTTCGCTTGGTGAGTTTTTCCCTTAAGTTTTCTCACATAAGGTTTTTAATGAGGCAAATAGTGCGCACAGCAAGCGTATACTATGTACTCTTTCTCCAATCCTTTTTCTCACTGGGTTTTTTGATGGAGTTTTTATGAGGCATATGCATCTCGCTGGCAAGGTCCAAGCGGGAGTGTTGGGAAACAGCGCAGCACGGCGCGGCTAGGGCCGGCCGGCGGCTCCCCCACGGTGGGTCCCACATTGGACCTAGCCTAAACCCTAAGCAATACTATAAAAGAAGAGGTGGGGCACCATGTAGTAGATCAGATCTGAAAATTAATAAAGAGAAGCTCCACCCTATACCTCTGTGTCCCCTGTGTTTTTTTATTTTTCTCCGTGATTGATTGTCCACGTTTATACCTCGGACTACACCCGGTAGCGAGGTTCCTTAACATCTATATGTAATTTGACAATGTTTAGAGATAACTGCTATCTCATCCATTACACATGTTCTAACAAAATTGAAGATGTATGTAGGTATGCCTTCCACGTGTGGTTGTCGAGTCCTGTGCAGCATATTACAATAGAGCAGGACATATGAGTTTGAATGTTTTCTATCGATTTGATTTACTTTTCATTTTACTATATGTTTGTGTTATAAGAATATTTCAATAAATCAATGACACTTTATGAAAAAAAAATGGCCCTTATATTATTTTTCAGGCAGTATTATACATAGCATTTTCACGTCTAGCATTTCACATAACATTACACGTAGCATTTCATATAGCATTTAGCATGGGTGGATTACTGTATAAACACTGGGGGCGACATTGTGCTTGTGACCTCAGAGACCTCCTCCTCCTACTCCTCATCGTCCAAGGATGTATACAAGGCTAGGATGCATAGGTAATGTTTGTACCAGCATGTGCATCGGTAATCCTCCTCGCCGATGAACAGTGGCGGAGCCAAAATTGTCCATAAAGGAGGGCTAAAAAAATAGTTCAACCACTGATAACATAGAACTTAAAAAAAATGTGATTTAAAATACATGTAATGTAAGTATGTAACTGTGGAAGGAATAAAAACATACCATACCATTAGTTACTTCACAAGAGTTGATAATTAATATTTGCGAGTTTTCATATTCTAAAAACGCTGCAAAATATCTCTACTCCTGAAAAGCACCTTGTGGTGATGAGTGATGGCTCGTTAAACTAATCCTGACCATTAAAATCCATCCAACGGTTATCTTGAGCGCAACAGCAGCAGAGAGGAGGATCAGATCGTTCTGCTATCTGCGCACGTGACACGAGGCGAGGAGAAAAACTGAAAGGTCAGCTTGGGGGAAGGAGCTGTCGCCGGTGGAGCCCGCGGGCTGGCTCTCTCTCCAATCTCGCTCATCTCCCGTGACTCTCCCTCCCATCTACCTCTCTCTCCTCTCTCCCATGTTCTCTTCCCATCTTCCCGTTCGTAAGCTGGAAGAAGGAACCGAGGGGAGGGGCTGAGCTCGCACCGGCGAGCCAAGCTCGCTGCCTCCCCACGCCGCCAGCGCGCTCTCCACGTCATCCCCGAGCACCGCCGCTGGAGGCCGGGTCTACCCAATGAAGAAGGAAGAGGGAGGGGAGGGCCGCCACATGAGCTCCGCGCCGACGCCCTTCCTCTCCATCTCCATCACCCACACCGTGCCCCGCCGCCTCATTTCCCTCACCCGCGCCGCGGGTCTCCCTCCCTCACCTGCGCTGCCGGGGTCGCCGGGTGCGACCTCGGGCTCAGGTGCGCTCAATTCGTCTATGACACCCAATTGGACAGTGAGGCAAAATGGGAGCTTAAATGGGAGGGAAAAAGGAAAAATGCAATAAAAAATCTAGAAATGTCATGTGCCGAAACAATTCGTGGGTTGAGTGTCACTGAACGAAACTGAGACGAATTGGGTGTCAATTTTACCAACGCACTCCAATTGGGTGTCATAGAGCGAAATTTCCCGCTCAGGTCGTGCCAGGGATCGCACGCGCGGGAGCTCGCTCTGCGGGAGAAGGCCGAGGCGCTGGAGTGCGAGGCCTGGGAGCTCCGTCACAGGAGTGCGAAGGACGCGTGTGCCAACGAGAAGGTGGCCTGCATCTTTGCGGCGCACAAGCAGCGCTGGTGCGCCGAGCGCAGGGCACCGCGCCACCAGCTCCACGCCGTTGTCGCCGCGGCAAGCGCGCGCGAGGATGCGGCTGCGGCGCAGGAGATTCGGGTGGCGCCTCCCCCCAGCATCTTCGACATCTGCCGCCCTCAACCAGCGATGGTCCCACCGTCGCCCCTTCTGCCTCTGCCTCCCCCCAGCATCCCCGAGGCCGCCGCCATCTAACTAGATGTCCGCTGCCCCAGCACCATGCTCCGCATCGCGCCGCCTCTCCTGCCCTAGCCGCGCAGCCGCCGTCCACGCCCCAAGTCTTTGTCGTCCGCGGCGTCCGCCGACCGGAATCAGAACCGTGTCATCTGTGTCAAGACCGTCTCCCTCAAGGTCCAGATCCGCTCCACCGAGCTCTTCCTCCGTAAGGTAATGTGGAGTTGGGAGTCTTATTTTCTTCCTAAGCTGTCGTGTTATTTCCGTTTGGTGGAACGGTAAATGGGGCAACCCTGTTGCAAAATGGTTAGGATTTCATAACCGCATCATGTGAAATAGTGATCCTAGCAATAGCATGGGAGGATGAAGCATCGATTAGATAAACAACACTGATTAAATGGAATTGCTCAGTGAGTGTTGATTTCTACTTGCTAGGGGTATGTGTGATGTCATGGATTGTTCTATCGAAATCGTAATAACTTCGTATAGCATACATTATACGAAGTTATACGATTGATAATTAATATTTGCGAGTTTTCATATTCTAAAAACGCTGCAAACATTGCTGTTGAGCTGCGCCAGCGCTGCCGTCTGGGGTGATATGCACGCCACCCGTGTGAGGGCTTCCGCGCCGTTGCTTTCAAGGACCTCCACGTTGGCGTCCAGGAGCGCCTCCCGTCTGCCCTAGGGAGGACATGCGTGAGTGCTTGCTCCGCTTTCGGAAGACCGGGAGGGCGTCCTAAGACCTCCTCAAGCAAGAAGATGCCACATTGCCAGGGATATGTGGCTTGGAGTTTTGCTCAAATTATTCACTCAATTGTAGTTAAAATTGTCTCTGTAATTTATAATTTTTTGCAATACTCTGTATGTTGTACGAAAATTTAGTATATATATCGAAATATGACCAATTCCAATCTAAATTTTGTATTGACAAATTGCTATTTTTCCCTATTTATGTGGGTATGCAGCAAAGCATAAGAGTCAAGAACTTTGGTATTCAAAGTCTTGGTAGTGTTCAATGAATTCAGCAAAGCTTCTTGTATGGATTGTATTAAATTGAGATTTATCTTTGAAAATCAGGCTAAGCTTACATAATGAAATCTGGAGGTCATTGTTGATTCATCAGGCTTTTTGTTACTGTTAATTTACATAAGCATTGCTCATGAATTGCCTCATCAGGTTTTTTGTTACTGTTAATTTACATAAGCATTGCTCATGAATTGCCATGAGTTTTATGGGCAAACACTTCTTGCTAAAATATGGTCTTCGACATCTTTTGCAATTAATTATACATTTACTGAATTAGTATGTCACAAAAATTAAAAATACTTCTATAACAAGCCTAAAACTATCATTAACTGTAGCTCATCAAGAACTAAAGGAACTCATTCAAGTCATTTCAACATTCTACAAAAATGAAAAAAAAACGACCAAACTATCAGGCGCCCCGGTGCCCTACATTGTTAACTACATGTGAGAAGTCAGAAAAACATCCAAGTATCTGTTTTTATTTGAAAAGTAAGTACCTATTAGATTGTTACTATATTACCAGTGAAATGGTATGGAAGTTATATGATTTTGTTTTATTAGATAATTTTTACAATTAAATATATGATTTGAGTATTTGTAAAACATTCATATTTGTACATTAGTTAGTGTATGTCATTTTTATTTTAACCTCTATATTGTAATAGACATGCGCACGATTGTTTTTTATAATTTTTATGTTGCTACGATTTATGTTTCCTTTTCCTCCCTTTAGTTCCGTGGCAGAGCATGGGCGTTGTACTAGTCTTTTAAAAATACAGCTCGCTCTATATAGCATACCATGAGATCATTCAGCAAAATGCCGCATCTTTTCTCCATGCTATATATATTCTAACCAATCAAAATTATTAAGCCATGTCTTTGAAAGAATTTGGAAATACTTCAATGTTGTTACTAGGAAAATTATGACCAACTGGTTGGCATAAACTCTTTCAATTATGCCCTTCTCACATCATCTCTAATTTGAGCTCATACTGTTCAATTGGCTTGCGCAACACTAGATCAACTATAATATCATCCCAACTAAATGCAACACTAATATGAGTTTTCTTTTGTGCGACAAAAGGACATGGATTTAAATTAGAGATTGCATTGATATGGTGGTCACCATATGAGCATAATTAGAGATTTTTTCTTCATGTTCTCTATGCTCAGATGGTGACTTCTCTGACAGTTTTGATTTTAACAAGGGCACAAAATATCTTTTCATTAATTACATATTCCACTGACTAATCAATCATGCCTAATTAAGTAAATTATAGCACAACAAAATTTAGAGAATTGTTAACTTTGTCTTCTATTGAATATAAGGCTTACCCATTAAAAAGAAGACAAAAGTAACACTATAAGGGATTCTACCTATTGTCACACAGTGATTGCAACAAAATAAATTTCATTGCTATAGGCAATGCTATTGGAAGTTCGAACATAACATTTTTTGTGGTAATATGTTTCCTATATTGCAACAATTGTGAATTGTTGCATTATTTATAATTTTTCTTGCAATAAATTGGATGTATTACTACGAAAATAAAATTGTTGCATTAACTAGCTACTATTGTAACAAAAAAATAAATTGTTGCAATAAATAACTTCTATCGCAACAAAATATATTGTTGCAATAATGGTTTACCTATTGCAACAATTACAGGTAGCCATCCTAAAAATCCAATGTTTATTATTGCTATGTGTAGCAACGATTTTAATTTCATTGAAATATATACATATTGCAATGATATTGGGTCTAAGGCAATAGTTATTTCGTTGCAATATGTTCATGAAACAAGGTCAAAATGAAAACATGCTATATTTAAGGCAAGTAGTCATGCCAGGTGAGCTATTTAGGTGAGATTACATTGAGTCAAGAGAGGTTGTGGGTTCGAATCCTAAAATCTACGTATTTGTTTTTCTACGTGACTTATTGGTTTTTGCTATAACTTTATGCCACAAATTCTATTTTGTTGCGTTATAATATTGCTATGAAATAATATATGTCACAATAAGGTATATAAACGATTTCATAACCGTGGTGATAAGCTATTGCAATAACCATATTGTTTCAATTAATGAATTTGTTGCCATGATTTTGATATCGTTGCAACTTTTTATTACCACGGAGATTATTGCAATGATTTCAATTTGTTGCAATATGCACACATTGCAACAATTTTGGGATTAATGCAACAAAAATTTTCATTACAGTAGGTTGAATTCCTTGTAGTGTTATAAGGGGCAAAGATCAAATTAACCTCTCTGATTGAGTGATCGTCGTTGACTGAAGTGACACCAAATCCGTCGTGGATGTGCATGCATCGATGGCTATCTCCGATGGCGCTGCGGGCTGCGGTGTGGTTTGGAGTGTTGTAAAACAATCGTCGCACACACGCAAACACAGTCACAATAATAAGATATACAGATCTAGAGAGAGAAAAGCCAGGCACAATAATCTTTATTGATAGATCTCTCTTGTGTACAAGGGGTTTCATATATATAGCCTAGCCTACATTTGGTTTTAGCCATAATACCCCTAGAGTTTGAGATGGGCTTCTAGCCCATAAATCTCCTAGGGTTATAACACTCCCCCTTGGGCTAAACTGCGATATGCTAATGCGTCGTTAAACTCCATCCAAAAACCTAGTGAGAGAAAAGGTTTGGAGAAAAGAGTTCACTGCACACGCATGCCACACTGCGATATAGCCTCATTAAAAACCTTATTATGAGAAACTTCAGGAAAACTCATGTAAGGGAAAAGAGTGCAATATTAGAACTTCTGAATCATTACAGTCTCTTGTTTAGGGATTCTCCCCCTGAACATTGCAACTCATTTACGGAATGTCGAGGTAGGCAACGACTTAGTGAATAAATCTGCCAGATTATCACACGACTTCACTTGAACTATATCAACTTCACCACTCTGCTGGAGCTCGTGAGGATAGAATAATTTAGGAGCAATATGCTTCGTGATATTACTCTTAATATAGCATGTTTTCATTTGTAATACATAGGCAACATTATCTTCATAAATAATGGTGGGGTATCAATGGCATCAATACCACATGACTTCTGGATGTGATTTACCATTCTTCTCAGTCGTACACACTCACATGCAGCTTCATACAATGCTATTAAACAAATCCAGTCTGAAACTTAGCCGTATGCGGGTTAGACATATATCCCGCATCTGTGTATCCCACCATGATATTGGGCTCGTTCCTCCCATAAAACAACCCAAGATCCTGCGTACCTTGCAGGTATCTAAAGACAGTTTTAACGCCGACCCAATGTCTTCTGGTCGGAGCTGCGCTATATCTAGCCAACAAATTTACCGCAAAAGCGATATCAGGCCTAGTACAATTGGCTAGATACATTAGTGCACCAATGGCACTAAGGTAGGGAACTTCTGGTCCCAATAATTCCTCATTCTCTGCCTTAGGTCTAAAAGGATCTTTGTCCACTTCAAGGACCTGACCACCATGGGGGTTTTCAGGGGATGTGCTTTACTCATATTAAATTTCTCTAGTACCTTCTGGGTATATATAGGCAATCTGATGCACAAAAATTCCTTCTAACAAATGCTCAAGCTGCAAGCCTAGGCAAATTTGGGTTTACCCAAATCTTTCATTTCAAACTCCGTCACTAGGTGGCACTAGCTTCACCGATGTCACAAAATCCATTCGGGGATTTCTTTATAAACACGCAGCGACAATCATCATTATTCGTGTATCCCTTCTTCAGCAGGAACTCACTTAGTAGGTTGTACCACATCCTACCCGACTGTTCTAGCCTATATAGCGATTTTCTCAGCTTGACACTATACAAATTTCTATCTCCTTGATTTGGGATTCTTATTCCTTCAGGGACTCTCATATAAATCTCCAAATCGAATAACCCATATAAATATACGGTCACCACATCCATTAACTGCATTTTTAAATTCATGATTGCTGCCAGGGATATTAAATACCAGAAGGTAATTCCAGTCATGACTGGGGAGTAGGTCTCATTATAACCAATACCGGGCCTCTGCGTGAACCCTTGTGCCACAAGCCTCGCTTTATATCTCACCACCTGGTGATTTTCATCCCACTTTCGAATGAACACCCATTTACCTCCTACTGAGAGTACCTTGGGAGGAGTTGGCTCTACAGAGCCAAACACTTTTCTCCTATTTAGAGAGCACAGTTTGCCCTCAATTGCTTCTTTCAATTTAGCCCAGCCCAAGCGCTTCTGGCACTCTACTAGGGTCTTAGGTGATAGGTCTAATTCCAAGGATTTAGCAATCTTTGAGGCAAATATGTGCCGACAATAGTGAAATTTCTTTTATATAACTCTCCTGATCTAGTATAGTTCACGGAAATTTCCTCATTAAAATCCTCTAACTCCTCGTGATTTCCCAACACGCTGGGGTCAGAGCCTTTCGATCTCCCAGCGCCTGAGTGTGTGCGCGCGTGGTCGCTAGGTCCGCCACCTCCTAGGTGGGTGCCACCTTCTGGGTAGTCTTTCTCAACATCAGGTCGATCTATTTCTCCCGACAAGGTTAATGAGCCCGCACCGATTCTTTACTTTTGCGGATGTCTCTGCGAGCTAGAATCATGTGCACCCGAATCTCTTCCCCTTTCCAGTAAGAGGGATTTGAGTGCTCTCTTGGGGCACCTCCACTCTTTCCGGTGCATTTACTAATGGTGTATGCGACTTCGTTACACCTTTATAGTAGGTGAAAGCATTGGGCAGTCTATTTGCAATTTGTTGCAAAATAATTATCCGTTGAACTTCCAGTTCAGTATGTTTTGTGTGTGGATCTAGGGCCTGGATGCCGGAGACATTTCAATCTAGTTCTCGGCATTCTTTATGGTGGTACTTCTCTCCCCCTAATGTCGGGAAACTGCCCTCATAAAAAATACAATCAGTGAACCTCGCCTTATGCAGGTCACCTGTCATAGGCTCGAGTTATTTTATAATGGACGGAGTATCAAATCCGACGTAGACCCCCAGCTTCCGGTGGGGACCCATCGGGGTCCGCTGTGGTGGTGAGATTGGCACGTACACCATACCGCCAAACTTACGCAGATGGGAAATACAAGGTTTTTACAAGGTTTTTTCCCACGCACTAACTCGATAGGGGAGGTTTGACGGTATGCAGTCGGTGTGAGTTTAATTAATTTTGCGGCATGCAAGACCGCATGACCCCAACAACTGGTTGGGAGTTTACAATTCTGTAGTAAAAGTCTCGCAATTAATTTGATCCTCGTTATTAGGGATTCTGCAAGGCCGTTTTTGGTGTGCATATGAGGTATAGAGTGCTCTACAGTTATGCCCATGGCCATACAATAATCATTAAAGGCACGCGAACTGAATTCCGTGGCGTTGTTCAACCTAATGGACTTAATTATTTCTTTAGGAAAGTCGGACTGTAATTTAATGATTTGGGCAATAATCTTAGCAAAAGCATGGTTCTTTGTAGACAGCAGGCATACATGGGACCATCTAGTAGAGGCATCTAAGAGTACCATAAAATATCTAAACGGGCCAAAAACGGGCAGAATCTGTCCGCAGATATCACCTTGAATTCTCTCCAGGAAATGACTCATCTTGGACTTTGAGGTGAGAGGGTCTAATGATTAACTTCCCTTTGGCACACGCGGGGCACATGGAAACTTCGGATTTCGGGAGTTTTGATACCTTCAGGGTATGACTAACAGAATTGTTCACTATTCATTTCATCATGCTCAGACCAAGATGCCCTAGACGATCATGCTAGATCCAATAGGGGTCTAGGGTTGCTAATTCATATTCCATAGCAATGTAAGGAAAGGGCTTTATATAAGTATAATATAGGCCATACGAAAAAGAAGAAAGTTTCTCCACTACTCATTTATTACATCCATTTTTACCGTCATAAGAAGGAATTTTGCTCCACCATCATGATCGGTCTCAAAATCAAAGTCGTTCATTCGGATGTTTTTAAAGCTTCGGAGGGTACTGGTTGACTCCGGATACAACAATGCATCCTCGATCGTGATGGTGCTACCCATGGGGAGAGTGATTGTAGCTCGACTGGAGCAAACAATCCTAGCATTGCTTCTGACAATTGTAATTATGCTCCCATCCCTCTTCTAGAGGTTTTGTAAATATTTCGTCTCCCTAAATATCATATTAGTGGTGCAGCTGTCTACCAGACGGAGCTCTTCCTCCATTCGAGCCAAGTGAGTAAATTCTATGTCATAAGAATATATCGTACAACCAATCAATATATAATCTTTAACAATCATGCACAAGCATAAATTAAAAGACAACAGCATAATAAATAAGCAAAGTGATTAAGTCTTCTCATGACAAAGTGAGGTCCTCCAGGGGCTTACAAAGACATAGAATTAAACAGTGGAACTAAACGTGACGGTAAAGTGTTCTCCAGGATCAAAGCAAAACACGCTGAATATATTGTAAAGATAATGTCCAACATAGATAACTTAATGCATATCGCCGCATGCATCTTCGAGATCCATGCCAAGGAGGTCGTCCTCATGTCGGATGCATTGGCCTCTTGCTTCAGGCTATCAACGGCCATCTTATTGTCGCTCTTATCCTCACAATGAGAAGCTTCTAGATGAACAACGTGCACCTCGGGCTTGAGTTTCTTTTTCTCGCCATCTTTGTTGGCGTACTGCTGGTACAGCTCAACAAGGTGCTTTGAGGTTCGGCACGTCCGCGACTAGTGGGCTTGCTACCACAACGGTAACACTTATTTTCAGGGGGTTTCTGCTGGACTTCCCCTTTGCCTTTCCCACTTTCCTTTCTCTTTTCAATTTTCTTCTGCGCACCAAGACAGTTGCCTTGGCCCTTCTTCCCTTTTCCCTTCTGGCGGTGCCTACTGCTCGAGGAACTCTGAGTATTGGCGTGCGCTTCAAGAGCACCTTTGTTCCCCATGGGACGGACTGAGTGATTCTTCATGAGAATCTCATTATGCTTCTCCGCTTTCAACAGAGTTAGTATAAGGTCAAAGTGTTTAGTGAACTTGCGCTGAGGATACTGCTGCTGGAGTATCATCATCGAAGGGTGGTAGGTACACAAGGTCTTATTGATCATCTCCTCCTGCGAGATTTCATTCTCGCAAAACTTCAATTTGGAGAGGACCTTGTGGATAGAAGAGTTATAATCGGCCACAGTCTTAAAATCTTGGAACCGTAGTACTGACCATTCTCTCTGAGCTTTTGTCAGGAGAATGTTTACATGCTGGTTGTCGCGCTCCTTCAGGGAGGTCCAAAGAGTCAGAGGACTGTCCTCCATCACATACTCGGTCTTCAGGTTCGGGTGAAAATGGTGGTGCATAAAATGCAAGGCCGAGCACTTGATCATGTCAGGGATAGCAGGTTCGCCCTCTGTAGGAGGGACAATGGTAGCACCAACGGCGCGGGCGCTCAAGTTGATCTTTAGATCCATAGCCCAAGTTAGGTAGTTGCTCCCATCAACAGCGACTGGGGCAAATTCCCACTTATTGATGTCAGACATCCTACATGGTTATGCACATATTTACTTCAGGAGATATAACATGCGTATTTGCTATAAAATTAACAATTCACCAATTTCCAGTATTAATAGGACTACGGGTCTAAACAGAGTATATTGCATAAAGGCGAACAAGTAAATCACAGTTAATTTGCAAAAATAAAAGCTACAGACATTAATTACAGGTAAGCGCAAAAATTGAATTTATTACTAATCAGGGCAATAAACAACCAACAAATATTAAATCTATAGGATTTAATACTCACAAAATAAAGACGAAATCTTCGGGATTTATTAAATTTGGCCCACAAGGGCCAAGTTTGCCCTTCCCTTTTTTATTTATTTTATTTGGGCCCAAAAGGGCCTAATTTGGCCCCTATTTGTTTCGGCCTGTATTGGGCCAACCCAATTGGCCTGTCATGCCATTTGTGTGGTGGTGGCTACGGTTCCCCCCTAGCCATAGATCCGGGTGGCGGCATCGGTGCTGACCAACGGTGGCGCGGGCCGGTGTGGTGGTGGCGCGGTGCGGGGCCAGGGGCCGACGCGGTTGAGGCCGGCACGGGGCCGGGGCTGACGCGGGCGCAGCGCGGCATGGTGGGGCGAGGTCCAGGGCCGACGTGGCCGACATGGCGCGGCGGCGCGGCGGCGCGAGGGTGGCAGCGCGAGGGCCAGGGCAAGTGCGGCTGAGGGCAAGACTGCTTGGGATGCCTTCTGGGGGCGGCGGCGGGGCGTGGGTAAGCGCCTTCTTGGTGCGGCGGGCACGTGGGCGCGGGGGCGAGAGATGACGCGGACGAGGCACAGGGCAGGCGCGGGTGCGCGGACGCGGCTAGGGTCTGAGCCGTGGCGAGCGCGACGGCGCAAGGGCCGGGGCTGAAGCGGCCAAAGCCGGGGCCGGCGCGACGTGGTCATCTATGGGACGGCGGTGATCGGCGGCGCCGAGTTTGGCCATAGGCCAAGAATGAATTTGCTAGCAACTAAAAGAAAAACTAATAGATTGAAGCCAAGAACAACGATGTACTAGATCGACAAAAACAGATCTGTTTGCGATAGCGACATACAGTTGGTCACAAACCTAAGAGCGATTCGTGCGGATAACGTGTTGTAAAACAGTCGTCGCACACACGCAAACACAATCACAACAACAAGAGACACGGATCTAGAGAGAAAAAACCCAGCACAGTAATCTTTATTGATAGATCTCTCTTGTGTACAAGAGGTTTATATATATAGTCTAACCTATATTTGGTTTTGCCCATAATACCCCTAGGGTTTAAGATGTGCTTGCAGCCCATAAATCTCGTACGGTTTATAACATTGAGGTCAAGGGTGTGAGGTGTCGAGTAACGGTGCTTGGCCTTGGTGACTGGGCGTGGTGCGCCTACGCAGCTACACTATGAGCCTGCGACGCGAACCGTCAGCCCGTTAGGCATGCGCTGCGAATTGAATGCACGCTGCAAAGTGCGAATCGTTGTGCCTCATTTTAGCAAGCTAGCGGCAGCCTTTGCTTGTTTCACTTTTTGCCTAGTTGTCGTCTCGTCCTCTAGTCCCCGCCCAAATGGCTAGGGGTGGAAATGGTACGGATATTATTCGATCAATCGACAGACCGAATTGATCAGATAATGATTTATATAGTTTTATTAATATTCGACTAGTTTTACGGATAAGGATATGCATATGTATATTTGGCGTGGATATGGATACGAATATAGAGCACTAATTATTCGGTGGATAAGGAATATCCGAGTTTTTGTTTGGATAATATCCGATTATAAAAGATGGATATCATTCGAATGTATTTCTAGAATTTTTTAATATATTTCTAAAAAATTTTATTGATAGTTTCCCAACTTTTTTGTATTTTTAAATCTAGACTAATTTAATAAAGGTCGTGTATAGACTTTCTAATATTTGTTTTTACTAGTGTTATAGATTTCCACTTTTAAATTTAAATTTTGACCTTATTTTGTGAAAATTTGGAATAGATTTTTCAAAATTAATTTTTAACTATTCGATTAACAATATCCGTACCCTTGTCTTATCCTATCTGTATTCGTAACCAATGTTATACATTATTCGAATTTGTATCCATATTCGACACATTCATATTTGAATATGTATTCGTTAAAAAATACGGATATGGATATGGATAGAATGATATCTGGCCTTATCTGATCCGATCACAACCCTACAAATGGCCGATGCCCCCATGGTGAATTGGGTTGGCAACTTGGCATCTATAAATAGTGCAAAGCCGAACACGAGCGTCGTTGGCTTGCCACGTGGTTGCCCTCCCCGCCCAGCGTTTCGCGCAAAGATCAGCAGCTCGGCTGGTTTGCTGGAGTGGCTAGCCGAGCCAGGTCTCATCGCGCAGCCCACGGTTCGAATCCCGCGCAGGCAACCCTTTTTTGCGCTTTCCCCGGTGTCCGCGCGGGCTTGTCAGCCTCGCGCCGACGCGCGGTTGCCAGGCCCGGCCCGTTTGCGCCGCGCGGCGCACGCCCACGCGTCTAGTATTATATGGGTACCTTGAAATGTGTCAGGGGGTGGGCTCGAGTCCTGTCGGTGTTCTAAACCAGACAGATTTGTCTTGTGGGAGATTCGTAGTTCGGTCAGAGGGAATTTTCGCCGCTAGATCGCTCGAACTCACGCTCATAGGGAGACATCAGATTTTCTCAAGTTCGGACCCCCTATGCGGGTAACAATCCTACTCCTATGAGGGTGGTATTCTCTAGGGTTCGAAACGCTCTTGCTCGAGAGCTCTTACCGCAGTGTGTGTGAAACAGCTTGGAATCCAACCCCCCTCTCCTTCTGCCCCCGCTCCCATTTATACTACAAGGGGCGGACAGTTGGTCAGAGAGAGAGAGAGAGAGAGAGAGAGAGAGAGAGAGAGAGAGAGAGAGAGAGAGATAGAGAGAGCGACGGAGACATTCCATTGGTTGAACTCGGGCCACCGCACCCCCCACTTGCCCCCGCTGACGTCCACATCTTAAATGGCTTCCTCCGATCGCCGGGCCTAACGGGAAATGGGAGACACCTGACACAAGTGCCACTTTGCTTCTGCAATCGCACAGTGATGGAATGACCGCTACCGTGCGCCGGACAGACTACAGTGTAGGCAATCATCTCTCTCAGTCTCGCACGCCTGAACCCTTGCATTTAATGCCACGGATACAGTGAACGTTGAGGAGGCCTTAGCGGAGAAGCTTCCCCCTTTCGCACGAACGCCTGCTAAGTGGGGCCGATGCCCACCTGCTCAGCTGGGCGCCACGCATCCTGCTCGGACTCGGCGTGGGGGTCTAATCGCCCGCTCTACGCCAAGCTGCCACGCGTCCTGCTCTAGCTCGGCGTGGGGGGTCTGATCGCCCGCTCTGCGCTGAGCTGCCACGCGTCCTGCTCTGGCTCGGCGTGGGGGTCTGATCGCCCGCTCTACGCTGAGCTGCCACGCGTCCTGCTCTTCCTTGGTGTGGGTACCCCGGTACGTCGTGTACCGACAAGTCCCACCAAGGCCCACCCTAGGCTCCGTCTCTACCGAGAACCAGCTGATAGGGAGGTACTCCATCATCGCCGGAGTTGAACCGGGAGTTGGAGGTGGTGGAATTGGAGGACCAGAAGCAAGAGCCAAAGCGTGCCATGATAGGCCCTGAGCATGACGCGACGACACCAAGATGGTGGCTTGTGTAGTAAGGGCAGTGCAGCTGGACCCATGTAGTAGCAAGCGGTATGGTTGGGCCTGCCGCGGAGGAAGCGCCGAGGCCAGGGCTGTGGCAGTCCTCTTGGTGGCGGGGTGCTCGTGGATGCAGCAGAGTCGCCACATTTCAATGTTGAGAGGAAAGGGAAGAAGCAGAAAGGAGGGGAGCACGGAGGAGATGCCATATGGAGAATGGTGCGTTGGGTTTTTTTTGAGAGAAATGAGACATAGTTCTCACTAGGGGTGTAAACTGTTCGGATCAGATCGAATAATGGCTAAATCATATACTTAACCCTATGTTTTTCTCGGAATCAAATCCGGCTACAGATATTTTGGATACAAATACGGAATCGAATATTACCGAGCACAAATACGGATCGAATATGAATCAGATTGAATACGGTTACGGGCATTTTATTGAAGCTATGATACTATCACGGTACCGCTATTGGCACAACATATTCAAATAGAAACATGATAAATATAATCATATTACATAGACATTGTGCAACTACTAAAGGTCTAAAGCACAACATAACACAAACATAGCCACGCAGCAAATAATTTGAAGTCATACTAACAAAGTTGTCGCGGCTTATGTCCAGCATGTTCGGTTTCTGCAGGTTCCGGATCGATTTGGGCAGCTCGCCGGAGAGCATGTTGCCGCTTAGGATGAGCTTGTTGAGGTAGCTAAATTAAGTTGCCAAAGTTGGCTGGGATCTGGCCGGTGAGCTTGTTCATGCTCAGGTCCTTGGTAGAGTATGCAATTAAATTTACATTGGTGCACATACTGATCAGATACTCCCCGGATTGTGGGCCTGTGGCCCCCGTGAAGCTGTTGTTGTGCACGTCGAGGAGCTCGAGCACCATGATTGGCGAGCTCGCCGGGGAGCGCGCCGGTGAACCTGTTTGAGTATAGGTCGGGAAACACCAGCGACGGTCGTTGGGAGCGGGCCCGACAAGGCGTTGCCGAAGAGGAGCAGCTTAGAGCTCGCTGCAGTTGCCAAGCGACGGTGGTATCTCGCCGGTGAGCACGGGACTGGGGGGCGCGGAACAAGGCCGGGTCCGGAGGCGGCGGCGACGGGACTCGAGGCGGCGCATACCAGGGAGGCCGAGGGCTGCCGGCCGGCAGCGGGAGTGGGAAAGATGTGGAGGGGTGGAGGCTAGGGTTGCCTGTTGAACTTGATACCTTGTTGTGGCCGGTTGGGTCAGTGGGCCTCAAACCACTACGTACAGAACCGGATATCCAAAATATATACAAACCGGATATCCAAAAAATTATCCGATCCGACGGTATTGATTGCCCCATATGCGATACCTTATCCAAAACTAAATATCTCATACTGAAACCGAATTCGAAAAAATCTGACCTGATTTTATCCGAATCCGGCCGGTCCGGTCCGGGAAATACCCTAGTTCTCACCACCGTCCGCATATATAGAAGCGGGTGGTGGTGGGTCTGTCAGCTCCGAAGCGAGCATAGTTGAATTGAGTGATTCTATCCCTTACTAGAGTGAAACTGGTGTAGGACCTTTATGCTGGATCATAGTAATAAAGATTCATTTACCCTAAGAGCATGTACAGCAGGGGCTGTATCAAGCCCCTGCATTTCAAAATTTTTCACCCGCGCTGTGCTGTATCAAGGCCCTGCGTCTCTGCTTTTGTTTGATTTTTTCACCCGTGTGTACTGTAGCTACAGTACTTGCGGGGGCCTGCTGGGCATGCTCTAAGAGCCTAAACTTGTCTCGTTGGCCTCCCAACTTACTAAACCTCTATATCTTTTGAGTCTCCGATGTTTGCCATAAATTATCACTCTTATCTATCCTTACCCCCGCTATATTTTGGTTAGTATATTAATTGATATGAAATTTATCTTTTATTCTTCATATTCTCAGCCTTGCTTTATCGCGAAAATTGATACTATTTAATACTCTCGAGTGAAAGCTACATCGGTATACGTATGCTTGCAGATTAAACTCTGTTAGGCTAAGGACCACCAACAACCGATAGGAATGGACAGGAGTGAAAAGGAAGGGGGCAGGTGGGGGAGAGGTGGCCGGCCAAGGCGGAGGGGGTGGCGCTACGGAGGAGTAGGGATGGAAAAGGAGCGAATAATATTCGGATTCAATATTCATATTTCAAAAAATAGTAAGGAATTTAAATATCCGACGGAAACAGAGTGGATTCGGATAATTATTCAAATGGAGAAGTGCGGATTCGGAGTGGATATGATATCAACGATATTCGACGGAAACAGAGCAGATTCGAATATCCAAGTGTATTTCGGATATCTAGATTCGGGTGTTGGTTGGGCCTAGGGAGAAGGAGGAATGGTGCATGGGCCTGATGGGGAGGTGGTCGGCTAGGCCTAAAGGAGGCGTGGCACAACTCAAGAAGTAAAATAAATTCTGAATTAAAATAAAAGAATTTTCTGTGAAAACAATTGTAGAAATTAGTAGCAGCTTCTGAAAAATATGAGATAAAATCCTAAAAAGCCAGAAAAATGAGAACTCAAATATGAGATCATATTTAATATTTTGTGGGATGATTTTTCTGGAAAATTGGTAGAAGGCTTTTCTTTTATGGAATAAAATGGAAATTTGTTTTAGAAAATTTAGGAAAAATTGGGAAGATATCTAGGGATTTGAAAATGATTTTTTGCGAAAAAGTTTGATGCTAAAATTAGGTAAAACAATATTGGGTACGCCACAATAAGATTTATGTTTGTGGACAATCTTGTGCCTTTTTTGGTTTTGTTTATGTTTGAAAGTTGTATGTAAATCATAAATTTGTTTCTTTCGTTTTTGTTTTCATTTATTATCCGACTCTGGTATGTATCTGTTTCATTAGTATTCGATCCGTTTTGAGTCTATCCGAATCTAAATTCAAATCCGAGGTTAAAAAAATATGTAAGGATATGGTAAAGACAATATCCGCCCGTATCCACTCTGTTTTCATCCTTAGGGAGGAAAAGGTCGACTAGGGGATGGAGAAGGAATGGAAGGAAAGGAAAGGTAGCGCATTCCATGATCAAGAGAAAGAATAATTAAATAATTTGTTAAATTAGTGAACCGTGAATACCTTCACACAAATAATTAATTTAAAATCAAATTGGTCAAAATAAAATTACATAGTTAATATTTTAGTTACTTTTGTAAATAAAACAATTAAGAAAGACTTTTATTTCATTTGGAAATCTTTTATTTAAATTAATTTAGTTTTCATGGTAAAGATGATTTTAAAGATAACATAATCATTTTTAAAGGTTCAAATTATTATAAAATGGTTTTCATGCAATGCAATACCTTGATGCATATGATTTTGGTTTTTAAAAATGAAAATGTTAGACATATATATAGGATGTAAATAATATTTAAGTTTTGTTCTTCAACACTTTCAACAACTTTTTGACTATGTAAATGACATGAAAAAAATTCAATTGCAAAGTTGTATATATTGTCAAAGGATACAATATTCATGTAAGGGTTGTTTCTATACAATTTCGTTTGAATAAGTTATATTTTTTTAAAAAATTGTAGTTACTATTTAAGGATTTAAATTGCTTCAAATGGAATAGATCATATCAACTGTAAAGTTGTGGACCTTCTTGAGTGTTACAATTTGCATATAAAGTTTTTTTTTATCATCTGACCTTAGATGAATAAGTTATGAAATTTGGAAAATATACATCTGTGACGTCTTATGGCTACAGCTTCTAGTGATAGGTACTAGTAGGTCAGTTAAGGACCCGCCAATAAAAGACTACCTAATGGTTCTATTATATTGACAGTGATATGTACTATCACTAGCGGTTCTCGGTTTGCGGATATCACTGGTGGTTTTGTCGGGTTTTTAGGAAGTGCAAGGTGAGCCAGGCCACATCACAAGCAGTTCTATCCAGTTTCATTTGAATAAGTTATAATTTGTTTAAAAAAATGTATTAACTATTTTGGAATAGATATCAACTATAAAGTTGTAGACCTTCTCGAGAGTTACAATTTGCATATAAAGTTTGTTTTCATCTAACCTCAAATGAATAAGTTATGAAATTTGCAAAATATACATATGTGACAATTTATGGCTACAACTGCTAAGTGATAAGTGTTGTCAGGTCGGTTAAGGACCTGCCAAAAAATACTACTGACTATTCTATTATAAAATCGCCAATTATATACTATTAATGGTGGTTCTCGGTTCGCGGATACCACTGGCAGTTTTTTCGTGTTTTCGGGAAGTGCAAGGTGGGCCGGACCACATCATTGGCGGTTCTAACAAAAAAAGCAAAAGTGGTGGAGGTATGGATGAGCATTTTTTGTACTGGGGTTACACCACGAAAATGGAGGAGGGTGGTGATATATGCGGAGGCCGGGTCGGGTCGGGGATCGTTGATCGCATACTCGCATGACACCCATGTTAGGTTAATTGTGTGGGGGCGATTCGGCAGCGGAAGGATGGATGGGGGAGGGAGGAGCGAGTGGCCAGGAGGTGAGGGTATCATTGGTCGTAGGTAGATGGGCCAGCGGGGATAGGTCTATGTTGAAGGTGCACACAGCAATGTCAGGGAGGGAGGAAAAGGGGAGGAGGGACGTCGGAGGTGAGGAAGTAGCCTGTAGGCGAGGGGGAGGGGGAGGAAGCAATGGCGAGAGCTTGCATTCTGGCATTCTGGCACAACGCAGACGCCTGTGTGGGAGATTTTCCGTTTATTCCTTTATTGAACGGTCTCGATTCCGTTACATTAGTTCACAGATTGCTGCTACAAAATGCATGCTGCATGCGCACATTCCTCCCATCTCAGCTAGCATCGTCGTAGCAGACGGTGCACCAGCAAGTCCCAGCAGCGCACTTGTCGTCGGTGCCCATCATCTTGTGGCACGCGAACTGGCACAGGCTGGGGTAGCACCCACCCTCTGCCCCTCCCTGGCTGCCGAGATCCTCCCTCGAGCAACGCTTGGCTCCTGCGACCCCCTCATCAAGAAACAATTAACAAATTCCAAGAAACAATTAACAAATTATATATGAACAAATTATTATATGTGATCGATGCACGGATGGGATGGTTGCAACACTGTACTACGTAATTTCGGCGGCGGTAGATCAGAGGCGTCGTACCTGAGGATGACAGCAGCAGAAGGGTGAGTAGTGCGACGAGCAGCATTTGCTTAGCAATCATCTTGCCTCCCTTGTAACAGATATGAAAACCTGTATGGCTCGATCTCTGACTTTTGTGAAGGGTAAGGTTATAATGGCTGCATTTTCTAGATCGAACCAAATCGTGGATGCACTTAAAGAAGCAATCAATGTAGGCGGGCATGATTATTAATTTTGGACACGTATATCTTTAAGATATGCAAATCGTTCTACAGCACTGCACTAGACAGGAGAAGTTATGTACCATTAATGTCCACCGTATCTAGGTGTCCCTGCTAATTTTTGAGCCAGAAATTAAATACGTTTTGAAGATCATTTCTGAAATTGCTCGGCTTATCCTGAATTTCGGGAAATGCTTTCAAATTTTTAATCTACTCAATGCATTTTAAAAAAATTCTCAGCAAACATGACATTCATCTCATAGCCCAAAATAGATCTGTTTATGTTCTAAAAATATAAAATATTTTTAATTGTTTTTTATATAATTTGTATATAAACATATATTTTTTCTGTTATATATATTTTTTATATAAACATATCTAGTTGGGCCAATAGATGTGGAAGCCTGAGCACAAGGCCAAATGTTGATCTCGGGGGGAACCGGATCGTTGTGAGCCATGAGATGGGTCGGATGACAGCGTCGGAACATCTCCAGGAGATCGCACTGTGTAGGACAGATGGTCCAATGTTGGGTTTAGTCCCACATCAGATATTGGTAATGGGGAGCACAATTTAAAAGGTGCAGGCACCCCTTTCCCACTAGGCTAGTATTTTAGGTTGAGTTGGGTTAGGATCTCGGTTGTGCTTCCAGTTGAGCCAATAGATTTAAGGACATGAGCCCGAGACAAGGTGTTGGTCTCGAAGGGAATCGGATCGCTGTGGGCCATGAGATGGCGGGATCACCGCGGGCTCCAACAAGTGTTATCAGAGCCATGAGATGGGCTGACAATGCAGGAACGTCTTTAGGTGATTGCACGGTGTAGGACAGATAGCCCGATGTGTGGGCCAGGAACTGGGTTGTGCTTCAGTTGGGCCAATAGATATGAGGACCTGGGCCTGAGACCAGGTGTTGGTCTCGGGGGAGTCGGATCGATGTGGGCCATGAGATGGTGGGATCGTAGTAGGCTCCAACATGATGCAACTGATCGGTGTTTGGTTGCCTGTATTCATCGTTGGAGCCTATATGAGATGGTGCAAAAACGTTGCTGGAGCCATACTGGGAGGAAACGCCTGAGACGGCTGTCTCCACGCATGATACTCATTTTTCATTTTTTTTGTCTATATTTTGATTAGTATCTCCGATCACCAAACGAATTTCACCTATATGTTTCTGATATTTTTTTGAACAAAACTAGACAACGCTTGCATATAAATTTCAAAAGTTTAAAATTTTCATTTTTGAATTTCTTTATTTATGAAACATTCTTTTGATTTTTTTCTCATTTTTGTATTTCAATTTTCATTATTTGATCTTCTAGAATTTATTTTAATATGTTTCATACCACTTTTGAATTTTTCCATCCCATTCTTTTCTTAGTGCAGTCAGCCAAACATTTCTACGCAGACTGTACAATCTCATACATCTAACCAAACAACACCCATCTGCATCACCTCAGCCTTGCTCCAACCGGCCTAAATCAGCTCATACAACTTGGTTTAACGGAGAAGGCAACCAAACAACCCAAAATGGATTGAAGTTGAGTCACTCTCAGCCATCGATGGCTTGGCTACCAAAAGTTCTTTTTGAAATATTGTTATCACAAGGTTTGCACTTTGGAGTTCCAAATCGATCGTCTGATCTCAGATAACGGAGTCCAATTCACA
The DNA here is from genome assembly GCA_005191435.1 of Raddia distichophylla. Taxonomy (NCBI): domain Eukaryota; kingdom Viridiplantae; phylum Streptophyta; class Magnoliopsida; order Poales; family Poaceae; genus Raddia; species Raddia distichophylla. The sequence goes on from SPJY01030712.1 coordinate 214,906, forward strand.
AGTGAACTCCTTCAAAATAATGTGAACAAATTAGCACAAAAATGGCCTTTGCCTTTATGGGCCATCCTCGTAGCAACAAATCAGTAGAGCGAGCTTATGGTCAAATAATGTGGGGGAATCAAAAAGTGCCTTTTTTATTGGATTAATTAACACTACCTCCGATCACAAAAAAAAGTCGCCGTTAACTTTTGCACACAACTTTGACCATTCATCTTATTAAAAAAAATTATGTAAATATCATTTATTTTGTTGTGATTTAGTTTATTGTTAAATATATTTTAAATATGACTTATATTTGTATGTATTTATAATTTTTTTGAATAAGACGACTGGTCAAAGTTGTGTGCAAAAGTCAACGACAACTTCTTTTTGGGACCGGAGGGAGTATCACAGACGGTCGCGAGAAGAATTACCCTTTGTCCTGTGAGCCATTTGAACCACAGTCAGTTGGACGACTAGAAAGACCTAGTGCCGGGAGAATGGGCCATGCCGGTTGTGCCGGCACAGGCACAGCCCAAAATTTCAGGCACGAAGCCCGATCCTGTACGATTTCAAATGGGCCATGCTAGGCCTGCCCGTCATCCGTGCTTGGGCCGTGCCTGAAAACTGGGCACGTGGTGGGCCATGCTTGTACCGCCCGGCATGAAAAAAGGCCTGATCAATGAGAGAGGGAGGCAGGCCACACCCCACCCCCACACGACCACGCCCCACCCCCACAAACCCACTTACCGATGTGGCGCCTATGTCTCCTCTTTCCCTCGATCCCCAATTCCCCAAATTTGTGCGCCCCTCCTCCTAACCCTAGCGATGGCGGCGTTGGCGATTTCCTCCCGATCCACGGCGAGGGTGCAGGCGTGGGTGGGTGTGCATTGATTTCTCCCCGTCGTAGCGTCATCCATGGATCTTGGCTGGCACCTCGACTCCTCTTCCTCTAGAGTCTAGACCTCTATTGCTTTTCAATGCAAGTATGCGACTATCCGTTGCTTGATCTGCTTATTAATTGCATCTGCTACCTTCCTTTTCTTCCCTTTCCTGTCTAACCCTAGTCCCTAGCAAATATGTGCGCAAGTCCTTGAGTGACTGTGCGATGGCAAGGGGAAGGGGAAGGGGTAAGCAAGCTTCAAGGGGAAGGGGGGCAGGGCGTAAATCAAAACGCTCTGCAGTCCGTTCTCATCCCAGCACTGCTACAAATGGTAGTTATTCTCACCCTTTTCCTTCTGATAATGACCAATCGATCCTCGCTAACTCTCTAGGAATGGGATATTATGGCATGGATGACCTTCACATGGACGGCTTAGAGGGTGAAGATGATGTTGTAATCACGCAAATGATGCAAGGTAGTGGTTATGCGAATGGACATCACTTGCTATGTGATGGTAATGGTATTGGGAGGATTGGGGATTCGCCATCTGTAGATGGCACGGCTCAACTGCACCACCATCATCTTGTGCATCTAGTAGTGGCAGTAAGCGTATGGCAGAATGTTGGAAACATATGCAACATCGTATGGTTGTTATTGATGGTATACCGCAAGAATTTACGGTGTGTAACTATTGTAAAGCTGAGTTGAGTGCAGGTTCCAGTAGAGAAACTGGGCATTTGAATCGACACTACAAAAAGTGTTTGATCTAGTTAGGAAAGACTCGAGGTGGTGTGCAAACTCAATTGAACTTCTCTGATGACGGGTTAGTAAGCACATGGGTTTACAACCCACAGGTAGCGCACGTCAAAATTGCAAGGTATATTGTTTCTGAGGATTTACCCATTATGATGGGTGAAAGCTGTAACTTTGCTAGAATGATTCAACGTGCTTTCTGCTCGTAGTGCCAACCTGTTAGTAGAAGAAAAACAAAATCTGATTTGCTAGCATTATACAAGAATGATTGCTGTGTTACAAGAAACTTTTAAGAAAGTTAAATTTTCATTTACTCTAACCTCTGATATTTGGACTTCATCTCACCAGAGAACATGCTACCTTAGTGTAGTTGCTCACTATTTAGATGATTCATACCATTTGAATAAGAGAGTAATTGGCTTTAGGTTAATGGATGATTCACACGCTATAGATGCAATTGCTAGTTCTATTCTTGAGGTAACCAATGATTTCAAAATAGCAGATAAAATTCTGTCTATTGCTCTTGATAATGCTAGTTCTAATTCAAGTGCCATGACTATCCTTAGTCCTCATCTTCAGCCATATATGAATGGATATGTGATGCATCAAAGATGTGTTTGCCATATTATTAATATAGTTGTTCAAGAAGGTATATCTGTTATTAACAACAATTTAAACAATATTCGTGGTGCTATTCGGTTCATATCGAGTAGCCTACAAGTTGCTTCTAAGTTTGTTGAATATTGCAGGGCAAATGACATTAAACTAAGGAAATTTGGTTTTGACATGAAGATAAGATGGAATTATACTAACCTTATGCTTAAGAAGTTAGAGGGATATGAAAAATTCATTACTATTTTTGTCAATGCTAATTCTCAGAATTTAGATTTGGTATTGACTAACTATGATTGGAATATTGCTAGCCATTTTCGAGATTTCTTAAAGAATTTCTATGCAGCAACTAATATTTTGTCTGGTGTTTACTATCCTACTTCATGCTTAATCATTAACTACATTTGGTTAATTTCTAAATCATTTGCTAAGTGTAAATCTGATCCAGTTCTTGCTTCTGTTGTTTCATCAATGAAGGATAAGTTTATGAAATACTTTGGAACTATATCACATGTATATTGCTTTGCTACCATTTTTGATCCACGAAAAAAATTAGATGGATTGAAATGTGCTATGGAAGGTATTGGTGAGGCATTTGATAAGGATTACTCAAATTATTTCAATTATATTAAAGAAGACTTGTTTCGAGTTTTTAACTTGTACTATATGAAGAATGAAGAAAGCTAGATCAACTCTCATGCTGCTAAGGAGGAGACAAAAGTTGATCACTCCTTGACTTCACACTTATGAAAGCGGGCGAAGGGCAAAGAGACTGTTGTCTCTACCTCCTCTCAAAGGTGGAATCCTAATGCTGAGTCGAACCATTATCTAAGTACTAACTTTGCAAGCACAGATCGTACTTTGGGGGGTGCAAAGGTAAATCTACTTGATCGGAGGGAACATCAATATAGTTTTATTGTATTAAGTCATTTTGATAGGGATATATTAGTTGTTCCAGTCTCAACTATTTTTTCTAAAGCCACATTTAGCACAATTAGAAGAATTATGAGACTATTTTTTCTGAAGCCACATTTAACACAATTAGAAGAATTATTGAGGAACGGAGGTCTTCCCTTGCACTTGAGACGGTGGAGGCAATAAGTTGCCTCAAAGATTGGCAAAGAGCATACGAAAGGAAGCAGCATCAACTTGAAGATCCTAAGATTGAACTTGCTGTTGCAGATCTGAACATTGATTAGTTTCTAGTTAGTTTCTATTTGGTAGTTTGAACTGCTTGTATCTTTGAACAATTATGTATTAACTGAATTGGACTCTGCACATTTTGGACCATGGTTTGTACTCTCTTTTTTTTACGAAGGGCGCCCCGCAATGATATGTAAGGTTTTTAATGAGGCAAACCATCAATGAAAATTTCTTTTTCCCTAAAAAATTGTGATTACATGACTTGAATGAATGCATGACTATTATCTGCTGTGAAGTCGTGTTTGACTGTTTGTACTTCTGTTATTATGTAGTTCTGTTGTTTTGGTGGTCCGAATGCCTGATTTTGGCCTAGTTTTGGTGGCTTGATGCCATGAATGCCTGATGGAGTGATTCTCAGATGGTGTAGTTTCAAATTTTGTAGTTGTGTGTCTGTGTATTAGTGTATGTACCACTGTTGGTCTTTAGTCTGAAGGTGGGTCGTGCTTGGGCCGGCCTAGCACGAGGATGGCACGACGTGTTGGGACAGGCCCGAAAATTCGGTGTTTCGGGCCAACCCGGCACAGTCCAAAAATTGGACTATGCCATGCAAGCCCGATGCATTTAGGCCTGAGGCATGGCGTGCCTAGGCCGTGCCGGCCCGTCACGCCCAACTCCCAGCACTAGGGAGGCCCCATTCTTTCTTGTTTATGGAGCAGAAGCAATTTAACCAACTGAAATCACTTTGGGTTCAGAGCGTGTTTATAACTTCGACATTAGGAACTAAGCGGTGCAGCGAGAAGATGACATCGATCTCTTGAAATACGCCCACGAACGAAAACTTATTCGATCGAAGTGTATCAACATGAACTTCAACGATATGCTAACAAAAACATACATATGAGAATGTTGCATGTTGGTGATCTAGTATTGAGACAATGATAGTAACGCTCAACAACCAACAAGCTCACATCTCACTGAGAGAGACCATTCAATGTTGTATCCGTCACGCACCCTGTGTAATAGTCCATTTGCCCGCTCTTGATTTAGCTTTCATCATGTTTCATGTTCATATTTTTTAAAATGCTAGGTTTTACATAAAGATGAAAGAACATATTTTATTTTAAAGGGGCTGAGTTAAATCTAAATTTTTTTTTGGTGGTTAATAAGGATCAGAGTTGATTCCTTACGATCTATATAAATTATTTTGGCCCGACCAAGTGAGTTAGCCATGTGGTCGACCCGCAACTTAGCCACATTGCCAAAACTAATCCTTGTGTTGACCGAAGCCATTAAGGGTTGATTAGAGATTACACTAAGCAAATCGGTATGCTATTTTTAACCCACAACATCAATCCAAATTGTATTCTTATCAGTCACCCTTGACTGACTAGATTCCTAGTTTCTTCGCAAATGTTGATCAGGTAAGAATTTCCCTTCGTAGTGAGTCACCCAAAAGCATAGTAGTTTTTGAAATGACCCATATCCTATAGAATAACACCAATGGAGGTAGGATAAGCCTCTTATCCTTCTATCCCAAACTTTGATTCCTCTTGTCTTCACTTATCCACAAGTGGGTAGCATGACACCCTCACTTTTCATCCATTCTTATCATCTTTGTGAATTATTGGCTTGGGGAACATATGTCTAGGTTGGGGGAACCTCTTTGGGAGGTTATACCACTTACGTACTTGAAGACCAGAGCTAGGCGGCTATAAGGGGTGGTGAATAGATGACACGAATGATTGACACTTTCATTTTGCAATATGCAACCCCTCTAAGCACTTTGCACCAAAACAACTCCGTATCGATAATTCAATCGCAATGGAGATGAAGTTTTAAGTGTCACACCATGTGGACAACAAGGAGGTGCTGCCCATAGTGACAAAGTGGATGAGGATTAGGTCCTTGTGACCACTTTCCACCTCCTCATACGACCAAGAGTATTAGAGACAAGGCAAAGCATTCAAACCACTAAAGTTACTTTATCAAAAAGCAAAAGCAGATTCCCAGAAAACTTGTCTTGCAAGATGAAGAGGGTTCCTGCCCTTCGGAGGATCCAAGAATTTTTTAAATTTTACTACACCTAGGCGGGTGAGTTATGATGCTATATTTTGGATTTTAGCCTCAAATGCCATCTACAAAAAATAAGAAAAATCGTGCACCACTGTCAGGAACTCGAGACTGCAAGTTTGGGGCTCGATATTCACCTCATAGCTCCCAAACAAGGAAACTATTGGACTTCAAATTTTTATCACAGATGGGTATATGAGTCACACATCTTGTCCAACTGGAATCACTCCAAAACATTTTTTTGTAGATTTGTTTAAAAATCAAACACTGATTGCTGCACGGAGGAAAGTTTGTGGATAGATTTGTAACGAGTCAAGAACTTGATCTCTTACATATCATATGGTTGCAAAGAGTGTGACAAATCATATTAGCAACCTCAAGACATCATAGACCATCAAGAACCAGTAATAAATGGCCCAAGTTCATCTCCAACTAAGAGCTCAAAAAGGAAAAACGAAATAAGAAGAAATAGGAGCAAATCAACACAAGATGTTCACGGAAAAGAAAATTTTTATTGCATAAAAGTTGGGGGTTTACAAAAATCACTCCATGTGGTCATAAGCACTGTAGGTGCCACCCTTACACATGCAACTCACCCTCTCTATTTCTGAAATTTTTAGGTCTAAGGTGATTAAGAGGAAGTGCTCCCCTCCCCCTCTATTTATAGCCCAATGATGAGATGCCCTAAACCCTAGAGCCCATCTCCACCATTCGTTTTAGGATGAGTGGTGTACAACTCACGCACTAAACAACACACTCTCGCAGAGGAATATTCACCTCATATTTCTTCGAGAAATATCCTCACAATTTTCTTGGTTGACAGCTCACACCTGGGCCCACCGAACAGATCAACTTCTCCACCAAGTAACCAACGCGCCAGTCTTCAACCGAGCCTGCCAACCAACCTTGTGCGCTAAGTAAAAGATAAAGATATAAGTCTATCCCAGATAGGGAAGATATGATTGTAATCCTGGATAACTACATATCCGACAAGGAATGATAGGCATAGAAATTCTACCACTATATAAGGCGGCCGGGGACCCTGGTTTGGCATATACACATATCTACACCCATCCATGGAAAGACATCTCCATTGATATTGATCGTCAGATCATCATAATCCCAAGAACACGGGACTAGGGTATTACCTCCACCGTGAGGGCCTGAACCTGTATAATCCCTTATCTTGTGTTACCATCGAGTTTGTATGCAGTGCATAACCCCATATATAATCATTGCCGACGATACCCCCTGGTTTAACAAACATCGACAAATACAACACCTAATGTGACCGCCAGATCATCGAACTCAGTCGCCTGCACGCCTCCAGATGCACCAGCCTCCAGCTGTCGCCGCGAAGCATCAGCCACATACCCGTCGATACCTGCATCACAGAGGTTGACACACACAAAAACAACACACCTTACCTCTCCTGCAAGGTTAGTCTATCATACGATCATCAACATTTAATTCCGTGCTCAAAACCGAAAACATCGTGTCAAAACGCACTTAGCACGACCGGACAGTTCGGGACTAATACAAAATCTCAGCAAAATCCAATAATGCCTCAACAATACAACTTCAAAACCGCTTCAAATTCATCCTTGTCACATATATTCATCATCACCCAAGGGGACCCTCCACATGGGTCTCAACAGTACTTTTGCACCTCTGCACACTTTCCAAATACTCTAATTGATCAATCTTCACGAGCTGCAACACAAACCTAGCCAAAGCAACAAACAACAGTAAGATATACCCATCATCCATATTTATTCTTGTCTCCTTTGACTCCCATTAGTTTTGGGGGAGAAGGGTTAGGTTGGAGTGTTATATTGGGGGTCATTCTCATTACGTTTCCACCTCTCCAAATTCTCTTTATATCCCTCTTGCTCAGCCTTCCACCAACTTAGGGATAAGTACTACTACAGCTGCAAGTTGGCAGCACACATTCCTCTCACTTTTCCCTTTACTTCTCCACCCAAAACCCAAAATTCATATAGAGTGTTATACGTCGTTGGAAAGTTTAGGAAGTAAGGAATATATAACTAACCATGGTAAGCATAAATTCCAAAGTTTACTATGGTATTTACCCACTTCTTAGCTGCTTAGTTTTGGACAACAATGTGATGATTTTGTTTTCCCCTTCTTTCTTTATCCTTGACTTAGATTCAAGACATCGGGAAGCATGTGGTTTGATGTTAACACCAGTACCTATCCATCTAACCTCGCTGTGTCACCACAGGTAGAATCTACCGACATAGCCTTGGAATCCGATAGATCTAAACCGTCGTAAAGATCATCGGTTCCGTAGTCATCGTCAATGACGGGAGTGCGATCTGCGGCTATCTCTGCCATATAGGTAGAGACCTCCGTCCCAGATACGGAAAGTGTTCGAGACCGAACAGATCGATCTGAACTGACAGGGGATGAAACATCCTGTCCTTCTGAGTCGTAGCCCTCAGGAAGTATCTCTGTATCGCTGACGGAGTTCGACATGCTCGATCTGCGTGTCCCCACGGACGGCGCCAGCTGTCGACGGTTGGGATATCAACCCAAGTCAACCAAGGTTGTTTAAAGAGGAGATAGGAGACACGCCGAACAACCACGAACAGCAACGAACAGGAGAGAGGGGTTTTTATCCTGGTTCAGGCCTCTCAGGAGAGATAATAGCCTTACGTCCAGCCTTTCTTATATATCAGAGATGAATACAAGAGGTGGCTCGACGAGACAAACAAGTCTCGGCGAAATTATGGTGTGCAGGAAGCAATGCGCTATGATCAAGTGTCTACCAGATGCTAAAAGTTAGGTCAAGTCCCCTCTACACGCCGTAGGGGTCTTGTTTATATAGTACGGAGCAAACCGACCTACCGAGAAATATCGGGCCAGGCTAACTACGAGATCGTAACGAACTCATACATGCCAAATACAACCTGCGGTAGATAAGGTAATCTCCTAATCTTGGGGATCACGACTCCCAATCCAATCCGGGAAACCAACGTCTGGGTCTTCACGTAGTCGCGCAGAACTCTTGTTTGAGACGGACTCAAACAGGATCCCTTGGCCATTACGCACCGTGCCAGCCGGGAAGCTGTTCGGCAAGACGCATATGAGCCAGATAGAACCTTCCAGGGAGCTGGGCCCTGGTAGGCTGTTCGATTGGGCCGTCAGGGAGTGGGCCATGGCAATGGGCCGTATTTTTATCCCCGACATTGTCCCATATATATCTGTCTATTCCATCAACGATATATCATCCGAAGGGTATAGATATTTCACGTGACACACTATAAAAAATACCATGAAAAATATATAAAATACTGATAAAACACCCTAAAAAACAACAATCTAAAACCATCGTAACACGCACTGACGACTTATGAAAAACTACACGTGAAAGCACCTCAAACATATATACCGTTCGTTTAGTGTTTGTGTTCCACCTTTAGGGCTCATTTGGGAACCCCAATCCCGGCCGGGATCCTGGCCCAATCCCGGGGTGGGAATCCCCACGTGGAAAAATTCCCAGGGTATTTTTTAGCCCCATTTGGAAGCCCGTTTGACAGGGATTTCTGGGCTCCTTCCCCACCCTACCCCGAGGAAATCGACCTCTCCACCTAAGGCGTGGAAATTCTCCCCGTCCCTCTTCCTCCGCCTCCGTCCCCGCCTCGCGCACAGCCCACCTCGCTCCTCGACACGCACACGCCGACACCGGCACCCACCTCTCCTCCCCTCGCCCCTCCCCTTCATCTTCAGCTCGCAACCCTCCAAAGCTTCGCACTCACACTCGCATTCGCCGCCGCGCGCGGGCACCCACGCGCCCCAGCCAGCCACCGGAGGAGGCAGAAACCCTAGCCCCAGCGCCGCCCCCGCGAGCCCCAGCGCCACCTGATGGTTTCCATAAGCACCACGCCCAGCCCGCCGCCGCCGCCGTCGCGGGCGGTGGAGATGGCGTGGTAGGGGAGGGGGCAAGCAGCAGAGGCGACAGGTGGTCGTGGCACCGCCGCCTATGGCGATGCCGGCCCCCACCGCGTCGGAGGAGGCTAGGAAGGTAAGGAAGCCGTACACCATCACCAAGTCGCGTGAGAGCTGGACGGAGCCGGAGCACGACAAGTTCCTCGAGGCCCTGCCCCACTCGTGCAAAATGGGGAAGAACAGGGAGAGAAGAGGAAGAAGGGAAGCACAGGGAAATGAAATGACCAAAAAATCCCCTAAGGGAATTTTTTTCACCGGGTTTTTCTTCCCTCTGCTCCCAATGAGCCCTTAGTCTGACCACGTGGCCCGACTGCCGACCCCAGGCATGGAAAAGTGAGAGTACGCTTAGCGTTAAAAGCCGTATCCCCTGCCCCTGAGACCTGAGTCCTGAGCATCGCAGGCGGCATCAGGTTCCGGCCCGCCAAAGCCGTCGTCCCCATCCTCTCAGCCTCGCCGTTCCCACGTCGGCACGTCCCCACCCACAATCACATCCCATTCCCATCCTCCCTCTCCTTCACAGGAACCACCGCAGGCCGTGCCGCCGGCGTCTCCGGCCAGCACCCCGGGACCCAGCCTCAAAACGAATCGAGCCGTGGCGTGGCGCCAATAGCGACAAACCACCCCAAAGATTCCCCTCCCAAAGTGCGCCGTGCCGCTCGCCGAACCACAACCAAGATCCCACCAAGAACGCAGTTTTTTAATACTAAACCCTCTGCTCCGCCTGTGCCGAAACCAGATCAATCGAAGGAGATTAGGTAACGAACAAAAAGGAGGAACCCCTTACCGCCGTGCGGTCTTCGGATCTTGCCGCTGCTTGGTCACCATGTGCGGCGGCTGCTGCGGCCTTCGCCGAGGCGCCGAGGCGGGGGCCGGCGGCGGCAGGGGGCCATGCGCGACCGTGCTCGCCGTCGCGGCCCTGGCGGTCGCGGCCGTGGTCGCGTTCCTGGAGGGCACCGCGGGCGGCGTCTCCTATGTGGGCGACGGGTGGTTCCACGAGTGCGCCAAGTGGGACGCCGAGGGCGGGCGGTTCTTGGTGTCCACCTTCCTCGGCGCTGGCGTGGCAGAGGTGCGCGCCGGCGAGGGGGAGGAGCGGGTGGTCGTGGCGGACCCCGACGCGGCCGGGAAGGTGGCGCTGGGGCTCGCCGTGGACGCGCCGAGGCGGCGCGTGCTCCTGGTCTACGCCGACAAGCCGCCGCGGTACGGGTACACCGCCCTGGGCGCGTACGAGCTCGGCTCGTGGCGCCGCCTCTTCCTCACTCGCCTCGACGAGCCAGGTGCGCCCCTATGATCGATCCACTCATTCTTCCTGCTTCTACGTCCGATTTGGATGGTCAGGGAGGGTTTGTCCGGCCGGAGGCAGCCACCGGGTGTCACTGACCGGTGGGCCTTTGTTCGTGCCATCGCCAAACGTGATAGGAGTAATGGCCTGGAATGGTTTGGGCATGGTACACTCGCATGGGCATTAATTTTGCCGGGACGTTCATGGATGGATGGCACGATGGTATCCCTTCTATTCAGGGACAAGGCTTGGCAAAATCTGGCTGGGCTGTGTCTGCACCGGCCTGGGCATAAACCAAACCAAACCAAACACATATTCATAAGCGAATCCTCAAGGGCAAAAATCAGAACTGGAGATATCAAATTACATTTTAGGACCCTGTCGGCTCTCGATTATTACTTTGCAAAAACCATCGAACCTGTCATCACGAATTAAACCGAAACTAATTGCCATGTTTTAATGGGAAAAGGTTTTCTTTTCCAGCTAACTGCTAGGTAAATGTTTTGCATTGAAGGCCTACAGATTTTCCAACAGCTCTCGTCTGTACTTCTTTCTCTAAATTCTTCCCAGAGACGATGCAGAGTTAATTGAGTTCCAAATCATGTGAGCACGTACGCAGAAATTCGGACCATATAAATTAAGGGTAGGCTAGCTGTCAGCCAACTTAGACTTACTGAACTCTTGGTCAATTTACTGGGCCATTGAATTGATCTTAATTTAATGGCCTAGATCTTTCCCGCCTCCTCTCCTTTCCCCTTCCCCTTCTCCCAAGCCTCCTGATGCGTTCCACATCGCCGCCATGTTGTCTCTCACCCATCCGAAGAGGAGGAAGGTGGAGGCCCCGCTGCACCGGTTATGTAAGTCAAAATCTTCTGATGGTTAAGAAATTTTCAGGCAACTGATGTCCAGCAAAGTGGTCTAAATTATATGGGTCAGGATCAATTATAGCACAAGAAACAAAAAAAAGAAAAACACATGCAAATAGTCAATCTATTTATGAGTTGTGCATGTGGCTATCTTTTAGAAGACATGACTTGTGTTATAGTTATAGAGATGACTCAACCATTTTACATGATGTACACGCATAGTTAAGCACAAAGTGTCTCCTAAAAGTAGTAGGATGAGACTTGGGAGTTCGAATGTTTCGCATGTTTCACACGCAGGGAGAGGGCAGGTATCAGGAGGAAATTCAGAAATTGCATTCTTTTTTTGCAAACGGGATCGTGCCCCAATTCCATTCAAGCGAATAGAATTACAAAGTTTTGAACAGCAAAAGAACCTAAGTCCACCCACAAGCAACATCCAACTGATACGCAAGTACCAATGGTCCAGAACTAAGCTAAAAAACCCATAAAGGAAGCCCACCACTCCATCAGGTTCTCAAAAGCTTCTACGACCAGTTGCTACCCAAAAAACTAAATATCACTTACAACCAACAGCCACTAGGCATATCTCCACCCATATAACCAGCACACAGACTTTTCTAATCTTTCTCGGGTATCCCCTCCTGAACAGTCCTTCCAACATCCAGCAAGCAAAGTCCACCACTTTGGTTATCAGCAAACTCCTGCAAAACCTTCTTCATCTGCTCCACTCCCTTCCTCAGTTTATCCTTGTCTTCATCAGAATACAGCCCTGCCCAATAGTAAACAAAAGCACAAGCAGAATGAAGAATTACAAATGAAGAGTGAATAGGTTCCCCCTGGAAACACCACTTATTTCTTGACAGCCAAATAGCCCACATAATGGATAAAATACACACCCCATACATACTCTTTCCTTCATGCCAAATATCAGAAAACCAAGCAAAAGCTCCACCAAAGGTCACCGGGCGACTACCAGATCGGAAACAAAAAGCCACTATACTCCAGATAACCTTTGCCGTGGATTCCTCGGAAATTGCATTCTTGATATGAATTTAACTTAAATATTGAATTATTGAATATTTCGAATGTTTATCAACTGATCATGGTGAATTATTGATGAATAACGTCACAGGTAAAGTTAATTATCACGATTCACCATCCATCGCTTCCCAGAGTGGCGTTTTTTGGCTTGTTAAAGCTGCTGTACTCTCGTTACTAATTTATCCCCAAAAAAATTTGTAAAGGCAAATGTTGGCCGGTTCATGCTTTTAATTGCCTCGATCGATGCTTTTAATCCGCAGGCGAGTATTCGGTCGCCGACGACGTGGCTGCCGACGAGGAAGGCAACGCGTACGTGACCGACGTCAGGGGCAGCAAGATCTGGAAGGTCAGCCCGGACGGCAAGCTGCTCTCGGTCATCAAGAACGCCACCTTCTCCCAGCGCGCGGGGACGCTGAACAACCTCATCGGCCTGAACGGCATCGCGTACCACCCCAACGGCTACCTCCTCGTCGTCCACACCTCCGGCGGCGACCTCTTCAAGGTCGACCCCAGGACGGGGACGGTGAGCGTCGTCGCCGGTGTGCGGGGCTCGCTGAAGAGGGGGGACGGGCTGGAGCTGCTCTCCCCCACGAAGCTGGCCGTCGCCGGCATTCCGAGCCGGCTGGTCGAGAGCTCCGACGACTGGGAGACCGCCGCCGTCACCGGCCGGTACGTCGGGCCGCTCCACCGGGTCGCCTCGTCGGCGACTGTGAAGGACGGGGACGTGTACGTCAACCACATCGTCGGGTTCGGGCTCGGCAAGAAGAAGACCCACGTCATTGCCAAGGCGGTGTTCGCGCCTTTGTAGCCGGCGCCGCCGCGATCGAGCTGGTGATTCTTTGCCTCCCCTCCCCTGCCGTTTACAGATCGCCTCGCGCTGCTTATCACGCAGCAGTTGATAGTCACAGAGACAGTATGCATGTGCCTCTCAACCTTTTTTCTACAACTGATATGATATGAGCTGTAGTTGCAGTTGCACCGGTGCCTTTATGGTGCGACGGGTGTACCTGCAGATTAGTCGTCTTCTTTTGTCAGCTGTGAGCTCTACCTGCTGCACCGAGATTGGTCGGTAGCTCTGCCATGACCCATGACAATGGGCCTGTCCGCGCGCTAGGGTTTGTTGGAACACAGACAGATGTTTTGCATTGCTCGTGGGTCGCGGCAAGGGATCAAAATATGGGACCAATTGCCTCACAATCGTCTGAAATAAAATAAGCGTCAATCGGTTTCGATAGAAGTGAACTATGACTATCCTAAAGTTGTATATTATTGATAAGTGCAATTTTAGTATGGGGGCGACTACAGACCGGACGTCTGTTCGGCCGACCCACCGAACGGACGCTCGGCGTAGCCCATGCGTGGCCTTGCTTCCCGACACAGCCAGCCTTCCGCGGAACAAAAATTTGCGCGTTCCCGTTCCAAATCACGTGCTTTTGTTCCAACACTAAAAAGGAAGCAACACCATAGCGAGCAGTAGCACTCCCTTAGCCATGCATGCGCTGACGTCAGCGCCGACGTCAGCGAAGATTCCTCCTCTTCGTTTTTCTTTAAACAGCGATTACTTTTGACTGGTAGCTCCAATCGACAAACCGTTTGCGCCAACGCGTTCCTCGCATTTTTTCAAACAAAACAAGACCCATGTTGCTATATAAATTTTTACTGAAACAATTTGTCTATACTAATGGAACAATTAATTTGTACTATTGAAACAATACGTCTAATATGATGGAACAACTTGGTATTTTGCCTGCTGGAACAATAGGCTAAGCCCAATTGGAACAATGCATTTGGTTTGATGGAACAACTTGCATACCTATTGGAATAATGTATTTGGTCTGCTGGAATAATAAAAAGAAATGTCTACTAGAACAAGAAGGTTTGCCTACTGAAACAATAATTTTTGCCTGCTGGAACAACAAGGTTTGCATACTGAAACAAATAAAAGTTGACTACTGGAACAATAAGGTTTGTACTACAAGAACAATTGAACTTTGCCTACTGGAACAATAACTTTTCCCTTATGGAACAATAAATTTACCTTCTGAAACAATAACGTTTGCCTTCTGAAGCAAATAAAGGTTTTGACTACTGGAACAATAAAGTTTATCTACTGGAACAATAAAGTTTGCCTACTGGAACAATAAAATTTGCCTACTGGAACAATAAAGTTTATCTACTGAAACAATAAAGTTTGCCGACTGAAACAATAAAGTTTGCCTACTGAAACAATAAAGTTTGTCCTACTGAAATAGTTGAGCTTTGTCTATTGAAACAATAACTTTTGCATTCTGAAACAATAACTTTTGTCTTCTGGAACAATAACTTTTTGCCTTCTGAAACAATAACTTTTGCCTTCTGAAACAAATAAGGTTTTGCCTACTGGAACAATAAAGTTTGCCTACTGGAACAATAAAGTTTGTCTGTTGGAACAATGAGTCTAGCCTCCTGGAATAATCTATCTTGCCTGCTGGAACAATGAGTCTAGCTTCTCCGAACAATCAATCTTGCCTGCTGGAACAACTTTTATACCTGTTGAAACAATGTATTTGGTCTGCTGAAACAAAAGGCTTACCCATTTGGAACAATATGTCTAGTTTGATAAACCATAATTTGTATACCTACTGGAATAATCTATTTTGCTTACTAGAACAATAAGTCTAGCCTTCCGGAACAATCTATCTTGTCTGATGGAACAATTGTACCAATAAAAGAGATAAAAAATAGAAAAAATAGAAAAGTATTTAAAATGAGTTCAAACGGAATTTAGTTGAATTATAAAATTTGTACTACGCGATTTGGATTCCAAATAAAAAAGATACAAAAATGAGAAATCGAAAAGGGACATAAATAAAAGGCGTCCGATTCGGAGAACCAGAACCAAACCTCGCCGCCACTCGTACCGTACGGCGACAACGACAACGTCCAGTAAGTCATCTCCTTCGCGAGTACACCAGAGAGATATACGTGTAGTTTTCTGCATGTGTATCTAGGTTGTGCTTCTGTGGTTTCAACCTGTTTTATCTATCTCTCAGAAGTTGTGCATGTTATATCTCTTGATTAAAATAAACCTGAAAGTGCTAATTATTCCAACAAAGTCGCCGTCGCCGTCGAGGTCGCCTCCGAGGAGGAGGAATGGGGATGGTGGGAAAAGAAAAAGAAAACAGAGGAAAATGGGGATAGTGCGCTGCAGTGTCAAGAAAAAAAGAAATACGCAGGAGCGGTGTTTTCGGCAGCGAGGCATACCTATTTGGTGTCACGGACGGAGAGGCCTGCGTATTGTGTGTCAGCCACCCAAATTTCCCCGGGGCGTAGTTTCCTTTCTCTCACACAGTAGGAAACGTATCTGCAAACTTAGGCCTTGTTTGTTTAGCTCGCCTCGTTTTCTACTCGGCATCTGGAGCTGCGAATGATGCGATGAGTGCAAGTGTGTAACAACAACGATTCCTTGCTTGCATTTACAGAGCCTGGAGGATCTGATCAAGTGATTAGCAACATGTTGGAGCAGGAGTTCTTTGCCTCCATCGAATATTCAAATGTCATTTTGTATTGTATCGAAACAGGGCGCGCAAAAAACAGCGGTCAAAACTCCACTCAGCACTCGGCAGGTAGAGCCACCACTCAGCAGGTAGAACCAGCAAGTCGCCCCTCCTGTCCTCGTCGTCTTCCTCGCCTCGCCGCCATTACTACGCGGCCCGACCGACGTCACTCCACGTCTGCACCAGCCGTTGCATTCTCTCCGCCCCCGCAGCCGCAGCAATGGAGAGGCAGAGGAGCTCCTCCTCTTCGTACCACCTCGTGAGCCCCAAGAGCCTCCTCCTCCTCTCCTTCGCCTCCTCCTCTCTGCTCTTCTCCTTCCTCTTCTCCCTCTTCGCCCTCCGCTTCGGCCGCCCCTTCCACCTCCCGTTCACCTCCTCCCTCGGCGCCAACGCCTCCGCCACCATTGCGCTTGCGCCGGGTCCCGGAAGCGGGGCTCCGAGGAGCGGTGCGGCTCCGGAGGACGAAGGGGCAGCTCTTGGGGGCGGGGGCGGGGGTGTGGGGGGAGATCCTGCTGCGGAGGTAGCCCGCGGCGCAGTTGCTGGGGATTTGCCCGTGGGCTCGGCAATGGAGGTTGAAGAAGCGGTTCTTGGAAGTAGAAATCGTGGAACTCCCGCGAGTGGAGATAGAAACTATTCCATGAGAGTTTCAGGCTCGGCCATGGCGGTGAAAGAAACTGCTCCAGGAGGTGGAGTCGGCGAGAAGCCGACGAAAGATTCGGTTTTGGAGAAACCCAACTCCGCGGAAGGCAAGAATCTTAGTAAAAAAGCGTTGAGCTCGGCCACGGAGGGCAATGCTTCTGCTTCCAGCCGAGGAGCAGCTGCATCGGTGGAGACATTGGAGGGAACAGAGCCTGCAGTGAACTCTGCCAATTTTGCCATGGAAGCTTCAGTTCCTGCATTACGGACTAATGGCGAAATTACACAAGGTGGCCGTGAGGGAGTAAATGGCAGCTCCCCTGTGCAAGGAGCATATGCTTCTCAACTTGGGGAGCAATTGGAAAGTTCAGATCATTTGATGGTACAGAATAACTCCGGAGCAGCGCTAGTCCTTCCGAAGGAAGATGCTAACCTGATTCAGGAAGCAGTTGTGAACAAAATGGATTTAACAAGAAACGCTGCAGCGGAGTGCGATGTTTACGATGGGAGGTGGGTGTTTGATGAGAGCTATCCACTTTACGCGAGCAATTCATGCCCATTCATAGACGAAGGGTTCAGCTGTGAAGCAAATGGAAGAATGGACCGAAGCTACACAAAGTGGAGATGGCAACCAAGGCATTGCAATATCCCAAGGTGCTGCATTTGCTATCTCTTGGTTACTTTGGATGGAAAGATTATCATTTGCTAGCTTTGACATGCATTTCAAATTTAGGTTTGATGCTACGAAAATGCTCGAGATGCTACGAGGAAAAAGGCTAGTGTTTGCAGGGGACTCCATTAACAGGAACCAGTGGGAATCTATGTTATGCTTGCTAAGTAAGGTGGTCTCAGATCCTTCAAGGATTCATGAAGCTCGAGGCCGCAGAATTACTAAGGAGAGAGGAGATTACAAGTTCAGTTTCCTGGTTTGTGTGACTGTATCTAATGTGAAACTAGTTCATTCACTGTCTAAGATAAGCACACAGTAGTCATGGTGGTATGGTTACTGCAGGACTACAATTGCAGTGTGGAGTACTATGTGACACATTTCTTGGTGCATGAAGGCAAAGCAAGAATTGGCCAGAAACGCAAAAGGACTCTGCAAATCGATACCATCGATCGGAGCTCATCAAGATGGAGAGGGGCTAGTATACTTGTGTTTAACACTGCTCATTGGTGGTCACATCACAAAACAAAAGCTGGGTGAGTGTTGGTATCAATAATTTTTTAAAAGAGTCTACTCGATCCCCTTAAGTATGATGTCTGGTGCGCTTAGCACCCTGATCTAGGAAACCAGGTATTCGCCCCCTCAGGTAGGTATGCAAAGTGGTGCAAAATAAGCCCCCGTAGCGGTATTGACGGTGTGATTTTGTCACCGAAGTTGTCTACGTGGAGTAGTATTGCCATGAGGATAGAAGATGTGGCATTTTCTTTAGGGAAAATTATTTCATACGTGGGTCCCACGAGTAAGTTGCTCTCGCTCTTCTTCCTCTCTCTCCTCATCTACCGATCTGGAGCGCCACCGTCAAGCTGGTCTGTTGGAGCGCCGCCGCCGCCCTCCTCTATCCCCGCCACCGCCTCCCTTGCGTCCTCCTCCTCCCCTGTGGCCTCCATCCTTGCTGCCATCCTCCTCCAGCCAACTGTCACCTCATCGAAGGGCCACCACCATCCTCCTCCCCTCCATTCCTCTAGACTCCACTCTTTCCGCTAATGTTGGCCACTTCGGCCAAAATCTAAAATCCTCCTGAATGTTTGGTTTCCTAAGCCAAGGAGTTAAGAGCACCAGACATCATACTTCAGAGGGTGATGTAGACTTTTACTTCAGGGGGTGATGTAGATTTTTTCCATAATTTTTTTATATCTTCAGAATCAAACTAAGTGAAAAAATCACAACATTTCACAAAGCATATATATAGTTATTTAGGTTTAAATGAGCTAATAGCCTAATATAAGACTGTATCTTGTTGGTTCGTACAAAACTTAGAAGTTGCAGGCAAATTATTGTGAAATTATCTTATTTGCGTATGTGTAACAGAATAATGATGGTATCTGATAACTGATATCCTTTTCAGGGTGAATTATTACCAACAAGGGGATACTATCCATCCCTATCTCGATGTGTCGATTGCGTTCCATAGAGCACTAACTACATGGGCATCATGGGTCGACAATCACATCAATCCACGGAAAACACAAGTGTTCTTCCGGAGCTCAGCCCCGACACATTTCAGGTTTGCTCCCTCCATTCTCACTTGCTCAAACATGAGCATCTTCAACTTTCCGCAATGTGCAATGCCCTCAATGTATGTAGCTGTCAGCAGCTGCGCCAACGTAGCTAATTACCACTAATTTCAGGGGCGGGGAGTGGAATTCTGGGGGACACTGCAGAGAGAGCACACTGCCGCTTAATGACACTCGTGCAAGGCCAACACCCGAGAGGAATCTGATATTGGAACAGGTAGCAAAGCAAATGAAGACTCCTGTGACAATTCTGAACATTACCAATCTATCTGGGCTTAGGATAGATGGTCACCCATCTGTTTATGGGAGGAAGGCAGGAGACATAGTGGCAGCATCGAGCATCCAGGATTGCAGCCACTGGTGCCTTCCTGGGGTGCCAGATACATGGAATGAGCTATTGTTCTACCATTTATTACTGTCCTCGCAAGAAAACGAGGTAGCAAGTTAGATGCTCATCTATTTGGCCCCTTAATTTTTCTAAAATGGGGCCTTCATATCTTATTCTGTAAATGTAGTTTGATCGCGAAAAGAGCGTGAGCACCGAGAAGTCGTGTTCCCTCTGTGTGCACCTTCTCTCTAACTGATATTGTGCCAAGTAAGCTGTCAATCCTATGAATCCAGAACCCATTGGCATCATTTTCAAGTACATAGATCCGAGAAAAAAAAAGTCCCGTTAACATTAAAGAAACAACTATATAATTTAACTTATTAATTGAATCACGTAACTGTTGGAAAAATAAAATTCTGGTACGTATCCAGCTCATCCTCTTCTGGTAGATACCCTAGCGGCTCCAGTTTGAGAACCTGGAATAGCATCCTGAAGAGTAAAGGCAACAATCTTGATAGCACAATGAAGTTATTCAGAATTTCTACACAATAAATGCACGGATGCTTTATTTTCATTTATTCGCAACCTTGATTTCTGAGAGTTTATTTACTAAGGAATACAGAATATGATTATCATGCCAACGAATGGTCCTTGTATAATGGATTGGGACTAAACTATGTATTAATTATCATTCAATTTACAGCAGACTGTATCATCCGGAGCTGCTCTTCAACTATCAAGCAACTTTGTGCGCCCGATGGTGAGAGACAGATGCTTCATCCTTTTTTGACCCTTCTGGTCTCCTAGCCCAGGCTGGGGCTTGGTCAGGTCCATACCGATAATCATAGAAGAGTTCCTCGCTTGCCTCAATGTGCTCCTTTGCATAGATGCCAACCCGATGATCGCCAGCCACCAACATCACCTGGACAGGCAGGTGAAATTAAAATAAATTGAAGTAATAAAGCAGGACGCTGTGTTCAATGATACCAGATCTTACCTTTGCATAGCAGTTGGGGTTAGACGAGTGATTTGCAAACTTTAATTTGTCCCCCTTGCGATAAGCATCCAGTACATACTGTGTGAAAGAATCAAATTAAAGCTTACCGTTTTGACTTAAAACCTTCACAACCAAACAAAAAGTCAATACACACAAGCGCGTGCACGCACAGAGAGGCACACCTGGTCATTTAGATCAAAAAGAAATGATGAGTTTGCTCGGTCATAGATTTTGCCACGCTTGTCTGCTTCTTTGTGAGAAATCAATTCGCCGGTGTATTCTCCGAGATAATCATTTTTATGTACAGGATTCTACATATTGCGATATAAAAAATTATATGAAAGGAAAAAAAAAGAATCACACTCAAAAGTTGTTTCTCCAGTGATCTGACCTTAATAAACGCACCCCAACCTGCAATATCAGATTTTCCAAGCAAAATCTGAATCATGGTAGACAGCTAAAGTTGTTAAGACAGGCACAGCACAGTGATGTGAAGAGGACAATAATACAGGAAACAGGGGTAGAAACCTCACCCTTTGTTGCTGTTTTAAAAGGAGCTTCATGTTTCCACACTGATAACCATCACCTCTTGCTGGTGGCTCACCTAATGAACCATCGCCACAGCTGAAGAAACATCATTTAAGGTGTGAAAAACAAATATACATCAGAAATCTGAAAATGCTAACATTAGTGCATGATAGGTAGTTAACAAAATATTTTAAAAGTTACATAATTCCATTGCATGATTATTTCATTGACTTCAAGAAGACTTCAACTATACTACCAGTGCTGATTACCTCACCCAGCAGTTTCTGCAAACATCTGGATCACATTCACGGCTGGCAGCAAAACACGGGCATTGTCTACTTCTGCATTGACTTTTTGCACAATGACAACCTCTAAACCTATTTTTGCAGCTCTTCGAACACCTATTGATAGTCACGGGAATTCACAAGTGAAGTTAGTGTCAAGTTTTTTGTTTTGATTACATTAATACTGTTATAAGAAAGCCACATAAATGAATTGACATTGTTTTTCATTTACTTTGCAAATCCAATAGCTCAATACTTATTCATACTAATATTTGGAGAATATTGGTAAAAAAGCATTGCATTTATGATCAGTAAAACAGCAAAATAAGTTGGAACATACCCACAGTACTTCTCGCAGCAAGTCCCATTCTCTACACAGGGACAATCTTTGCTACATGTTTGCTGGCACCCACACGGTGCATATTGTGTATACCACTGCTTCCCATCACCAATTCTTTTCCTAACAGTTGGATGCCCAGCAGACTTCCAAGTATATTTGAGCTTTCGAGTTCGGCCCCTCCGACGACAGATTCTTGTTCTTGCAACCATGTCTTGCTCCTACAGATATATCGACAAAAAAATTATGTTACTAGAATAACAACGTGAATTCAGAACAAGGCTTAAACATGTTTATAGTTTGACTATTAGCACTGAGACTGTACCTGAGTTGATTCATTGTGAACACACTGTTTGAAAACTGTTTTTGGCTGGTTTACGGTGGTACATGGTAGCCATGGTTCCAAAAGGAAAACCGTGACATGCACTCTGACTCCCATCGTTTTCTGCCACTAGGCAAAATAGTAACCTATGTTTTTTTCCTGCTTTTGCTCAATAATATTGCAAATGTTATCTCTAGAAGCAAAAAAAAAAATTGTGAAACTCACAAGGTCAGTGGTGTCTTTAACAGGCCAATCTCTGAAAACCTGAAGTCACCTAAGTGCTCTGACTACCACCAGTTTTAAGAACCATGTTCAAGAGACTTCACTTATGTTCTAAAGAAAACATAATTTAATAATAAGGAGCAGGACTTAAAAATCAGGAACAACAAACGATGCAGTCTTGCTCTGTATCAAGCTATAACAAACTAACTGCAGCGGCGATGGCGACTGAATTCAAAATGATGCGACTGCCAAAATTTTAGATCTTTCAACATCCTGATCTGAAATATGATTATCTGGATACAAAACAAGTAGTGAGAGAGAGCATGTAAGCTAACAATGCATGTCAGCATGTACCATGTAATCTTGTCCAGCCCCTGCAAAGCCACCCAAGATGGATTTACTCAATAAAGGTCTCTTTGACATCGCTGCACCATTGTTGTACATGTAGCTGGCCACTTCCATGCAGGTCTTTAGGCCAGATAATAGGTTTCTTGCTATTAGACAACTGTGACCAATGCACCGAATGTTAAGATACATTTAGGAGCTTAAATTGAACAACATTTAGAAAACGGTTTCATTATATATGTTGTTACCTATTTTTTCCGAATATCTCTATTCCCTTCAAGTATAAATCTCTCTCGAGGGGACTCCAATGAGAAAGAGCGTGCTCCCTGCTGTAACTGAACAAATTCTTTGCTGACCATGCTTTATTGATATCTTTTGCCACATCCTCCGTACTACTAGATGGGCTTCCACCACACATATCTTTGTTAGAAGTTTTCTTATTGGGGCCATCAAGACTAGGTAGGTCACCACTAGATTCTCTAGTATCTGGTCTTGTGTCATCAATCTCTGGAATGGAATGCTTATTCAGTGTGTTGCTTGCAAAAGAGAGATCTGAAGTAAACATCTTTTGTTTTTTATCAGGAGAAGCATTACAAGATCTATCATGCTTTGAAATCTTGTGCTTCCCTAAAGTTTTTAGCAGCATATCAGTGGATATATTTTCAGTTTCAGAAGTATCCCCTGAAGGAGGTGTAGTACTTTTTTCAGCACTTTCAGAAGAAGCTATTTTTGATCTGCTGGTTCCAACAAATGTACTGGATTTAATGTTGTCTTCCTCTCGGTTTGAATCTTCTGATTCAGACAACATATTAATGCCAGCTTTCTTTGAGGCAGTTCTTGATTCCGTATTATATGTTGCACAAGCAGCATGATCATCATTGTGTATATCATGAAAACCTTCTCTCATCTGAGGACAAACTAAAATCAAATTAGCCTCAGCATGCAAGTTATAAGCTCACATTAAAGGAAAGGTCTAAGTAATCAATATAAATCAAAATAATTGAAAGGTTATTTAAATTTTGATCAGTCCTAAAAGTACATTAACTATGTGAAATTTATTTCTTCCCATGGATCCCTCTTTCCCCAGTTGTGAATGATGCACTATTTTAGAATACTAAAAAAAACGTAGATTTTAGTGCATCTAAAAAATTTAAGATTTCAAAGTCAAGATTGACCACAATGTAACATGCACTGTTCATAGGTATTAGTATCTGTTGTCTTTTCTGGTTCACAATACCAAGGGCGAATGTGATATTGAAATTTTGCAGTTCTGCTATGTTACAACATCCATGGATTTGCTTTAACAACACACTTTCTGCAAGCAGCTACGCAGTAACCCTTGGGCACCAACACCCATAGTAAAGTATTCTTCACAATGTCAATGTTCCACACTAAAAAAAGACTTCCATACAATAGCCTTAAAATTGAATACGGATAAAAAAAACGTAAATTCAGTCAAACTTTAGGGTTAAAAGAATATGTGCTAATGCCTTAATGGATACAGGGGAAGAAGGGGATGCATACTTGAACGTAGCACTGAGCGCCACATGGTCTCTTGTTTTCATCAAGTTCAAAACCATAGGGTTGTTTCTCATTCTGACAAGCAATAGACATTGAGTACTTAGCAGGGAAAAAAGGATTTCATTTAAACATAAAAAAAATTGTGACTTACAGGGAATACTAAATTCTGGGAGCAGCCATGGAGACGGCAATCAAAAACCTGATTGAACAGATATAATCAGGTAAATCATATCCTTGAGTAATAATTGAAAAAAAAGAACAGCATGGCTCAGAAAAAACAAAAAGAATAAAAGTAGCAGAGTGACAGAAACACAATATACCAAACATCTGCGGCAAAAGAGATTATCAAAAGAATCTAAAACCACATCCATAGTCTTGTCAAGAGAAAGTTGGCTCTCTATCTTCTCAGACGATCCAGAGTGCTTCTCATTTTTCTCAACAAGAACCTCAGATCTATCCTGGAAATTAAATAAAATGAACACCCACAATTGAATTTCGGGGTATCTCAAGTAAACTAGAGTAAACAAAATGTATGACTTAGTAGTGACATCTCTGACTAAAATCTTGTTAAAAGAAATGAATAACCTCGATTTCTGAAGGAGATGCATCAATAATCTGGCATAGCACATTTATGACCTCTCGGCTTGACCCATGTTGTTGAGTAGCTTTCCTATATCAGTTAGGCATGATCATATAATCACATATTCACGTAGAAAATTCAACACAAAATTGTAAGATTTGGTAGTGAAGAGATACTTGCATGATATTAGCAGGGCTGGACTGTGATAAAATTGATTAGATCTGACAAAGCTCAAGTTCATATGCTTATTCTGATGGATGCAAGGAACTTAATTCATATTCATGCTTTGCCAAATAAACACTCCCTTTTTGGTCACAAATTCTTGTCACCAAATGAAGTGTACAAGCAAACGTCTGAGCATTTCACCAACAATATCATTTATTTATTCATTTAGATATTTAGATTGGTCACATGAAAATAATGAAAGTACATTCATCCAAAAAAAATAAATATAACAAAAAATAGAGTGGTGCCTCTGTTCTCTTCCAAAACTGAATTACACCTCTTTCTTCTTTAATTGAGGCAGAGTTCGTGTGCTCATTTCAAAAACACACAAATACTGAAGCAGTAGTTTATTAGTTGAATAGTGGGTAGTTGCATACAAAATCGCCAATCTATTTCAGAATTGGTAATTATCAGAAGCAATGAAGCACTTCCGAAAAAAGTGGAGCCCAAAGAGGCACCTCGGATACTAAGAAAAGTTCGGATACTGAGAAAAGTGCGAAATGACAAGAATCCATGACCAATGAGAGTACTAATAAACAGTTTACCCAACTACCTCCGATTTCAAATATAAGTCGCCCTAAAATCCATGTGAGATAAAAAAAAAGGTAACTAGATTGTCACTTTGAATTACTATTACTAGATCTTTCATGAGATGTACTTTAACAGTATAAGATTCATGTGTGTTTAATGACACAATATGATGGAAATATCAGTCAAATGGTG
Organism: Raddia distichophylla; assembly: GCA_005191435.1. Taxonomy (NCBI): domain Eukaryota; kingdom Viridiplantae; phylum Streptophyta; class Magnoliopsida; order Poales; family Poaceae; genus Raddia; species Raddia distichophylla. Next base: position 240,329 of record SPJY01030712.1, read on the forward strand.
CTTTGGAGATATTGGCCATTGTCCAAAATGACTTTCATTTGCTATTGAAGGAAGTATATAACAATTGGATAGCACAGTGGGCAATAATTTTGTTGTACAAACACTGGTCTCCACTTCCACTTTAGGCAAAACAAGGTGAATGAAAGTTGAAAGTTGTTAGCTACGCACAATTTTTAAGGCACCAAACAATTGAATAGTCATGCAGGCTACGCAAAATTACTGCAGAGACAACTAAAGATAATTGCTCTAGCATGGTTGACTTGTTCTGTGAATGTTATGTTCAGTTCTGATTTGTTTATGTTATGAACTGGAGTTCACGACGAGCATAAACACCATTGGGAGGAGGTTGGACAGAGACAAGTTGAGGTAGAACAATGCTAGACGAAGGAGGGCACAGAGTGGGGGAGGATTAGATCAAGAATTACTGACCTAGGGAGAGACCATAGGTAGGAACTAGAGCCTCAGGAACCACTTCCTCATTCATCGCTTGATTTAACAAATGCAATAAGCATCATTATACCAGCAACTTAAAAGATCTAAACTAACTAATCACTATCCTATCAACTAAAGATAAACACGACAACCACGGTTGCTGGCCACGAAAAACACCATGACACTACAGTAACCAGGGTGGTGTTCATGTGGTTACTGTTCATGTGCAGGCCATGTAATTTTAATATCTCAAACACATTATTACCAAAAACACGTGAACTGCTGACAAAACAAGAGTGACCAATAGGTTTGCTTGTATTGTTACCATATTAACTGATCTTCTCCTTCTGTGAAAATATGTTTTTCTTCTTCTGGCTCTGGAACATCATCATCACTTTCACTGCAGATCAGAGCCTCGTTGCCAACTGGATCATAGTAAATTCTCCTCCTACCAACAACTGACTGATCGTCGGCCATTCTTTGGTTTCTGCGCTGTGTTGTTTAATAAAGAGTAAAATATCAAAGACAAAAGAGATGCGACATTTGTTCTATATCAATATAAAAACGACAACTATTGGAAATCATGTGAAAAAACTTAACGCAAATAGCATGGCTCATCACTCATGCGGCAAAATCTTCTCAAAATGGCAAATTCTTCACAAGCTAACACCCTTCAGGGACGTAAAAACAACTTGAGGCTTGCAAGATGGTCAAGGTCCGCCCAAGCTTTCGGCTCCAAATGAGTAGAGCTTGAGCTTGGACTCGAGCTCACGAGGCTAACAAGATCAAGCTCAAATAGTGTGGTTTAGGCTCATCGTTGAGCATATTCCAGGCTTTATCCGAGCTTATGTAGAAGATATTATGTTAAAGAATAGTTTCCAAGCCCTTTCAAGTCTAGTTCAACCTTATCGAGCTTTGGTCGAGATTTTGTGTAAGTGTTTATCTTTAAAGTGTAGTAATTTAGCATTTTCGAGATGAGCTTGAGCTTTGGCTAAGCCAAGCGTGAGCCCTCTAGAACCACTCAAGAGTCAAGATCGGTTTGCTACAGCCTACACAGTTGCTCGTTCGAAGCAAGCATACAAGCAAATGATCCAATGATTGAGCCATAATATATAACGTATTCCAAATGATAATGCAGCCCTATACCCATGCTCAGGAAAGTTTGCTCTGCATCGAAATTCAATCAATTAGCTATGGTTTGTATAACTAAGTTATTCACACCGGCTTGATGCATTGTATAACCACATGCGCATACTAGTATCCACTCCAATATCCGAAATCCGAAATTAAGGTAAAACACACATGGCAAATGAACTCCTCTAAAAATGCAAAGCAACCTAACAAATTACAATAATATAAGTAATCAAATTGGGACAGCGAGAGAGTAACAGTTCTATACTTGTCCAGAAATATCCAAGTGGTGTACGGCGGAATCTTCTCAACCAGCGGCAGCTTGACAATCCGCACGACAGTCCTCTGCCCGGCGCTGCCGCTGGAGCTGGAGAGCACGAGCGTTCCGGCCGACAGATTCTCCTCCTGCACATGCACCACCTCCTTCTCACCCGACCCGCTCACCAGGTCCCACCCCACGAGCCTCGACTGCCCCTCCGCCGCGTGCTGTGACAGTGCGTTGCCGCCCTCGGCGCCCCGCGACGCCACCTCCGCTGCCGCTGCGACATCGAACAGAGAGCACGTGTGCCTCTGCAGCGCCTTCCTGTTCACCTCCACCTTCTTCTGCCAGGAACACAAAACCCAACCCAATCCACCTCCAGGTTGAGCGGCCCAAAACTCGCGCTTCCCCGCGAATCAAAATTACCAGAGATGTGATCGGTGCTTGCCTTGATCGAGGCAAGGCGGGCGGATTGGATTTGGCGCGCCACTTGCATCAGCTTCCCGTGGAGCGCCACGACGATGCCGGCGGATGTATCCTTCCCCATCCCCTGATCCGGCCGCTGCAGAGCAGGGGAAAGAATCCGATCAGATTGGGGACATCGGGGTGGGGAATCGGGCGCGGGGAATCCGAAGGGCGCACCTTGGAGCCCCGTTGGGAGGAGTCGGACGCCTTGGACGACGACGCCATGGCGATGGCGCGAGCTGGCGCCGCCTGCGCAACAGCGCGAGCGCAACGCCTCCCCTCGCCTCTTCACTCCTCAACGCGACGAAAGACTCCTCTTTGCTTCTCCCTTGTCTCCCTTGTCGATGGGAGCGATGGCTCTGCTGCAGCCGTCGCAGCGAAAGCGGGCGCCGCGCTCACTTCGGGGAAGGGGTAGACAAGTCTATGACAGGTGGGCCTAATAGGATGTGGGGCCCGAGTGTCAATAGGAAGGGTGGTTTAGCGCTACGTGGGGACGCTCGCTGCGCGGGCTTTTCGGTGGGCTCACGTGGCTCCTTTGATGGGCTGCCGGTTTCAGCATCCCGCGCGTCGCGTGCGGCTCAGGTGCGTCCATCCCTAGTAGTACAACAGAAAGTAGATTTCCCCCGCTTTAATTAAGTAAATTAGCCCTTAATGGTCTCCAATGGACCACAAGCCCACAAGGCCTTTTCTCCTCGGGTTTATAGTATTTCCTTTTTGCCTATGGGTTTATTTTGAGCTGCCTAGGCTGAACACGGATTGGATATTGTCCATGCCATATTTTTATCCATATCCATACCATATGGATATGGATAACCCATATGTGAATAATATCATATATGGGTATGAAGCTAATACAATTCGAATTGAATACGGACTCGGATGTTTCTCGGAATATAGAAACCCCACTATCTTTATTTCCAAAATTAATATAAATACATTATATAATTAATTTAAGTGCTCAAATTATTTATAAAATTTATTAATCAAATATATTGAAGATTATTAAAAGTGAAATAAAAATGTGTTTTGACATGTCTGCGTATGGCTACACGGCTACACCTTTATCAAACTTATGGCTAAAAGGCTACACCTTTGTCAAATGGGAAAAAAAAAAGTAGAGACAATTCCCTGTATACCATTGAAAAATTCCAATCCCTTGTATGCCATACTGTGTGTATGACATGTGGGATCATTTGATTCTATGACGTGTGGGCCCAGTGACATACAAGGTATTTTCATTTTTTTCAGTGACATACAGAGTATTTTCCCTTAAAAGTACCATGTGTTGTTTAGTTGTATGCTAGGTAGGTCTTTGTGTATTGAATGGATGTTGTTTATATGTTAAATGGGTTGGGTCTGATGTTCGAAGGCTGGTATATGAGTATTTGAATTATTGCTATATGAAAATATCATATACATATCCGTCGAATCTTGTACTATCGTATTTAAATTCGTATCCAAGAAAAATTATCTATATACAAATTAAAAAATATCCGATAAATATCCACTCCGATCCAGTGGCGGAGCTAGGAATTTTTGGGAGCCTGTGCATAAGTCTAGCTAACGCTATCAGCTTTGCCTATTTTATACCATCCACGCCCAAAGTATAGTCTATTTTTTCTATTCAATTACACGGGGCTAATTAAATAGCTTAGTGGAATGGGAGCCTGGGCACGAGTCCAAGGTCGCCGAGCCATGGCTCCACCACCGCTCTGATCCTATGTGTATCCATATCAGCAGGGAACTATTCGAACCGCTTTCTCCCCTAGCCAAAACTATGAGCGAGAAAGAATATTAAAAGACGCTAGGCAATCAATTTGTATTTACCGATTCAAAAATGAAATTATATTTTTATCAGTTACATACTTGCACGTGTAAAATCGCATCGTACGAAAGGGTCGTATGCTACCCAACATAAGACATATAATAAAGAAAAGGCATGTCGACACACGGTGAAAATACTATGAACTCTTCAAACAACTAGCTGCATACACGCGCCCATGGCGCGCGCGCAGCAAAACGTGGCCGAAAAACATGGCAGTGCGGCCGGCGGGATTCGAACCCGCGCCTCCCAGGCAACGAACCGCCCGCGCTAACCAACCGGCCGAGCCACCCGCGCGCCTAGAATGTGTGCGGGAAAAAAACGTTTTATACGTTAACGCAAAACGGACGGGCGGATCTGGCTGGTTCGCGCGATCCGACGGCTGCGGTGTCGCCGGGTGGGCAGGCCAGCCACGTGGCGCCCCAGCGTCGCGAGTTCTTGGTTTTGTACAACTAGCAAATATGTCCGTGCGTTGCAACGGGAGAAATAAAAATTCACGCACGCCCCTAGCCTCTAAGCATGGCACAAGAACCTAACCCCATAAGCATGCTTCCAATTTAATCGAAAAATCAAGTTGTAAAGGAGTTCGAACACACCAGGGACATGGCGCCATGGGCGTAGTAGCAAATCAACTTTTGATATATTGCTACCTAATATTCTCCGGGTGCCAAGCGGCGGGGAGTCGGCGCGGTCGCGCGGAGGAGGTTATGCAGCGCGGGTTGGCGCGGAGGAGGTGGGGCTCTGTCCTGGATGACCTGTGAGGCTGCAAAGAGGAAAGGCATGGTGGCCTGGCTCGCAGAGACCGATGGCAGGGGCGGGGACGATTCTTCAGCCTATTTCACGGTGAGATTTTATTTTTGAGATTGATTGATTGATTTTGGTGGTTGGGTTATGGGATTGTAGGTTGGGGATTGCGATTCGTATCTATATCTAAATCTAAATCTAAACTACTCTATAATTGAGCAGTTGGCTTAGATCCAGCTACAGATCACATCCGTTTATTCCCTTATCCATCATACGACAATCATAATTTTTCTGGAGTTTGCTATCAACTCGATACACAGAGACCACAGACTCTTTCTCAATACGTATAGACCACGGACTCTTCACTCGATAAGTATAGATCATTGACTCTTGCTCATAACTCGATACGTATAGACCACGGACTCTTACCCATCTAATCTAAACTACTTTATACTACTTTATAATTGAGCAGTTGGTTGGCCTAGATCCAACTATAGATCACATCCATCTATTCCCTTGTGCACACTTGCTAGTATCTAATAGGTTGGGGGTTGAGTTATATTCGACTGTGGTTAGATTAGATTAGATTAGAATTAGAATTAGATTAGATTAGAATTAGAAATATGTTGTGATTAGATCTCTATCTTCTATATATACTCTCACGGACTCACTGGAGACTCCTCCCACCATGGACGAACGGAAGAAGACGGAAGAAAAAGGAAGAAGAAACCCACCTTGCTTTATTATTTGGTATATAGATTTATTGATACTATCTTTCTAAATTGGGTTTCATAAAACAAAATTTGAAAGCTCTTAGGACTAACATAGAACTGTTGCAAGAACTTACGGCCTTAGAGCATTGCCAGCCGCGCCTGGGTCAGCTCACGCTAAACGCTCGCGCGCTCGAGCTCCTGCCCGCCGGCAGAATGCCGCGTTTGAATCTCTCTCGCGCGCATGCGCGTAGATTACTGTAGCGTGTTGATGCAGCGTGCGATGCGGTATCTACTGGCCATGCTCTTACGGGCCCAACATCGACCGAAGTAACTTTTTGAAAATGTTTTATATTTCCAAAATAAATTTAAAAATATATTTATTAAAATTAAATAAATAGGCATCTCTCACCAATTCATTTGGCAGACTATAAATCCCTCCAATTTAACAAACAAAATTTTGTCTAAAAAACAAACAAACAGAATTTATATAGTCCGTCAATCTGGCGGGCGAGATTGACTCGGTGGTGGCAACTTCGAAAAATCGTCATTTGGCTATGAGGAATTTAAATATTGTCCGACCAACCAGCGGAATTTCTCCTTCCCCTTAACCGACTTTATTGCGCATATTTGTGGGGCATGTGATTATATATATGTATATAATTACATGCCATACAGACATGCACAATAAAGTCGGCAATCAAAGAGGCGTTGCATAAGTTGCATGCATCTAATCACACGTTCTACCAATAAGGTTGTTTTTTGGAGAATGACAAATTTGGTTTGTTGGCGGGAGTTAAGTTTCGCACAACCAAACTACAATTTTTTAAGCTAGCCACCGATTAGCTTATCTTATTTGACTTATTTCATTAACTACTTTATTTCTTAACAATGAGAGCCTTTTGAGACAAAATTAAGAGATGGGTGCACTTCGCTTGACTTGTGTTTTATAGCTCATAAAAAAGTCTTCAATAAATATAAAAAAGGTGGAGTAAAAAATAAATTATTTTTTGATAAGCAAAGATTAGTAACAGACAATCAAGTCTAATAAATCAAATAAGTTGGTGGAAATAGATTCTAAATCTCGCCCGTCAGATTGGCGGGATTTATAACCCGTCGACGAAATGGTGAGAGCTCTATTTATTTAATTTTAAAAGTATTATTTATTTATTTTGGTAATATAAAAAATATAAAATACTCCGTATATATGTTAAAAAAATCCCCAAGTTCCAACTCCCAAGTCCCAACTGATACCGATCGGAAGGTTCCACGATGATTACAGCCTGCATTTTCGGTCACCCAGACGCCCACAGCCCACCCACCAATAGCAATGCGCCACGTAAAGCCATCCGCGTCACCACGCATGCCAACTCTCACCGACAAGTAGGCCCACATTATTCACCTACCCCACGAGCCAGGGAAACATATATCCTTCTTTAATCCCACCACGCGCTACCCTTTCTTCTCGTCCCCTCTCTCTCCTCTTCGAATTCCCAATTCGAAAGGCTAACCCTGCGCCGGTAGGCGGCGGCGGCGTGGCGAGAGGGTTCCCTGCGGTGCGGAGGCTATGGCGGCTACGGCAAAGTACAACCGGAGCAACCCGGCAGTGAAGCGGATCCTGCAGGAGGTGAAGGAGATGCAGTCCAATCCCTCCCCCGACTTCATGGCCCTCCCCCTCGAGGTCTCCTTCACAATCCCGTCATCCTGTGCCATGCCTTTACCCTAGGCTTTATCCGATCTGGTCATTCTTAGGTCTGAATTGGACGTTCGCTGTGTGGGATTGGAAGAGCTGGCGTTTTCGTGTGCGCGAAAATTCGGGGCTTGATTTGATCCTTTGACCTTTAGGTGTATCTGCATTTTCTTTTAGATCTGCATTATTTGTGTGATTGATGTAATCCGATTAATATAGATGTACTTGTAGCTGTAGATGTTGTATAGATTCCAGTTGTTTCGAGGAACCTAGTGTGAATCAAGTGGAACTGTCGTAGTACTTACTACGGTTTGATGTTAGATTAGAGGGTTTGTTGTGGCAATTCGGTTGAGATTGATAGGCTTGTTATGATTTATGATTATGATTGTGTTTGAGTAGGAAGACATCTTCGAGTGGCAATTTGCAATCCTGGGGCCACGTGACAGTGAGTTCGAGGGTGGCATCTATCATGGGAGGATCCAGCTGCCATCAGACTACCCATTCAAGCCACCATCCTTCATGCTGCTCACGGTATGCAATAGTTGTGTCTTTCTGTATGTTAGTTCAGCATGATGTTTGTGAGCTGCTGCTAAATATTGCTTTATGTTTTTTAAATATGTTTGCTACAGCCAAGCGGAAGATTTGAGATTCAGAAGAAGATATGTTTGAGCATATCAAATTACCACCCTGAATCGGTTCGGTTTTTCGGTGTCGGTATTTTTTTGCCCACCCCTATATACGGCTTAATTGAGCTCTTACAATAGAAGACAACTCATTTTTTTATTTTGAATAGCACCATTATTCATGGTCCATGTTGATTTGGTTTTTTGGGCCATACGAGCATGGTGCAAAAGTAAATACCTTTTTTTCCTCTGGGTCTTTAGAATTTTCACGGGTTAAGTACTCGCCGTATGACCAGAGTAGAAGGAAAACATGCATTTATCCTTCCAATAATTCTCAAATTGATTCTGTAGTAGGTTTAGTCTGTTTAACAACATTTTTTTAAATGCTTTCGAGTTAAAATATGAAGGGCATCTGCCATGTAATTTGTTGTTTCAATGTTGCAAGTGCCTGCCTTTTCATTTTCATTCTCTTTGTTATCTATGCATTGGACCTCTCTTCTGTACTGGGTATATACGGAAACTAATTGCTAGAGTAAGTGTTTCATGCTACAAATCTTTGAACTTCAAATGAGAGCTAGATACAGCATACAGGTCATTTGTTATTCCGTTCATGTGTTAGGCACCATTTTTCATAGTATACATATTTATGTAGACCATATGAGACTATAAGAGCAAGATATAGCTTACAGGTCATTTGTTGTTCCGTTCATGCATTGGGCACCATTTTTCATAGTATACATATTTATGTAGACTATACAAGCATGGTGTCAAAGGAAATCGCTCTTTGGTTCTTTAAGAAATTGTGGCAAATGCTTTGCCTCATGACCAGGCCAAAGGAAGAATATGCATACTCATGTGTCATCTGTCATGTATACCTTTTGTTGTGAAAGCAGATGCACTGTTGGACTTTACTATCAGTAAGGGTCTGTCTGCTTTGCATTCTGGGGTTATTGTGCCTAATCTTAGATGTGCCACAGTTTTGTCTGCTAGTCTTCGTTTTGTAAATAACACATTATGGCTTCACATACTTAGCTCCTTAGCCCACACATCATACACTCACTTTTTTTTGGGGGGGTGAAGTTTTACACGCCTTTGGCCATTACATTGTGTTTTGGTGGTAGGCCACACTTCACTGATGTTGGTTCTGGCAAAGTTAGACGGCAGCCAAACAGGGCACAAGTGTTATTAGTTATTACAAGGGAGCTGTAGTTTGACATATTCAGTTGTTGGCGCATGTCAAATAAATTTTGGTTTGTTTGCATTTTATTTGAAATGGGTTTATTTGTCTGTTCATTATATGCTGGAATAGGTCGGTTAATTGTTTGGGATGCATGAGGTGATTATTCTTTTTACTAGAGGATATCGGCACTGTATTTGCAAATTCATATATTTTTATTTTTCTTCATCTATTTGATTTGATGCTCAGAAACCACTACTTTTAACACCATTTTCTGATGTGTGTCAAAAAAGTTTTATTGACTTTTATTTTTGGCCTGCAAATCATTTTATTTTCATGTATGTATAATTGGATAGTGTTTGTTCATTATTTTTCTTATTTTGAAATTTATCCACAGCTAAACTAATTTTTTTGTCACAGTTCGCACAGCACTAGTAGCCTTGATTGCGTTCATGCCAACAAATCCTGGCGGGGCATTGGGCTCATTGGACTACAAAAAGGAAGATAGGCGAGCACTAGCTATCAAATCACGTGAAGCACCTCCAAAATTTGGCTCCTCAGAACGCCAAAAACTAATTGATGAGGTAAGATCCCAACACACCCTCACGAGTCACGATCATATAGGCATGCCCTTTCTGTTTCTTTGACACAAAAGATTGTTGCAACCACAGATCCATGAGCAAATGCTGACTAAAGCCCCACCGGTTCCTCAATTGTTGATAAATGAGGTAAACGAGGATACTAACCAATTAACCTCACCTGACATTTTTGGTGAGCTTGTGGAGAACACACTTGAAGATGTCAACACAGCTGGATCCAGCTCGGATTCTATAAATAATGACCTTCCAAACGCTGATGCTGAGTCAGAAGTTGCAAGAAACGTTGTGGAAGGTCAGCCAGACATGGTTATCAACCATTCTATGGATAATCAAAGCCACAGAGAAAACATTCCAAGGGTTCCTGTAGCGCCACAGAATTCTGCTATTGCAATCCAGAAGCCAAAGCATGACAGACTGCTGACCTTGGCTGCATTTGGGCTGACTCTTGCTATTATGGCCCTCGTGATCAAGAAGTTCTTAAAGATCAATGGTTTGGCTGGTTACAACATCGGGGGCAAGTTTTAGGCAGGTTTGTGCGGAAGTTGGTTAAGAGATGCCCCATTCTGTTACTGAGGCTATATCATGCTTACTATCATTTAAACCGCGAAGAATTGTAAATGGCTGTTGTCTAGTTATAGATGAAGTGGGATGGTTCTGCCACCCGTACCCTATTGTATGTAGAACTTCTGATGGATAAGGTTATAAGATCTTGCATATATATGTTTGTATATTGCATCTATAGCCGTACTTCTTGTGCTCGGTTATTTCTTGCCTACCCACAGCGCCGTTTATTGTGCATAAAGATACATTATTTATTGCATTCAGCGTTATTCCTTCCATGGTACGGTCATTTACAGTGCAGTGGCATTTCTCAGGTCGGAACACAGAATATTGAACGGCGAAGTATGAGTAGAACAAAGGATTTATAACTTAAAAGGCATAGTAATATGAGGTAGATATGGTACAGAAATATGAATTAGATTTAGTATTGTATAGAAGTGAACATTAACTTTCTTAAACCGAGTAAAGGTTATAAATTTATCTTCCTTCTCCATTTCCATGACCTTTTTGACTTCTGAGTGTGGATAAAAAAGACCTGCTGGTCGAAGAGTACAAGCTGGGATTTCATCATTGTGTTTTGGGATCAACAGGCTGGGATTGGATGATTGTGTTCTGGATGGTAATGACTAGACTACTCGACTTGCAAATGGTATCAGCGGGCAACGTGGCGTTGGCATAAGGATTGAAGGGCACGTTTTTTTTAGTGGCAGATGCATTACAATTTTTAAATTTTTCGAAGTGTTGCAACAGGAACTAAAAGCTGGCCATTGGGCGTCTGTCTGACTGCTGCTGTCGAGCGGGGCAAGCACCATGTTCAGCAATTCAAGCAAAGATCATATGTAACTACAAAACGGAATTGGCTCCCCAGAACAGAAAATGAAAGGTATCCCTACAAAACCAAGCAAACATGTCAAAGGAGCAACAGGCCACGATGCTATGTCCAGTGGGGGTCCTTGTAAGATGTAACTCGAAACTAACAATGAAACGATGTTAATTCAGTTGCAATATTTCTCGCATGGGATAAATTTCCTAATATATAGTGTATGCCTGTTGCGTACAACCTTTGCAGCCTCAGTGTGGAATTGTAAAACCATCTAGCCAGGCTAATAGAAACTGCGTGATACAGACGGCTCTAAAATATTACAACAAAAATGCTTGGTACGGGTTGAACGCATCATCTCAACTTGAAGCTGGAAGCGGTTGAAGAGCCTTAAGGGGATTCATGATTACTCCATCAATAAGGCCATACTCCTTTGCCTCCTTTGCGCTCATAAAGAAGTCACGATCAGTATCTACATTGATCTTATCCAGGGGCTGTCCAGTGTGGTATGCCAGGTACCCATTCAGGTTAGCCTTGTGGTGCAGCATCTCATTGGCCTGAGGAAAATAATTCAATTTAGAATGCAGGCAGCTTCTGGTCAGACAACCATACAAATAACCATTGTATTGTATTCCTTAATCTTGTCAGAGAAAAAAAGCAGCCTCGTCTTGTAAAATCAAATAATTTTTAGTACAATGAGCAAGCTAAATGAGCTAGATAGGACTATAGGACTACAATGAGATGTATGATAAAGCAAGCAACAATTCTTTACTCATATTGCTGTTCTGGTCTAGAATGAGCATTGACATAGTCCATTTCAGGAATTTACCTGGATTTCAAGATCAGTTTCTTGTCCTTGGGCTCCTCCAAGAGGTTGATGGATCATTATCCTAGAGTTAGGTAGGCTGTACCGCTTTCCTGAATTATATTCACCGGTTCTATGACTTCTATATTCAAGTTTGGAGGGCAGTCGGTACTGAAGTAGCATTGTAGCAATCACTAGCATTACCTTTGGTTCCAGCACTAAGTAGAAAAGCTCCCATACTGCCAAACAAGCATAGCGAAGACAGATAAATGGGGTATAAGAATCACTATCATGCAATGGCGAGGCTATAGTGGAAGACATTAAAGGAATTAAAAAATGGTTCCAGATTTGCAGTAATGAACAAATCATGTTTGTAATTTGCACCAAGAAACTGTAAGCCAGAGGTATTAGTTAGTCCTTTACAGTTTACATTCCACTAAGGCACTTTTCTCCATCTACAGCTAGATTAATGTAGGACCTGCAATTGTGCCATCCTTTTTTTTCCCAAAAGAACCTTATTTCATGCCAATTCATTCTGCCTTAGTGTTTACCAAAGAAGCATTCCAAAATCAAAATCAAAATAGTTAGAATCAGCTATGCGCCTATGTCAGGGCAAGACAAAGCAACTCCTGACATTGACATCTGTAAACAATATGCATTCATACGAATTGAAAATTCAATTCATTAGATTAGTAAGGTCAAGTCACGTAAATTTATTTGCATGATTGCATCTAGAACTAATGAACAATCAACATTTCACATACAGATAAAATTTTTTTAGAACAGATTATACTTTCAACATGCCAATATGTGCTGCACATAATTGAAAACAAAAGGAATTAATTAGGCGTTATAGCTAAAAATACATACTTATTAGCATGTGGAATCAAGACCCAAATAGGATCTGAAACCCTAACTTGGATAATCAAACTCATTGATAAGGATTATACGATTTCTTTCGATAAATATAAGGATTATCTAATGTGCACAGCATTGTAAATTTGAATCGAATAAAAGTAATTCAACAGAACTATTTGGAAAGATATGCCAGCCAAGTACCTTGCTGCTAGTCCGATGCAAACTGTAGACACATCAGGCCTGATATGCTTCATTGTATCAAATATGGCCATCCCTATAAGTAAAGAAAATGTATTTAGCTATTTATGCAATTTAAGCAGCTGATGGAAGAGTAGGATGTATCAATCATAATAAATATATGAAGATGAGCTATTACCAGCTGTGACCGAGCCTCCTGGACTGTTTACATACATAATGATGTCCTATAAAGAAAATTTTCAAAGAGTCAAGCACTGAATGAAACCATGGTTGAGTATATGGTGTTGTCAAAGTTGATTCCATTGCTAATTGAGATGACAACATTAACCTTACTTGCAAGGCTAGTAACCAAGTTCAGAGGTCACAAGTATACAACCTTACCCCAGAACTACCTAGGTAAAAGCAAATGCAAGTACAAAGGATACATGAGAAAACAATAGTACCACAAAAAAGGCACTCTGATTGTGGCCTTGTGGGAACCAGGCAATCATCAAATGGGATAGAGTTAAACAAATTGTTTCTCATCATAAAATGGATTTCCTTAGAACGACGGAGCACATCCCAGTTCCACTTCCAGAAGCAACGCAAGTTGGATTTCAACTTTCAAGCATATGATGTGAAAAGGATGCTACAATTGGGTGACTCACATCCTAACCTACTAAGACCGCAAGTCGCAAGATATGTGCATTATGCAACAAAAATTTCCAGATGAATCATAATTGGATTATAGCCTACTTCTTTTAGGAGAAGGATTATTCATTCAGTTTAAACAGAACTAGTAATGATATATAAATGCATGAAAGGTTTCCATAAGGCTAAACCACAAATCAACTCATCCAAATGAAGAGACACATGAGAGCATTAAAGACTAGATAATTCTTTTGCACACAATTCTTGTATAGGCAATAATTCAAGGATCCTAAAAGGTTTGAGAGGGTTTCAAGAGAATGGCAATCCTTTATACTCTTTGGAGGTTAAGTTTAACGAATTTGAGGTTGACTTCGCCAAATTGTTCCCCTTCATCATTATTTTGGTTCTCTATTGGATCCATCTACCTTTTTTATATATATCACATGCACTCGTGCTGTATCTCACAGATCTAATCCAATCGAGGGCTGCTGATGATGAGGATGGCATCAGAACATAACAAAGGATTTAGAATGTCTTAGGCAAAGACAACTGCACAAGCTACCTATGTTCATATATATAACTCAGTATTTCTGTTTTTTATAAAAAAATATCATAAATAATTAAACTGTTATAGTTTTTGAAAACAAAGTGTTGCTGTAGGGATTATGAATTGCATGGAACAGTTTTTCGTTCTCAATTTCACATTTTCACCTTGGTGGAATCAATGGCGTCAAGATATAGCAGCTGTGCAACGATGATGTTCGCCATATCATCCTCCACAGCGCCACCACACCGGATAATCCTCTGCACAAAACCCCCACATGCAGTCACTCATCACACATTCCATACCCACAAAAAGCATACGAAAGAGATCAAACACTTGTATAAAATCCAGTAGTCTCGTACATGCTGGAAGAGCTGGCTGACGACGCTCTGGAATCGCTCCATCACCAAGGGCGACGGCCCCCGTTCCTGCCCCGCCGCATACTCCACGGGAAAGTAGGGCGACCTCGGCACCGCCATGTCATCCCTACCGCACGCACACGAGCATCATCAACACTCGCAAAGGCCCATTCAAACATCCCCCACCACACCAACCAAAGGATACAGAGCTACACAGTGTTCTTCACAAATCAACTTCACCTGATCGACCAAATCCCGCGCCTCTGAGCTGCTCCGTTCGGTCCGGCGGCGGCCACAACGCGACCGCACCTCCGTTTCCTGCGAGGCATATAGAGGATACGGTTAGGGCAAAGAAGCTGGAAGCGGAAAGGGGAGGCGACGGAGAGCGCGAGGGGAAATGGGAAACCTGAGGAGGGGGAGGGATCTGGGGGTGAGGGTAGGGGTGGGATTGGGGTTGGTGCGGAGGAGAGGGGCGGTGAGGGAGGACGAGGAGGCGGTGGTGGTGGTCGCCATGGACGGGGGCGAGGAGAGCTCGCGAGGGGTTTTGGGCGGAGGGGCTTTGCCCTTTGGTTGCGCTTCTTATCCGCGAACTGGGAAGAGAGCACAGAGCAGCGAGTGAAGAAGACAATGAGAGCAGGACTGAAGAAGACGACGCGGGTCCGGTCGGCTTGTGGATCATGGGCTATAGACCATGGGCTTTAAGCCCTGGTCTTGCACCGGTAGGAGTAATAATATGTTTATTTTGGGGGTTACTGAGGCGTGGCCTGCAAAGTGAAATTTCAGTAACCCAGTTGTGTCTTTCAAAAAAATAAACCTATATGCGCTAGTTTTCTCTTCAAAAAATGACATTTTCAACTTTTTTTTTCTTCTCTTCATTTTCTTTTTCCTCAATTAGGCTATCCGGTTTGGCACTACCTAACATTGGCTAATAAATGGTTTCATGTGATGGTGACCTAATGACGACAAAAGGCCTGGGTGGCACAGCTCATCAACAACGGTCGGCAATGGTGGCCAAAGATGGTGATGGCGACAGAGGCAACATGATGCAGACAACTCGTCGGTGAACTCAGCTCGGCCAACGACAATGAGCCCTACGGAGATGGCAGTGGCTCGACTGATGGAGAAGATGATGCAGCGGTGTTTCAACAAGTAAAAGGGTCGGGACGAGCTCTATTCGACGATGCAATGTGAAGGTGTCCAGTGAGAAGCTTTGAGCTCACAACAGCGATGCTGAGAGGTAGGCTTAGGACGGTGATACAGGAGATATGTCTGGTAGAGTTGGCGTTGAATATGTGTACGAATAGGTTACGTAGATTGTGAGTTGTAATAAACATGGGAGGATAGAGTTGTAGACTTAGGGTTGGCAATCTGGTTCAAAGCTCACGAGCAGCTCGTTTTTGGCTTGGTTCGAGCTCTGCTCTTAGGCTAACAAGCTCGAGCCCAAGCTTTTTTCCCAACTCAGTCGATTACAGAGCCAAGTCAAGCCTGAGGCTAGCTCTCTCACACCTCGCTTTTGGCTCATGAAGCACCCACCAGGCACTCCGCAGGTCGCAACCTAACACACTAGGCCATCGGCCCACCACCACTTTGCCGGGCCAAAAAGCATGTTGCCTCCCAACCAATCTCCCCACACGACCCCCTCTCTTTCTCTACACACACACTATACCCCCTTCTCCTTCTTGGCCATATCTCGCCGCCGCCTCCTAGCATCGAACCGATCGCCACCACCTCTCTCCTCGGCTCCTCCGGATCAGGCGTAGCCATCTCAGCCTACCTCCCTCTACCTCCAAGCTCTAGCTAACCGAACCCTCCTTCCCTAGGGTTCCTCCTCCCAGCCGTCCTCCACCACATCGCTCTCTACTTGGATGGCCGTCGCCGCAGCCTTCTCCTCCGGGCTCCCTTTTCTTGGATGGTCGCGCTGCCTTGCCTCTCCTCTTGGCGAGAGGCAACCTAGCCGAACATTTTCACCACGCTCCTCTTGGTCGAGTACCGCCACGGTGCCAGCCTATCGCCCTCCTCTCCATTCTTTGGTCACCATCAACAGTTCATCGCTCGCAGCCCTCTCCCTCCTCTGGCCAGATCTAGTCTGCCACCACCTCTTTCTCTCAAGCTCGCGAGCCCTTCATGAGCCAGCCCAAGCCCGAGCCAAGCTTTTTCCTTAGCTTGTCGAGTGACTGAGCCGAGCCTTGTCCAAGCCGAGTCAGACCTTGGCTCGCTCAAACTCAGTTTGTTGCCACCCCTCTTGTATCGTACTCTAACCTTGTCCACATATATATAAAAGGAGCACTGTCGTGGAACTTGTCATGACGACATAGTTATAGTGTAGAATGCATAGGTTCTATGGCCGATTTGTGACGACGACCCAAATGGTTTGGTGTGCTTGTGTTGTTGTAGAGGAGCGCACATAGTTAGTCCCTCAAGCATAGGCAATCGTGCTAAACCACGTGACCAAACATCATGTCTCTTGTATTGTCTATATTTTGTAAGGCTCTAGTTTGGGATCAGATCGACGAAGATTAGACATGGCGAGAAGCTAGAGAGATTTGAACGATGGGAGCATCGAGGTATGATGATGTGATCACGTGCAACAAGGGACACCATCATGGCATTGTGAGCCATTATGTGTCGATGATGAGGTCGTCCGAGGTGTGACATGAAACTGATGTTGTGTAAAAGCAACCTCGAGGTTAGATTTAGAGGTACTCCCTCCGTTCCAAATTGTAGTTCACTGTTGCTTTTGAACACGCATTTTGACCATTCGTCTTAATTCAAAAAAATTAGTACAAACATATAAAAATATAAGTCATACTTAAAGTATGTTTGATGATAAAACAAATCACAACAAAATAAATAATATTTACATATATATATTTTGAATAAGACAAATGGTCAAATAGAATATCTAAATGTCAATAGTGATCTACAGTTTGGAACAGAGCAGTGTTTTTTCAACGGCTGGTGATCATCCAGGACAAAGAAAGCGGTTGTCTTGTCTAGAGACGTCTGGGGGGTTATTTGTTAAATATAAATAGGCTAGGGACAGTATACATTCAAAATCCAATAGGACATGGATCGCTATTGCGATGGAATTCATTAATAAAATATTTAGTCGATAGGTCAATATCCTGTCTCAATAGGACATGAATCGCTATTGCGATGGAATTCATTAATAAAATATTTAGTCGATAGGTACATGTACTGATGTACATGCCCACACAAGTAGCCCAGAACTCAAAAGTCAGTACATACCCACACAAGTAGCCCAGAACTCAAAAGTCAAAACCTCTGTCTGTTTCTAGCATGTGCAATAGAAGCCCATGCATGTCAATGTACTTTTTTAAAAAAAGTTTCCCAGTCTTCGCTTTTACATGTTTCACTCTTTCTTGACAGCACAAACTGCATCAAGGAGATTGACCTTAGACTCTCTCCAACAGGAATCTTTAAATTTGATTCCCTATAGCCTCATATACAGACTCTCCTTAAAAAAAATATCTTTCTGTATTTCTCCCATCTCCAACAGCGTTCCCTACACGGAGAATTGTAAAAAGGAAGGAACGAGAACCCATACATATAAGAGAATGGAGAGAGAATCTCTATTTTAGAAAACGGAATAGAGAATGCTGTTAGAGTACATAGAGGAAAAAATATGTCCCGTAATTTAGGATAGAGTGATTTAGTGGAGAGCCTGTCGGAGACAGCTAACTGGGTAGCACCACTACATTACGGAAGTTTCAAACAGAAGTATTCCTCCTACAGCTAAAAACCTGACAAACATTCAAACAGAGCACCATCGAGGTTACAAGCATCGAGTATTGAGATACACATGACCGTACATACGCTACAGCCGTTAGTACACAGAGATACATATACATCATACATACGCTACACCAATAAAAACCCCATTGCTTATTGCCAGAGCAGTCAACAGGCCAAGGCCGTGACAGGATAATCTAGTGTTCGATACTTGGATAATACTAGTGTCTAGGACTCAAAAGATGGTTAGGTGTAATCTCCAAGGTTGATCACATCTCCTGTTGAGTGCGATATGCAGCCTTCAGGAAGTTATCGAAGGGGCTGGCTGGTGGAAGCTTCACAGTGGAAGACGGCTCTGAAGACGCGTGGTTCATCTCAAAGCCACACGAACTTACCTGGACAGATATAAGATTGTGA
Organism: Raddia distichophylla; assembly: GCA_005191435.1. Lineage (NCBI taxonomy): Eukaryota > Viridiplantae > Streptophyta > Magnoliopsida > Poales > Poaceae > Raddia > Raddia distichophylla. Next base: position 258,926 of record SPJY01030712.1, read on the forward strand.
GACCACTAGATCACAGGATGTTGGATTGACAACACGCCAGTATGGCACATTTGGGATTTATCAATCTTCGTACCTTAGAAATGACAAAATGTTGTGCAATGGGAAGGCTTGGCGCAGGATTGTCTGGAGCGGAGTCGTGGCCATTGACAAGCCAGCTTGATAGCTTCTTCCTAGTGCCTGATCCCAGGGCTTCGCATTGACTAGTCATTGTGACATATGGGAGGGGGGAAGTTGAAACAGATGCACCCGCAACCTGGCCTGCTACATGTAGTGCCTGATCACAGAAACAAATTCTGCCTTGAGAAACAGATGCAAGAATTCAATGAAGGGTAATAATGTTTGCTGTAGTTTTTTAGCCAACTTCACCAGATGACACATATCATGGTTACAATGGGAGAAAGGAGAAAGCATATTTAGGCGTAAAACTGCCAATACTTAACATGAATAGAGCAAAGATAAGTCAACTGAGTAGCATATCATGTGCAAAGGCAGCTGAGTATCAAGAAAGCACTTACCGATTCAAGCAACTGGCCAACACCTAAGACATGGGGAACAGATTGTGGTAGAGTAATCTTTGATATGGAACTTGCAGTATTGGTAATTGGTGACTCATGTAATCCATCATCCACCGAAGAGGTTCTTGAACACTCCTACAATGCAAATGGATTTCTGAGAAGAAAAACATAATAATAATGATTTCACGATGGCAGGATGCAGTTAAGGGAAGAAACATTGCACTATCAAAAACTTTTGCAAGTGCCTGCACCTAATTACCTAAATAAATGTAGATCACCAAGGACACAAATAAATGTAGATCAGTAACGTACCTCATCAAAAGAAAGAGATTCATCAGAAAATGCCTGCACATGAAAGTTGGCCCAGTCAAGTGCTGAATTCGACCCAAACAAGGGCAGTTCTTCGGGCGTGAATATTTCTGTGAGCTCCTTTGCCAGCGCATCCTTGTCCATCTGGTAATGCAATTTGACCTCAATAAAGACCTCAACACGTGGTGTCAACAGCAATCAGATGATAGCATCAAAACAATTTCCAGCGACTAACCTCGGTTGAATTAGATAGAGCGCCAGAAATTACATCAATTATCCGCTGATCATTAATCCCCACTTTAGTTCTACAGTCAGAAAGTAAAGATCTTGCGGCTTCTTGATCGCTTTCAGAGTCATAGTTGCGTAGATCCGATTGCAGCTTTACATAGACTTGCAAGTCTTCACCAATTCTTAGATAAGGGTCAGCCTGCAAAATATTTCATGTATCATTTTCACTGAACAATCATGAAATATAAACTACTTCAATATTTGTGTAGTAAGCCTGTCGTCAAATGAAGCACATTCACATACACTTACATTGGACAAAGTAAAACACTTTAGCCACTCTGCCAACTCAGTAATGTGACAGATTTTTCCAGCAAAGGCCAGCATGCTCGTTGCTAAGATAAAAATAGACCTTTGGCAAGATGGGGACAGGGCTCCTGAAAAAATTGCGTAAACAAAGACAGATGATTTTCATGTACAGGAAAGAGATAAGCGTAGATGTCATTACGCAGATCCTACCATTCGGGGCTAAAGCAATACTTCGCAAGGACAGCGGCAACTGGAAAAACTGGATGTTATTATTGTTGCTTGAATTCTGCAGTAAGAAAAAAATCTTAGCCAAATGATTTGAACTTCCACTACATGTAAGTATATTTATTAAAGTGCGAAAAAGACCACTGATATGGCTACGTAACTCTTTTTACAATAGAAAAAAAATGCTATTAGAAAAATGTAAATTAAAAACCAATGTGAACCATGTGATACACTTTTTCCCTAGTATAATTGAAATTTCAAGCCTGTATTTTCAAAAAAGGATAGAGAGAGAGTCAATACCTTAAGGCGAGAAGAAAGAACAGTGAGGCCATATGAACGGCCAATCGCTTCATAATTAAAAGGAGTGTTATCTGTCTGATTGGCCTGTATCCAGAATGCAGACAGCAATTGGTTCGTTTGATCTTCAGTTAGCATAACAATATTGGTCTCCTGAAAGATACATAAAAGGAAACATATTCAGCAATCAGGATTATGAAGATGCAAATCCCTCTACTCCCCACCTGATACCAATAAACATACATTGCGAACAAAAGAAAGGGAAAACACCATGAGAAAAAAAGGGCATGTCATGAGTTGGAGTAAAAATCGATTATAATTTGAGCTGTTGTAACAGTCAAAGTCATTGATCAAAAAGAGATGGGAAAAATTACTAGAAGGGGGGAGGGAATACCTCTCCAGAAGTAATTAGTGTTGCAAATCGATCAGTGAAAGAGAAAACCAACTTCGAGAAATAAGTCGAATTTTTTCGTGCCCAAACATGCTTCTTATCCTCATCATGTGTGTTTCTTTCCTTTCCATCATCATGTGTCATATTTCCAGGCTTATCTGAACCTAAACTTTCTTTTTCTCTCCTTAGCTTCTCAAGTAAAGCAGTAGCTGAAGCAAATACAGATGTAGTCCGAGACTGCCACTTTTTTGTTTCGTACAGACACTCTGATTCGCTCCTTGGATGGTTTGGACCTCGAACAATAACGGCAGAAAATATGTGGTGTGCTCCCACACGAGTATTGGCATCTGGATGTATCATGGACTTCAGTACCTGCTGGAGGAGTGCTTCCGGAAACACCTGCTAGCAAACAAATAGTTACATAAAAGTAGCAAAGAACTGCAAAAGTGCAACTGAACACTGTTCACAGAAAAGCAGTTTGAAAAAGATAGAGAAGCAAAGCAGACCACGCAGTAAATTTGTGTAGACGAGCTAAACAGATAGTGCACTTGATTATGATCCTATTTATTCTGATACTACAGATAGCTAAAACAATAGGCAGATAGTATAAATTCAGAACTGACCATAGGAGTGTTTGAAGACATTGATGTCAAGGAGATTATATGAGAAAGGATCAGCAAACTTCCAATAGTGGCTCTGGCAACAGCAGGCATAGAAGCCAAACTCTCCAACGTGATTGCCATCATGTCATAGAGTGGCCGCACATCATTAATCTACATTATGTTCCAAAATTTAGCAGAGTGGGGGAATTATATGTATATATCACATATAGCAATATAGTTGTCAACAGGCATGATACTTATGTGAAGTTTCTGGCATGAAAGCCTGTGCAAATGAACATTGCTACGAAAGATGCACCAAAATAGCATCCATGGCAATTCACAAATTTTAGAATGACTGTGATAGTGCAGGACACACCCCTCTAACAACTTCCAGAAGACAGTCCTCCAGGAAATTTTGAAGAGATTCATTCAAGTTCAGCTCTTCAACACTGGCTGACTCCACAGCTTCTAGAGTTTTCCTCAAGTGCCTGCACAGGTCGCCAGCTACTACAAGTTCAGGAGCGACTCCTCGTGATCGCAGTTGTCGTGCTAAGAACGTTGCTGTCTGAATAATGCAAGATTTAGCCTGAGGATCATGTAAAACATTCTTGTGGTCAAGATGTCGGATCACAGCGGTCAAAATCAATTGTTCATTGCCTGCAAGAGAAACATATTAGCAAATAAGAACAGAAGCCTGCAAAAAAACGTACAGGAGGAATATAAAGTGCAGTGCTGTTCTCATTAATAAAGATGAATGCTTTGCAACAACATAGACAATCCAATCAAAGAGTACGAATTAAATTGCCAGACAAAGTACATGCTCAAAGTTGTTTAAAAAGATTAGCATTGTGCAAGGAAAAAGGAAATCAGTAGCACGTTGCCTATTACTAGAAGAAAAAACTGTCATACGATGCCATGCAACTGACATAATAATAAGAACTTGGCTGAAAACTTAATATAGTGCATAATGCAGTTTTGTGTATTTTTATGATGGTTACGATACAAGCAATTCTAATAATTCAAACATGATTAAAAAATTACCAGAACTCTTCTCTAGGTATGACATGTCAGACAAAACAAGCAAAGCCAGTCCATGTTGAGGAGCCCATTGTTTCTTCACATCAAAAAAGGAAAGCATTGGATCTAAGATGCGCCGCATAGTTGTACTCTCTTTGGCCAGTTCTGCAAGCTTCTGAACGCAAATATGCGCCCATACTTCAGGAGATTCACGACCATCCCTGTGTTGAATTGAAATAAATTATAATTTGTTGGGTTCACGTCCACTTCGTTTTGTGTGTGCATGTGGTGATCAACACCATTTCACAAATATTTGTTGGGAAGAGATGGATAAGATGTTTCACAAGTATGTGCATGTGATATATCAAAGCTCAAAAGAATACACATGTTCGTGCAGCACAGCAAAACTCATACAGTCGTATGATGTACAAAAAATACTCCCTCCGTTCCAAAATATAAGACATAAATTTTGATGCGGTCTTTAACGTAGAACTTTGACCATTATTTGCTCACAATATATTATCAATTACTATAAAATTAACATCATATGAAAGTACTTTCAAATATGAATCCAACTATATGACATGCATAACACTAAACATATATATATTTAGCTTAATCATAACTCATTAGTCAAAAGTTACAAGCATTGACTTTCCAAATACTTGCACGCCTTATATTTTGGAACGGAGGGAGTATATTTTCTGCGAGAAGTTTAGGACAGGGTGGCATAGCAGGTATATAGAACTGATACTTCACCTGGTAAGAGCTGAAGAATCCCTTGCTGATCGCAGCCTAATAGTTGTGCTGCTCAAATTCACATCATTACCTCCAACTAAGCCAGCTCTTCCCTCACGCCTTACTATTTCATCAACCCAATTATGCTGTGATGCATGCCTGTCATCTTCACCACCAACAAAATCCTCCAACCTATAATTTTCCAATACCGACTGCACAATCTGCCACATCAAAAGAAAGTTGAATTCTTAACTACCTTCATTGCATTAAGCTCATGAGATATGGAAGGTAGGTACATTCATGAACTACTCAAAACCATAAATAAAAAAAACCACATGAAACTTAAAACTCCCCTAAAAAAAGATGAAAAATTGTGCATATACCACTCTCCCCTCAACAAGTGGCTTCGCTATTTTGTCATTCCTCTCTCACTGACATGTGAGATTATCTAAGTCTATGACAGTGGGCCAAAATGGCAAAATAGCAAAGCCACTTGTTGAGAGTGGCATATATGCTAGGAAGAAAGAAAAAGCTTAAACTGAACAGTTTTTTTATCTCATGTATCAAGATATAGTACCATTTAGGTGGAGGTCAGAATATCATTTATCACTACAAAATTTAAAAGTTAATGGTTTGTGCAGAAGATGTTGTCTTAAACCTGGTGCAAATAGATAGCCCCAACACAACTATGAAATTGACACGAAGCATATCTAATTGAATAAAATGGTGTGCTCTACATATGAAAATAACCTGGTAGCCTGAGCAATTTGGAACATATGCAAACAAGTTATATTTTCAACTGATTATGCACATTAATGCCATTTAAAAATATTGTAGCTACCTCATCAAAATCAGCAAAAAAGTATGAATGTTCCTTCATGAAGCAGATCTGCAAAAGTATTATAGCAGTAGTTAACAGAACTGAATTCACAAAGAAAAAAGAATAACAGAAAATGTCAGAAAGGTGGCAGAAAAAGAACTAAAAAACCATATGTTACCATTGCTGACAGACACTGCAAGCTTGCTGCCCGCAGAAGACTATGCTCAACTCCCTGTTGCCGTGAAAGTGCACAGACTTTGTGAACCAAGCTTTCAATATTACGTGCATATGTGTTGTCTACCTGTTAATATGGAAAATTAATCAATTTATACTAATACATCCTAACAGAAAATAAATGAATCAAGGGGTAGGGTTCAATGATTAGTAGGAATAAAGTGAAACACCACAAAAAAAAGAAATACAAATGCTTATAACACAACCATTTTGTAGAGTCCATAATACCCACCTGGCTGTAAATAAACCTTGCTAAAGTTTGACATCCAAGAATGTGAATATTCTCTTGCTTGCTTTCAAGAAGCTCAGTAAGGACGTTCACTAGGCTGATGGCAAAATATGCCCTATACCATCACATGCATACAATAGCACAACATACAAACTCAGACATATAACTTCATTGAAAGCCGTTGGCATTTTGACATAAGAAACAAGTGTCAGCTATAAGAACATCACAAACTCACATCTGCTCCTTGCATATGAAGAGTAGCTTGCTGTATGCTTCAGTGATAATTTTAACGAAGTTCACATGAGCAGATCGCAGCTCCTTGTGATTCCTCTGTTCCAGAAACTTAGCAATCTGACGAGCAAGTAGTGAAGAGAATTAGGAAAACCATATGTGATGGATAACCACACGAGATGATCCTAACGTATATTTTAGCAACAAAATGGAAAGCAGAATGGCAGCATCACATGCCTTTGGATTACGCAAAGGATTCTTCGCAGCATATTCACATAGCTTCATGATTTTCCTCTCATTCGGAGGGCCATCCTGCAAAAGTAAATTCAGCGACATAAGCAGCAATGCACTCGATTATGGAATTATGGGTGCTACTGTGTTGTTATCAATTACAATTAGTAAACAATAGCTACGTTCACCACCAAAAAAAAAAGTTACGAGCAAGAAGATGTGTTCCATAGATAAAAGACAACACGGTGCATTAAACGATTGCAACAACAATGCCAGCATCAAACAGTCTAAACTAAACCCGTCCCCGTGGACTTGCTAAACCACACGAACACCTACTGGAGCGAGCACCAAACACTTACAGGAGTCTTGGGGAATATCTCAGCAAGCAGCTTCCTGTATCGCTTGACGGGGCGCCGCGAGCTCGGGCGCAGTGCCGGGCAGCACACGCACATGCTCTCGCACGATGGGAAGAGCTTCATCGACATGAACCCCATCTTGTGGCCTCAAAAGGTCGGAGAAACAACCAGGATCTCACCGCCCCTCCACCTGCACAAAGGCGTAAGCAGCAAGGTCGCCATTAGAATAAGAGCCAGGAATATCCCGAAGTGCCAATCACACTATCCTAAATTCCTGATTCCTAAACAATGTGGAAGTGGTCGCGAATGAGACTACGGGTTACCACTCGTTGCGACAACAAGGCCAGAGATTGAGGTGCTCTCCAAGAAAGAGGGACAATAATAAGAGGATAAAAAAACTTAAAAAAACTGAGGTGCTACGCAGCAAGCGAGCAGCCAAGAAATCCCCAAAGTGAAACACTAGACAATGCACTGGATCGAAACAGCAGCTACCAGTACAGCACCGCGCATGCAGCAAACATAAACCCCAAGCCCCAAATAACCAAAGAAAAGGCAAGGTAACGAGTGGCAAACTAGCCATCCGAAATCCGCTCAAACCCACAGTTAAAGTCACCAAAAAAAAAAACACCGGAAACAAGCACCGGAAAGGGGAGAAGGCGACGACGCCATTACCGCTCCAAGCACCCAAATCGGCGCTCCCTACACAACCCGCCCGCGAAACCAACCTAAAAACCCTCAAATCTCAGCACCCCACCGGCGGCGAGACAACGGCACTACCCCCAACGAAGCACCGGCAGCGAGAGAAGCCGCATGAGAGAGAAGCGGGCGTTTTACCGTCCAAGCTCCAGGCTCCGCCGCGTCGCCGTCCGGGCCCCCGAACCCCAACCCGGAGAAGCCCCCAGACCGAAGGCAAGGGGAAATGTGGGGGTGGGGGAGAGCCGGAGGGAGAGGGGAGAGGACGGAGGAGGCCAGTGGCCACGTGACCCGCGGCCTCGGTGACAGGGCCAGTTGGAGCAGGCTTTCCTCCGTCCCTCGCGACGAGTTAACGAGCGCTTTCCACGCACCGGCGCAGGCACGCGCCCATCTGGCCGGGCTAGTAGTAAAGCTGTGAAGGACTGACGGGCGTTTTGAACTCTTGGGTGCGCGTCGATGGCCGATGGGCAAATGGCTTATTTGGAAAGAATCTAGCGTGGTTATTAACCTTTATTATCCTCCTGTTTTAGAATGTTTGCTGCATTGGAACGATTTTATATTTATTTCGGTTTTAACCCGGTCTTAATTGAACAAGATTAGCAATTAATAAGAGACGGGATCGGTCCAGCCAGTGATGAAAGTTTTTCTAATTATTACTGGAATCGAATTGGTTCCAGAGGTGCATCTTATTTTGTATTCTAATCTTATATTTTATTCGATCTTTTTTATTTATCAGTGTTAACTTTTAGACATGGCCTTTGATTATTCGTCTTATTCAAAGAAAATATTTAAACATCATTTGTTTGTTTTGTTTTATCAATGAAGATATGTTAAACATGGTTAATATTTTTGCATAATTGCACTAAATTTTTGAATAAGATGTTGTAATAGTCCCACATTGGTAGTGGGGAGGGCCTCAGCATGGTTTATAAGGGTGAGGGTGCACCCCCTCATTGAGCTAGCTTTTTGGGGGAGATGTGGTCCAAGAGACCTAAAGCCCGCTGCTGTACGTTGGGCCTGCATATGCGTAGGCCTGGGGATGCTCGGCGGGCGCGCCATGTGGGCGGCCCGGCCAACAATTGGTATTAGAGCCTGGCGCGCCCGGCCAACAATTGGTATTAGAGCCTAGATGGCCCGTCTGGTTTCAGACATTGTCCCACATTGGTAGTGGGGAGGGCCTCAGCATGGTTTATAAGGGTGAGGGTGCACCTCCTCATTGAGCTAGCTTTTTGGGGGGAGATGTGGCCCAAGAGACCTAAGAGACCTAAAGTCCTTTTTGGGGGAGATGTGGCCCAAGAGACCTAAGAGACCTAAAGTCCGCTGCTGTACGTTGGAGATGTGGCCCAAGAGACCTAAAGTTCGCTGCTGTACGTTGAGCCTTCATATGCGGCAGGCCAACGGCCTGAGGATGCTCGGCGGGCGCACCATGTGGGCAGCCCGGCCAACATAAGACGAATGATCAGGGACGTGCCCAATAGGGATGGCAATTTTACCCATGCGTTCGGGTACCCACGGGTACCCGACCCGATGGGTACGGGTATGGGCGTGGATTTATACCCATGAAATGTTTCGGGTTCGGGTTCGGGTTCGAGTTCGGGTACGGTTTTCGGGTTCGGGTTCGGGTTCGGGTTTATTTTTACACCCATGAATACCCATGGGTACCCGAAAAAAATAAAAAAATTAAATATAATATAACATGATATCATATGTTAATAATAAATATGTATTATTGAAAGGATAAAGTATAAATATAAGTTTATTTATTTAAAGTTGATGA
>SPJY01030712.1:268224-435891 GCA_005191435.1 Raddia distichophylla
ATTTAAGTCTCTCTTTAAAGGCATTTAAATTTTGTTGAAACGCTACGCTACGCTATGGTAAGCTGAAATGTACAGAGCCTTTATATTTATTTAAAAAAGTATAGTCGGTTTTAACCAGGTCTTAATTGAACAAGATTAGCAATTAATAAGGGACGGAATCGGTCCAGCGAGTGATGAAAGTTTTTCTAATTATTACTGAAATCGAATTGGTTCCAGAGGTGCATCTTATTTTGTATTCTAATCTTATATTTTATTCGATCCTTTTTATTTATCAATGTTAACTTTTAGACATGGCCTTTGATCATTCGTTTTATTCAAAGAAAATATTTAAACATCATTTGTTTGTTTTGTTTTATCATTGAAGATATTTTAAACATGGCTAATATTTTTTGCACAATTGCACTAAAATTTGAACAAGACGATTGATCAAGGGACCTGCCCAAAAGTCAACAGCGACAAATAAAAAAGAACAGAGAGAGTAGTACTTACATGTTATATAAAAGGCTATGGTTTTTGTTTCGAAGAGGCAAACGTTGTTTCTTCTCCAACATATTCTTTTATATTGAAGTAACTAGGAAAACAAATAAAAGAAGGTGAACCGGCCCCTCAAAGTTACTCCTATTTTTTTGTTTGACGCTTTTTTACTTTTGAACACTAATTTAACCATTCATCTTATTCAAAATTTTAGTGCAAACATGAAAAAAAGGTCATGTTTAAAGTATTTTATTGATAAAATAAATCATAACAAAATAAATGATATTTACTTTTTTTAATACGACGAATGGTAAAATACGTGTCCAAAAATCAAAGACGTCAAACATAAAAGAACCAAGGGAGTATTTTGAAGTTCCACTTATCATTCACCTGGACCAACGTTGTTGTGAAATCTTTACCGCGTTATTGTCCGCCGTCTACTTGGTACCTGCATGTTTTTTACCTTGGCAAAAGATAGTGATACGGTAGATGTGATGCAGTTTCAACTTGCAACCCAATATCGCTATTAATCATTAATTATTGTTGTTGCAACCCAATGATCGCTATGAATCATTAATTAATGTTTGTTTGACGGACTCGCCCGGATGGAGTTGAAATTGGCCATCATTTTATGTTTAGCTCGCTAGAGCATGGTTAGCACGAGTAGCATTTCACTGCTGCGGATTAATTTTAATTTCAGAACGTTTCGGTAGAAATAGGTACTCGGTATTCAAATATAGAGATCAGGATATAGACTTCAAATTTGACGTTTCTCTTTTCAATCTCTGTATTATTTAGAGGATAGATAGTTTGTTGGAAAGAGTGAAAATGTGTGAGGTAAACAGTATTTTAGAGGTGAAATATGGAGTGAAAATTAAAATACCGACTATGTTCTTATACGAGCAGTATGCTATGCATTGGATTAAGACGCTGTTGATGCCTCCTAGGACTCGGATGATCGTTGATTAGTTGTCGGTCACCTCAGTCTTGGTGCGCTATTGATGCTACCAGGCGTGACTAATTATGTTGTTCAGTGGTTTGTCACGACGCCGGATTCTAATTCTGCCAGGGATTAGCTCGTGAGTAATCATGGCTGATTTTAATGTTTAGAGTAGCCGTACTAAAGTTAGCTGCGTATGAAACTGAATGAACAAGTTTAAATTACTTTGAATATGTCAAAATTATACAACATACATGCAAGTCGAGAACTCCATAATTTGATTTGTTCTTTTCAGATGAAAGTAGTTAAAAATTTTAATTAATTTTTTTTAATCCTTCAAGAGATCTTAGAGTAAAAAAACTATAAAAAAATATTTTTGAAATTCTATGAACTATTTAAAACCCAAAAAATAGCTACAAAATACTATATTGTTTGCCGTGTATATTTTTTTTTTTGCAGCGTTAGCTCCGTAGCTTACATGGACAAGTAAGGTCCTGTTCTTTTGAGCTGATCTGAACGGCTGAACAGCTGAACAGCTGAAATGACTGAACTTTGAGAGCTTCTCGAGGTATTGTCGAGATTCGGATCCATTTCGTTTGACATGCTTTTTAAAGCGTTAGGACCCACCTTCAAAACAGCGAAAAAACGGACCCAAAAAACTCATAGCATATGTCTTTTTAAAACATAGATAAGTTGATAAGCTGTTAAGCCGTTAAGCTGATAAGCTGAAAAGAACTGAGCCTAAATTAAACGGGAGTTGATTCACGAGCCCACCAAGTTGATACACAATGAGCAATGATTTTACATTTTTTTGAAAATCATAGCACTCCATCAAAATCACTTTGATAGTACGCCACTCTAGACAGTGCACTCGCTCCAACCGTGCTAAAACACCCAAAATTTCCTCAATATAGTGTTACACCACTGGATAAAAAAAAAACTTGTTTATTTGATTTATTGGACTTATTTATCTACTTACTTAATTTTGCTTATTTAAAATTAATTTATTTTTTAATCCTTTTTCTCTATCGAAGAATTTACTAAGAGATTTTAAGCACAAGTCAAACGAAGTGCTCACGGCTCTTAATTTTATCTCAAAAAGCTTTTAAAGTTAAGAAATAGATTAGATAAGCAAAAAAGTCAAGTAAGACAAGCTGACAAGCAGGGGTGGGCATAAAAATCCCGATACCGAATTACCGTACCGTACCGAACCGAAAATACCGAAAATTACAGTATTTTCGGTATACGGTATTTGCATCGGTATCTGTTTTTGGAAAGTTCGGTATTATGGTATCGGTACGGTATTTGATCCTGGAATACCGAAATACCATATATACCGTGTTATACTGCTGTGAGCCTGTGAGCACTGAGCAAGTGAGCAGGCCGCAGCCCATGAGCCGGCCTAAGCAGGCCAGCAGGTCAGCACTTCCCAACGCAGACAGCAGTCACAGCACATTCTCAGTCTCAGTTCCCCGTTCCCACTCCCCTCCACTCCCAGCCGGCACAAACCCTAGGTGACTAAGGCGAGCTCCCACCGCCCGACGTTCCCTGGTGCTGCGAGCCCCGCTCGGCGTGCCCTCCCCCGTCGCGGCGTCCCCCACAAAGCGAGCCCTCGCACGTTTCCCTCCCTTGGCGCGGCGTCCCCTCCCTTGGCGCGGCGTCCCCTCCACGGCGAGCCTCGGCGCGGCGTCCCCTCCCTTGGCGCAGCGTCCCCCGCATGCGGCTTCCCTGGGCACAGCAAGCCCCAGCGCGGCTTCCCTAGGCATGGACTCTCCCGGCAACGGCGTCCCCTGACACGGCCTCCCCTTACCGCAGGTAACTAACTAATTGTTTATTTGCTTGATCTACCGAAAATACCAAAATACCGTACCGAATTAATTCGGTATTGTTGGTATCGGTAGCTATTTTTCTAGGCATAATTTCGGCATCCATTTTATGAATACCGAACTTTTTGAATACCGTAAATACCGAACCGAATATACCGAACGCCCACCCCTACTGACAAGAACATGCCTAAAATAAACATCCACCATAATATCTCCCATCTCCCATCTACCTCTCTCTCTCTCTCTCTCTCTCTCTCTCCCTCTCTCTCTCTCTCTCTCACTCACTCGCTCGCTCTCCACCTCCCCACAACGGTGGCCCAACGGGTAGCGGCTCACCTTTCCCCTTCCTTTCTCACCAAGAGGAACTGAGCAGTAGCGGTGGGAAAAGATCTCGGCGAGCAAAGTTTGGTGGAGCAAAGAGAAGAGACACATACAACTAGGAGATATGAGAGAGATGATCGGCCACATGAAGACGGCCAGGTAAAAAGGTGTGAAGCACAGGCGCAATGGGTGACAACCATGGTTGCCAAGTAGAGATGGTAACAATGTGGCGTCATCGAACGCGCGAGGACGAGAGGATCCAAGGCATGTAGCCTCCATCTAGACGGGAATATCCAAATCAAGCCCATGGCATCATCAGTCGCACGAGGGCGAGGTGAGGTCGGATCTAGCCCACAATGTCGTCGACTGCGCAAAACCGAGAGAGACATCGAGGGCCGTCTGTGACCGCCATCATTCGGTGATTGGAGAGAGGGATGAAAGGTGGGGAAAGAGAGAGCCAATGGGGGAAATAGATAGTGTTGTAGGTACTAATGGTTGGAATTTGTAATCCTATTGAAGCGAACCACAATTTTTTAGTGATACGTGTTTTAAAATACTTTTGGCGGCATGCTAAGAAAATTTCTCTACCCTGTATGCTTATTTCTCATGTTTGTGTTTTTTATTAGCGAGCGACTTCCCATTAAATGTAAAATTGGATTGTTTTATAATAGCATAAAATATTATTTATTATTTACGCTTATTTCTTTTGTGTTTTTTAGTAGGAAGCGACTTCTCATTGGCCATTGGACTTAAAATGGGATTGTTTCATAATAGTATGAAACATTTTAATGCTTATTTCTTTTGTGTTTTGTTGGTAGGGAGCAGCTTCCCGTTGGCATGGCCATTGATGAGGGTGTGCGAGGTGGGCACCCGCACAGGGCCCCCAATTAAGATGGGCCCCCAAATTCAGTAATTCAGCTAGCTTGTTTTAGTGCCTACTGCCTACCACCATACCTCCATCTCGATGGTCCTAGTTCCCAGAAGTCCCGTCGCTTGCCCTGACCCTTCGTCAATTTCATCAACTGATCTGATCGCCTCATCGCCTCATCGGTTGAGCCCCTTTATCAGTTCGTGATTAGTGATCACTTGCTCCTTCATGATCAATCGCACGCCCAACTCTCACGCCGCCACGCCCTCATCAATGCAACCCACTCGATGATCTACAGGCGGCGTCCATGTCTACGGAGGCTAGAGACACGGAGGCCGCAACCCTTGGCTCCTGATTTCCTGATGGCTAAATGAAGGCTTTAGCCGATCATCAAATCAAAATCACGCATGCCATCAGCCATAGAGGCTCTTGTGCATGTCCTTTGTATATGACTTATCTCTTTGCTTGGATGAATGTGCCGAGAGATATTTTTGGACTCTCCATTGTACATGCTCTAATACTGGATCCCCGCCGGACGTCAGACCACGGGCTTTCGATCCACCACACATCCATCAATCCTATCCTTGGATCGCAACTACGGCCCACCTCTCCCGCAGGCCATGAATGCACGTTTGTAAGGCCCATCCTAAGCGGCGCTACCGCGCCAGTTCTCTCTCCTGCAGAGTCCACACCTCCACGGCTCCACATGGTCGTCTCCTTCCTCCCTCCCTGATGACCCCCTACCCGCCTCGCAAACCCTAGCTCTCCCGCCCTTTACGTCCTACTCGCCTGCCCGCCGCCGGCCAGCCATGTCGAAGCGGCCGAAGCTCCAGGGTTTCAGCATCCCGCGTCCCACGTCCTACAGCTTCGAGCGCTCCCAGCCCGCCCCGCGCCTCTACGTCCCCGCCGACGACCCCGACCTCGATGACATCGCCTTCTCTGACGACGCCGCCCCGGACAACGCGCCTTCTGCCGATGCCTCAGGAGGCGGTGAGGCGGGGGAAGAAGAAATCGACCCGCTCGACGCCTTCATGGCGGAGATCCAGGAGGAGATCCACGCGCCGCCCCCGCCGCCCAAGCCCGAGGCCCTCCGCCGCGTCGACTCCGACGAGGAGGACGACCCCATGGAAAGCTTCCTCCGGGCCAAGAAGGACACCTTCCTCACGCTCGCCGCGGACGCCATGAATTCCGGGTACGATTCCGACGAGGAGGTCTACGCCGCCGCCAAGGCCGTCGACGCTGGTACGATGGAGTATGACTCCGACGACAACCCTATCGTTGTAGACAAGAAGAAGATAGAACCCATACCGCCGCTTGACCACTCGACCATCGATTACGATGCTTTCAACAAGGATTTTTACGAGGAGAAGCCGTCAGTTTCAGGTGAAGCACTTTGCTGTCCCATGATAGCATTCCTCATTGAATCTCTGGTATAATTTGATCCTGCATATGCATTGCTAAACGTTAGCTGTTAAGTTTTGTTAGTGTAGCTTATACCATGAGCTTACTTCAATTCGAACTTGCACTATGAATCTGACCAGCTCCCCAACTTTTTTGTGCTGCTTATACCATGTTGATGAAATCTGAATGGTTTTTTTAAATCTTGAAGTGGAAATGATGACGTGTGGTTCTGAGGTCACTACTGTTTTTATTTGATATTTTGATGGTATACTTATAGTTCCTGTTTTTGTTTTCCATTACACATTAGTTATTACGAGTGTGTTGGGAGTTGGGTTATTACTTTTTACGATTTTGATGCATATGTTCTTATTCTAGTTATGTATTGCATTAGGTGTAAAGTTTTCAACCAAGTGTGCCTCCTTTTCATGTTCTGTGTGTCTTCCTGGATGATTAGGTGTGGTGAAGTTTCTTCTGGTAATGTTCCAGTACACTGGAGTTATGCATTCTTTTGGATTTTGTTCATATTTGATGTGGTAAATATGAAAAGATAGTGTGCTATATAAATTTGATCTTTTTACAGGTAGTCATGGCGGTTTCTCATTCTTCATGACATGAGTTGTGTATTGAATATTACATTTCTCTTGTAGGGATGAGTGAGCAAGAGGTGGCTGATTACATGAAAAGTTTGGCAATTCGGGTTTCAGGCTTTGATGCACCAAGGCCAATCAAACTCTTTGAGGATTGTGGGTTTCCTGTACCATTAATGAATGCTATTGCCAAGCAGAGCTATGAAAAACCAACAACAATCCAGTGCCAAGCTTTACCTATAGTACTTTCAGGCAGAGACATCATTGGTATTGCAAAAACTGGTTCAGGGAAAACTGCAGCATTCGTACTCCCTATGATTGTCCATATTATGGATCAGCCTGAGCTTGAGAAAGAAGAAGGTCCAATAGGAGTCATATGTGCTCCAACAAGAGAATTGGCACATCAGATATATATTGAAGCTAAGAAGTTTGCAAAGCCTTACAATCTTCGAGTTGCTGCTGTATATGGTGGGGTTTCTAAATTTGATCAGTTTAAAGAACTGAAGGCAGGCTGTGAAATAGTCATTGCAACTCCAGGGAGATTAATAGACTTGCTGAAGATGAAGGCGTTGAAGATGTTTAGGGCGACTTATCTGGTTCTCGATGAGGCTGACCGTATGTTTGATCTTGGATTTGAGCCACAGATAAGATCCATTGTTGGACAAATTAGACCAGATCGACAAACCTTGCTTTTCTCTGCAACAATGCCATACAAAGTGGAACGTTTGGCTAGAGAAATTTTGACTGACCCTATTAGAGTTACAGTGGGTCAGGTTGGCAGTGCTAACGAAGACATTAAACAAGTTGTGAATGTACTCCCTTCTGATGCTGAAAAGATGCCTTGGCTTCTGGAGAAATTGCCTGGGATGATTGATGATGGAGATGTTCTTGTATTTGCAGCTAAGAAGGCTAGAGTTGATGAGATTGAGAACCAGTTGAATCCGAGAGGATTCAGAATTGCAGCACTTCATGGTGACAAGGATCAAGCTTCTCGCATGGAAACATTACAGAAGTTTAAATCTGGGGTCTATCATGTTCTAGTTGCAACTGATGTTGCTGCTCGTGGTCTGGACATAAAGTCCATTAAAACAGTTGTTAACTTTGATATTGCGAAAGAAATGGACATGCATATTCACCGGATTGGAAGAACTGGTCGGGCTGGCGATAAAGACGGCACTGCATACACCCTGATTACACAAAAGGAGGCTCGTTTTGCAGGGGAATTGGTTCATAGTTTGATTGCAGCTGGTCAGGATGTGCCCAATGAGCTTATGGATCTTGCTATGAAGGTGAGTTTGTGGCAACTTTTATTAATAATTGCATTATTGAGTTTTTCTCAATCTTCAAAGTAAACCTACATGGAATTAGCTGACCACATTGAAATTCAAATAGGACAATTGCAACATGTGAATATTATCAGTTTACCTACCCAATAGTCACTCTTGTATGAATGCTATCCGTGTTATCTAAACCAATGGTGATTTGAATTGCAGGATGGGAGATTCAGAGCAAACCGTGACTCTAGAAAAGGTATGTTGTGTTTATTTAGTACTTCCTCCGTTTCAAAATATAAGATGTGCATTATGCAAAAAAAGTCAACATTTGTAAACTTTTGACAAATAATTAAGCTAAAAACATGTATGTTTAGTGTTATGCATGTGATATAGTTGGGATATAGTTGGATTCGTATTTGAAAATACTTTTATATTATGTTAATTTTGTAGTTGTTGATGATATCTTATGAAAAATTAATGGTCAAAATTCTATGTTGGATATCATGTCAAAATATTGTGCGCTATATATTTTGAAACGGAGGGAGTACACAACAGTTGATCGACATGTGTCTTTATGGGAACAGATTGTATTAACAGTTGGTGGCATTAATCAGGTGGGAAGAAAGGTGGCAAAGGAAAAGGCGGAAGCGGTAGCAGTGGGCGTGGACGTGGACGTGGACGTGGTGTCCGTGGAGTTGATTTTGGCCTTGGCATAGGCTATAGTGCTGAATCAGGTTCACAAGTACCTACTCCAAGATCCACCACTGTAAATTCGTTGAAGACTGGAATGATGCAAAATTTTAAGAGTAGCTTTGTTTCGGCATCTTCGAGCACACCAAGCAGCAGTGCACCATTGAGAGGTGCACCGTCTTTTGTAAGACCAGCACTTCGGGGTTTTGTTTCCGGTGGCACCATAGGAGGAGACACAGGCGCAGCTCGGCCAGCACAATCAGCACCCTCCTTTGTCCCTGCATCCAGGCCTGCAGGAAGCACCAACGAAAATGGGAACCCAAACCCTGAAAGGTATGCTAGCTCACAATATATCATCATTTTTATGCCGCCAGTTCATTTGTTAGTATTTAGCATGTTCTATGTCAAATTTGCTAACCATCAGTCATAATTCTCATGCATTACAGCTCGAGGGATCGGCCGAGGGAGAGAAAGCGGCCATCTGGGTGGGATCGCTAGGCCTTTTAATGTACCAAATAGTCACCATTTTTGTTTCACCTTGTTGATGAAACATTTTGTTGTAGACTGTAGAATACATGATGTGAATGATAGAATGTTGTTTCTAGTGAGCTTTCTCTAATCTCTGTGCCCCGCTGTAGTTGTTAATGTTGTTCCTTCGTCTTTTTTAGAGTACTATGGATTCGACAATTCGGTTTTACATCTATAACATACTGAACGATGAGATCCAAGCGGGTTTCATATCAAAGCACCTTAGAGCATCTCATTAGGGATGGAGGAGCTGCCGAATTTTTTGAGAACGAAGAGAATCTCTACGTGCTGAACAATAATATGCAGTATGGATTACATATGATATAAGAGTTGCTTACTAGGACGCTCTTACCATCTAGGCCTTGTTTGTTTCAGATTAACGTAGCGTTGCGTTTCGCTGTAGCAAATTTGTGACCCCTCAAAATACGTCTTAACGAGTTCAAAAAATTATGAAAAAAATATTTTACAAACTTTAAGAAGTACTATTTAAAACCCCACAAGAATGACTACAAAACATTACATATTTGTTATCGACGCTGTATGACAGATACGCAATATTTTACTATCAAAATTATAGGGTAGCGTATTTCTCATGCTCTCCTCAGCCATTGCTGTTGAGCTGGGGAGCTTGGATTTGCCCGATCTCTTTGCTCACTGCAGCGTCCTTAGCAACATAGAAAGTAGTGGGGACATGTGTCGTTAGATAGTTAGTGTGTTCCACTACTTACTAGCATAGCTTGGCTTTCTATTTATTTAGGGTTTCCTTGGCGACGATGGTATGACTGTCGTTGATGTGATATTTTTCCATGTTAACTACCGTTTTGATGATGTCGATAAGCTCTCTGATGACTTTGGTAAGCCATCTTTTGTTGTTGTGTTTAGTTATGCCTATTCCTTTTGCAAAAGGGGTGCATCTTAAGATTCATTGGATCGATTCTGGCTCAGCTCGGGCTCGGCTCGTTTACAAACGAGCATGAGTCGAGACCAATTTTTAGCTTGTTGGCCTAATCGATCTGAGCTGAGTCAGACCCTATCTCGCTCGGGCTCACTCATATATGACCCAATATACAAATATCTCCTATATTACATGTATAATATGTGATATCTTAGTCTTTTTTTTTAGCAATTTAACAACATGCACGGTTGTATACTCGTATAAAATAGTTATAGTCATAATCTCTTCTACATAATAAGTAACGATATCTGAGATCTCTCTTTTGCACTTAGTCTTCTGCTTATTTCATCATATACGGTCCAACTCATGACCAGCTCGCGAGCAAGTAACGAGCCGAACCGAGCCAAATCTCTAACTTGGACACCTTGGCTAGCTCGACTCAGTAGAGAACGAGCCGAGCCTCGCTTGAACTCGTTTCCACCCAACGCGTATGTGCGGGACAACTTGCTGTTGAAATATGATTCGAATTCTAACGTGTCTTGTGGGGACGCCTAGAGGGCCCATGGTTCCGTCATGGTAATTAGCGGATTTGTTTCCGTATTTGACTGCAGTCAGTTTTGTCCACCCTATATATACCTCTTGTAAGCCGCGCGGGAATAATAGTCTCAATTGTTATTCCCCTGTGTTTGTACTCTCATCTGATATAGTGGATTTCGTCGGTTGGCGTCCGTAGTTTTTTCCTGCAAGGATTTTCCACGTAAAAATCTTGTTTTGTGTTCAATCTTTGGTTTGCAATATTTGCTAACACTTGCTCCTTGATTACACATTAGTAGCCGTAGAGTAATTTCTCTGCGCCTTATGAGTCATGACTGCCGAAGTAGGCACATAATTTAGAGGGAATTCTGGGTCTAATTTTGTAAATTGATATCCATGCCGAGTAATAAGAAGCTAACTTATTTACAGTTTGCACCCTTTTATCTATGTGCTCGTGAAGTACGATGGCTTTTGGCGCACCGCTTAGGCGGGAAATGATCACTGACGCGCGGGGCCGCCGCGCTGCGACGGCAACAGACGGAAAGACCCGACTCCCCAAACAGCGAGCGGTGCCTGCCTCCTACGTTCCGCTGGACTGGACCACCGCAGCACGCACCGCGCATTTACTTTCGCACGGGAGGAGGGGAGGGGAGAGAGGCAGAGCGTGTGTCGACGGGAACGAGGGGCGAGGGCGAGCCATCGGCGATGACGAAACTGCCGGTGGATCAGCGGCCGCGGCTGACGCTGGAGGACTACATCCTCTTCTTCACCACCCGCTCCGGCCACGGCCTCACCATGGACCACCTCAACCAGGTCGGTACTCGGCAGTCGGCACACGGCACACGGCACACCAACACGCATGAATGCATGATGCATCCCCCTCCCTCCCCTTCCTCGCATGCTTCTCCGCCCCTAATTAACTCCTCTCCCCCCATCCTGCTCGATCGCGTCGCAGATCATCTTCATGCACGGCTTCATCAAGCTCCACCGCCACAACAAGGTACTACTCCAATCTCCATTGCTCCATCTGAGTTCGGTTTGTGAGGGAAGGCTAGTCCGCCTCCGTCCTGGACTCACCCGTGGTGGCTTTCTCCTTCGTTTGATGGCAGCCGGTGATAGTGGACGCGCTCAACTCGCTGGACCTCATGCGCCCGCGCCGCTCCACCGTCAGCATCAACGCCCCCGCGCCCCCGCCGGAGGCCGCCGCGGCCTCGGCGTCGGCCGCGGCGCTCAGCACGGAGGACGTCACGCGCGACATCGAGGACATCGGCTGGCGCGAGTGCCCCCTGGGCTCCGTCCTCTCCGTCCTCGCCGGAGCGGTGGCCTCCTCCCCCATGCCCCTCGCCACCATCCTCCCCACCGGCTCCGGCACAGTGGAGCGCGTCTCCCCGCCCCTACCGTCTCCTTTCCCTCCCGCAGCATCGAAGAGGAAGCGGCCACCGCAGTGCCGGGGGAAGGCGGCCACCATGAGAAGGAAGAAGCGCATGGTGCAGCTTCTCGCGGTCCCGTCTCTCGAGGACATGGTCGTCTCCATCTAATCGAAGCCTGCTCCGCGCGCGGCCGCTGCTACTCTATCTTCGGCGCTCTCCCTTCGTCTCCAGAACGGCGGCGCCATGGCTTCTGATGCTTGGTTCGTACTATTAAGTAGCAGTAGTGGACTAGTTGGTTCTGTTATTTCTGTGTGGTAACTGGAACTCTGGAAGTGCTTGTTGGTTCTGATGATGATGCTTTCTGCATTTTGTTTTGGTGTTCACCTGTAAATTCTTGCTGGTTTTCAGGGAAGCCTTGTTATGATGACATCAAAACTACTTAATATGCTTATTTAGATGATAAACTCTGCTTCGTGCCGTGTGATTATTATTTCGGAAACGCTATTTCGCATGTGTCTGCGGGGGACGAAATCGCATAGGCGCGGTCTTCTCCAACTCCGCCGTCATCGTTGTCGTCTTGAACCGTCGGTGCCGTCCGGATTATGGTCTAGTGTAGGGTTGGGGGTGGGCGGTTTTTGTGCTGGGGGGGGTGGGGGAGGTGGAGGCCCGACGGTTGGTTCAGGCGGCAGAGGCCGGAGCCGGAGGTTGGGAGAGATGGCGGTCGGGCTGGTTAGGGTGGGCGGCGTTGGCCAACGGTGGGTGGACAGGAGGGGAGCGGCTGGCGGCGAGGGCACCGTCGGCTGGGGCGGTGGCTGGAGGCGGCGGTGGAGGAGGAGGCGTTGAGCATAGGGAGAAAGAAAGGGGATCGACGAGAGTGGGGGCGGAGCAATAGGAAGAAGAATGGGGGCGCCTCCCTTATTATTTTGCCCATTATGCCGATTTATTCCTTGCCTTTGCTAATCCTAACAGGTTAATCCTCTTTGCTGCTCATTTTGGATTTCTTTTGAACTTCTAGTGGTTCAGTACAGCGAGGCGAACAGCAATTTCTGATATGGAAAAAAGGGTTGAGTTCCAGTATTTCTTTCGGTGGTTTGCGCGCCGTCCGCCGTGGAAACGAGATTTTGATCTTGCTGCGACAACTCACATAGGCTTTGATATCCAGTAGTAACCCATTGTGGTTACGGATTTGCTATTCTGCATGGCATGGACCATTCGATTGAGATCGGTCCACACTCCCTCCATTGTCACTTCCCCCATCCTCTCTCTCTGTCTCCTTGGTTGCACTAGATCCTGTTTGATTCACGGGTTTTGTTTTGGTTTTTAGGTTGAGTTGAAAGCTAAGGTCTTTAAAAGAACACTGAAAGGCTAAAAAATATTTTAAAAAATATTTTGGAGATTTTTAGAAACCTAAAACCCTACAAAGTTCTAAAAAATATCACAAAATGTAACACCTAAATGGTATGTCAAAAAAGATAAATTTTAGTTTGAATGGTATGTGAAAAAAAAGATAAATTTTAGTTTAACCGAATAAAACTAAGCTAAACCGCAAAACAAAGAGGACACTATCTTGCATAGATCGGTGCCTCTCGTCGAAGCTCCCCCACACGTAGGGCTAATGTTGGAGACTCGATGGTGGTGCGATGGTGTAGCAAGGTGACGGTGGTGCCGTTGAAGTTGTCAATAGTTGGAGGGTGGTGAATAATGATCGCGAGGTTAGTCAACATAGAGTTAAGCCTTGTTTGTTTAAGCTAAAAGTTGATGAAAACTTTAATCTGAAAAGGTTGTGACCCCTCAAAAAATGTTTAAAGAGTTTTAAAAATTATGAAAAATATATTATGCAAACTCTAAGAAGAATTATTGAAAACCTCATAAAAATGATTACTAAACATTACATCATTTATATTGGCGAACTTGTACTTGTACATGTATAGAATAGGTCAGGCCTTAACCTTATCCCTTGTCTAGCGCTAGCACTCGTTCCTGCATGTCCGCATGCACAGGATCTATAACTTCCGCGAGCTCCAAGGCTCACTGCTCATGTGTATTGTACTCAGCCTATTAATAGGCCTTCACGATGAATGGAAAGGTTGGTTGCGTGCTCATTTTCAATTTGGTTTATATAAAAATAATAAATTTTAATTTAATTTAATTTTTAAGCTGAAAAAAATGAGGACGCGGCGGTGGGAGAAAAAGAGCAGAGTAGCGAGGCGACGAGGACAGGCGACGGTAGAGAGCACCTTGACAAAGGTTAGGTTAGCGAGAAAGGGATTGAGGAGCGAAATGTCGGATGAAAGAAAGACGATGGAAGGGGTGACACCACCGTGCAAAATCTGAACTATATTGGAACACACCATCTCTTCTTCTCTTTATTATTGGTCGTTTTCTCTTGGAACGCTATTTCTTTGAACATCAGATGGCATGAAATACAACACGTTTTGCATTTTTCACAAGGAAAAATAAAAGAAAACCGAAGGAATGGTCCTCCTCAGAAACCGTGAGTATTTCGAACGAAGGAATATCTTATTCTTTTCGGTTTTGTTTCCTTCGGAAGTTTTTATCTTCCCATTATTTTAGATGAAATACAAGGCGAGAGGGTTCATGAGAATTTTCCTTCGGTATCTTCACTCACACACAAGAGTTTCACTCCTGCACACACGGCTGATTTTTTTCATACTTTTTTTTTTGACAAAAACAGTAGCTCTGTCTGATCAGTTAAGAAGAAAAAATAAATTGAGTTTGTGTGAATATGTTTTGACCCCACATTTCAAACACCCATGAGTCATGTCAATATGTTTTGTGTGATTGCATCCCTGCAACTTTTCTATTGTTTCCCTCCGTTCTTTTCAACTCGAATCTTGTCCTTTAAACAGATAAACGAGATTCTTCAAAAAAAAAAACAGATAAACGAGACATACTAGTGAATGGAAAAAAGGCTAATAACTCTGATCCAAACCTGCTCTGGCTCTGATCCAAACCACTCAACCGTTTCAAAAAAAAAAAAAAGGCAAATAAAACGACCTGTTTGAATTGTGACCGTGGCTAGCCATGCCAAATTTTGGCTTGCCATGGTAAATTGGCTGGCATTTGGATGGCATCCGGTGAATGGCGTGCCAACCAAAAAATTTGGCGAGCCAATGAATTCCTACGTGAATCGCTGGCCCGGCGATGGCGCTGATTTCGGGCGCCATCTGATGGCTTGCCTTCGTGCCAATGTTTGATCAGTGTTGGGCCCACTGTCAGTGGCAAGCCAAGCTACAGTGCTGCGTTGCTAGCTGTTAAAGTGTGCTATCATTTCAAAGCTTCACGATTTTTTGTAAAATTCATACGGTGTCCAAATCGCATGAAACAAATTTTATAATTCATCTAAAATCATAAGCAACCCATTTTAAATACTTTTTTATTTTTTTAATTTTTTTTGAATTTTTTGAATTTTCATTGGTCATTTTTATTTGGCTACGAACCAAACACCTTAAATTTTACCAAAAAATTGGCATGCCCTGGATTGGCATGACCATTGAATTGGCATGGCAATCCAGGGCTACGAACCAAACACACTTACTCTATCGGTGAATGGAAAGCGAGTGGGCCCGGCTGCCGTTGGGCGCCATTCCGGCAGCTAGCCACGGAGAAAGCCCCGCCAATGAGCAATGAGAGCGCGCGTTTGCCTTGCCTCTGCTGCCCCTGCTCCGCTCCGCTCCGGGTCTCCGGTTCTTTGCAGCGCATCGCGGATTCGCGGCCTGCACCGCAGAAGATAGACTGGTACGAACCGAAACGAACAAAAGGACAAGAGCGGAGAACAAGAGAGGCACCGGAATTGGGTTGGGATTGGGAACTGGGGATGGAGACGATCAGAAGGGCAGTACCAAAGAGAGGAAGGAAGCAGTTTTTTTTTTGAGAATTGGCACATTTCATTTCACCGCAGAGCAGATTACAAGCAAACTCATACAAACCACCCTAGCATCACAAGCTGCAAGGTATACCCAGGTTATAAACTCTAACGCACCTCCACGGGGGAATGGAGTAGAAGGAAGGAAGCAGTTGAGGCCTTGAAGGAGGAGGTGAGGCGAGTGAGAGAGAAGGGAGGGAAAGGGGGAGAGAGAGACAGAGACCGGAGAGTGGTGAGACACTGAGAGCGAGCGAGCGCAAGGCCCAACCATGGGCAGGAGCAGGACTCGCAGGAGGGGGAGGAGGGGGCTGGGAGGGCACCTGACGCTGGAGAAGTACCACCGCTTCTTCGTCGACCCCTGGGACTCCCGTCTCACCGTCGACCACCTCAACCACGTACATCTCTCATCTGTTCTCCTATCTTTCTCCTCGATCATCGCCGTCGCTGATATGTGATCTCGCTATGGAGTCTTGATGCTCGCTCTTCTTTCTATATTTTTTTTACCTTTTCTTTTTTGCAACCTGATCGGTTTTTATTGCTTCCTACGCAACGTGTTGTGCGCGTGCGGATCTTCCAATGGCATGACCGCTTGCAGATCATCTTCATGCATGGCTTCGCCAAGCTCCACCACGAGAACAAGGCAAGGTTTCGTGCTTCCTTCCTCCTTGCCTAATCGATGTCGCTGCCGCTGGTGTAACCGGGGTGGAGTTTGTTGCCATTGCGCGGGGGGCAGGGCGACATCATGGACCGCCTGGTGGGGGAGGTCGACCTGCAGCCGCCGCGCCGCTCCACGTTGCACTGCGCCACGCCCGCGGACCCGCCGTCCGCCTCCGTCATCACGACCGCGCAGGCCCGCGCCGACGTCGACGCGATCGGCTGGGCGGAGTGCCCCATCTCCTGCGTCGCCGCCTTCGCCGCCGGGGACGCGCCGGAGCTGGTGGAACCCACGCCCCGGCCCGCCGACTTCGTCGTCACCGGGCGCCGCGCGCGGTCTAAGCAGAGGCGCAGCTCTGTCTACCAGCGCCGGCAGCGCGGTCGCGCGTCCAAGGTAAGGGTGAAGGAGAAGGAGGACGAGGTGGTCGTCCAGGACGATGAGAAAGATGGGAGGTGGTCGCCTCCACCGTCGCCTCCGCCTCTGTCGATGCGGTCCCCGACTCCACCGCCCCCGCCTCTGTCACCTCCGAGGCCACACGCGGTGGCGCCGCCTCAGCATTCGCCACGTTGGGGGCGAGCCCACGTTGTCGCCTGTTCCACTACCACCAGGCTTCGACGCGCCCACGGTGCCCGTGCCGCCACCCCATGCTCAGTTGTCCTGGGGGCAGCCATTGCCCACTGCGCCACCGCCGTCGTACCCAGGAGCGCCTCCGTGCGGGCATCATCCTCCTCCTCCACCTGGGTCGCCGCTGTGGACTCCGCATACCGTGCAGCCGCCTTACCTGGCATCGTTCTGGGGCGCGCCCAGTAGTGTGCTGCCGCCACCGCCACCGCATGTGCCCTGGAGCTGGCCTCCTCACGGCCTACCGGCCGCCGCCAAACTGTGGCTGGCACCGCCTCATCTGCTGCTGCGTCAGCCGCCACCGCATTTGCAGGGGAAGCGGCGGCCGCCGCCGCCGCCACCGGGTGTGCTGGGGCAGACAAGTGCGATAGGCAGCATGGCCCCCTTTTAATTTTCCTGCCCGTGCTGTCACCATTGCTAAGCTTGACGGTTAAGACGGAGTCAAATGAGATGATCACTGTGACACTGTCTGTATCTGCACTTTGTAGTTTCTGTTTTCCTAATCTGCCGCATTGCTAGTTCTGCCACCGCTGTGTGCACCGTGTAAATCTTGCCAATTCACACCGGATCAACCGAGTGTACCGTGGGAGTCTTAGCAATTCACATCGGATCAATTGGGTGGTGAACATGCTGCGTAAATTTTGCATGCTCTTCTAGCTCTGCCCTCTTCAATGTTCTTCAGCTTGTGGTACAACTACTTTTCTATTGCAGGGTGTTTCTTCATGAATCCTGATGCCGATGCGTCATGCGTGGCAGAAATGCTGTAAACGCAATTACAAATGACACGCCGTTCTTTATATATACAGAACTACACCGCTTCTGTGAACAGCATGTAGCATAAATACACACAACTGCTTGGGGCTGGAAGGAATAGCAACGAACAGAACAGATGGGTGACTGCTAATGGCAGAGGCCGCGTTGTTAATCTCACATATGCACGTAGAAATGTATGTACAGAGCTTTTCCCCACATGGGGTGCGGGGTACCTGTCAGTGGCCGATGCTTGGCGCGGTGGAAATGGACAAGTTGGAGGTGGAAATCACGGTACCGGGAGAGGAAGAGGTTTCCGGGGCAACCGCTGCGTCCTCCGGTGAGAAACAACTCCCCTTGGATCAGAACCCTCCAGCACAGCATCCAACTCCGCTGAGTCGAGGGCCAGCCTCCGTTTGATGAAGCCGTCCACGTCGAAATCGCTGTCCACGCCGGTAGTATCTGAACCTTCAGCCATCGAATTTCCGGAGAGCTCTCCGGCTGCAGAAGTCCGCGTGGTGGCGGTGTTTGGTTCTGCCGTGCTTGCCACATTTTCTGGCCTTGCTGGCCCGGAAGGCTGGTCTATGTTCAGGAGCTTCTTCACGCTGTCCAGGGCAGGATCAATGATGTCTAGGAAGCCCATGACCCAGGAGGCATCATCCACAACCTCGGTACGCTGCATATCAGCAAGGACAATGATCAGATCTGAATCTCTCAATAAAAATATAAACATCAAAATGTTACTAATTCATAGACCATAGTTAAGAGCCTCTACTAACCTGCTGAAAATAAAGGTTCCGTATCTCTTCAGCTCGAACTGGGTCCCCCTGCTCCTCCTCTAGTGCTGCCCATGTCATCCATGTTACCTCACTCTGAGAATTTATGCTCAACGAAGACCTTAACAATCGTCTGGCAGCGGTGTAGTTACCAGCACGCTGTTCTAGGACCCCCCAAGCCTACAAAAGTAGACAATAACGTATGAAAGATGAAATAGTAAAAAAGGAATTTTGGCACCTAATACTAGTGACATTAAGGCCTAGGCTTCAAATCGCTGGAAGAAATGCCAACTTGAGTCTTTAGATGACAGACAACAGAAATTTCTCTCTGCCCATGTTTGTACAGTTAGTAAAGCGGGCACTTCACACATGCAGGCATTCAAATTGGAAAACCACGGCATCTAATTCATCAAATGAATTTCTATGTATACGATGATAGGGCAGAGGAGAGGCTATACATAGCGGCACTTACGAGAGATATTCTTTACCTGAAGACAACGAGCAGCACATTCATTTGTTGAGTTAATTGACAAAGCTCTTTGATAGAGTGTCCTTGCTGTTCTCGCATTTCCTTCTTTCCACTCCATCCATCCCCAAGCCTATATTGATCCATATGGCACCGTTTAGTGGAAAACATGGCAATTAATTGGAAAAGAGACTATTAAATTTGTAGTCGAATGAAAATTCTTCCCTTCGTCGCATTTTCTCAACTCTCAATCCTGTTTTTTTTAGAAAATACAACCAATACCCTTCTAGTTTGTTTATATCAAATCTGGTTATTTATGGCTAGGAACATGCAACACTTATTGAAACTTGAAAGCTATGTAGCAAAAATACATCACAGTAGATCTTAAAGGACACAATCTACATGAATGGGCAAAGAAACTACACAAGTAATGGTGGGGGTGTAGAGCACATTTCACAAGAAAAACAACAAAAAGGATACTCTAAACTCATAAATGACGAACGGCATATCCCCTGACAGCTAGCCCATTTGCAAGATGCAGCACTAGAGTGAGAACTGCGAGGCATTCCAAGCAATGTTGGAAACCGGTAATAATTGTACTAAAGACAAAGCATCTAGAGAACGATAAAAGAACCAACCCTACAATTTAAAATTTTCAAAAGGCCAAAAGGAGCCTAAATAGTCAGATTAACAGTGGAGAGAAGTACAGAAAGTTCTTACTATCCAAACTGGCTGGTGCCTTGGATCAATCTGAGATGCTTTTCTAAACAATACACGAGCAACATTTGCAGATGAATAGTTGTATTCCAGCAGTGCAAGCGATTGAAGAATTACAGGGTCCTTTGGGTTCACAGCATGGCCAATCTTAAGCAACTTCCTTGCTTTGTCAATGTTATCTTGATTGGCCTCAAATAGTGCCCAGACATGCCATGAAAATCTGTTCTTAGGACTAGCCAGGACAGCTTTCTGCGCAGGAAAGTTTGTGTTATACATTGTACAACAAATTGGGGGAAATTTAAATAGTATGAGAAAACATCCCATGCAAATGCAAACAGAGACCATCATATCAGAATTGTATTGTGAGTTGCACAACTAAACCTCACAACATTACACAGATATATGCGCAATAGATGAGTAGAGCAGATCTTCTGTCAATATATAGACAAATACACTGGATTACTACTTTTACACTCAGAATAAGACACATGGACATTAAGGAAATTTACAATTATGAATATCAAACCAACAAAAAACATCAATAACAAACAGTTGTTGATCTAGAAAGGAAAAGGAAATCATTAATTCAAAGAGCTCAAAATCAAACCAAGAAAAACATCAATGACAAACAATTTGTTAACCAAGAAAGCAAAAAGGAAATCGTTACCTCAAAGAGCTTCCTAGCCATGGTATTGTTCTCTGCACGCATTTCTACCTGGGCCCAAGCCTACTAGAAAGTTGTTATACATAAGTTCACAGATTCAACAGGAAAAACTGCAGAGCAAATTTTCTTGTTGCACTAAATATATAATTATGAAGCAAATACTTACTAGCCAACTTGCACAACTTTTTGGATTGCACTGAGTGGCTTGTTGGAATAAGGTCCGCGCTTGTTCAAAGCGCTTTGCTCTAGCTTCAAGCAAAGCAAGAGTTTGATAAATGTACTCATTTCCTCCACAATATTTTAGTCCTTTTGCAAGAAGGTTTCGTGCCCTTTTTATGTTTCCTTGTCTTATTTCTAAAATTGCCCACCCATGCCAAGCTGCGATGTGCTTTACATCAGCTACAGTAGCTGCATCAAATAATTCTCGTGATCTTCGAATATTCCCACATTTGCTTTCTAGTACTGCCCAGCACTGGTTACCAAAGAAAAAAAAAAGCAACATTGAATTACACATGCTTTTTTCCATTAAATGGTTGAATTTCAAGACATATAATATATATATAAATTTTCGTTCAAGCGATTATGTTTTCACATGTGAAAAGAAGTAAACAAAGAACCTGAGAACTAGAAGCTATCGCTATCTTTTGACCTCGAACACTTTTAACAAAAGACCCTCGTGGAAGCTAATATTAATTTTAAAAAGTGACGTGCTTATTTGTATGTATTTAGCCAAATTTCAAAACTTCATGAGTTAAGAGTTGAAACGTTGCCTAAACAGGCTCGCACAGACATGAAGTGTTACCATATTGAGATCACCTAATTTGCATAGTATTGTTGTTCTAGTCAATGTACCAAACGGCAAACACCACTCATCGGAGTATAAAGGAACCATGTGCAAACCTGCCAAATATATGGATTTTCTCCTTGTGTCGCCTGACAACCCCTTTCATAAGCCGCTCTAGCTTTGTCAAACCTCGACTGTTTGCTGTACAGCTTCCCAAGTGCCACATATGGGCGCCCGTCTTCAGGCCAATACAAAAAACACTGCATTACAAACAGCGTCAGTCTGTCAGATACATAAGGAGAAACCAGACAACTCATTACGAAAATATAAATCATCAAATTTGAGCACACAAAAAATTGTTTCAATTAGCTAGCACTATCTCTTCTTAATTCGCTAAGGCGGAATCGTTTTTCCTTTTGAGTGTGCAGCGATTTCCGCTGCCAAAATTTCCCAAGTATTTAAGTGGCTACCTTACTGAGGAGCTTCTCGGCGTCGGCGAACTCGTACTTCCGGGTGTGCACCTTGGCGCGGTAGAGCCAGAGCTCGAGGTTGATGGGCAGCGGCCGCTCGCCGGAAGCCGCGGCGGCGGGGTCGCCCCTCGCCGGCTCGAACATTGGAACCTTCCTCGCGATCTCCGCCATTCCCCTGTCGAACGCCCCCGCGCCTGTCGCCTCCTCCCTCTCGTACCTGCCTCCGTCCCGGTCGGGTCCCTCCGCCGCGGCAGACGCGGCAGCTGCAGCCGCCCGAGCGCGGCGGAGGCGGATGGAGAAGGACGCCGCGGCGGGGGCCTTTGCGCTAGGTTTCGGGTAGAGAGGGGCCGGCTGGGAGGACGAGAAGAGCCGCATCGCCATGGCGGTGGTGCGGTGCTGGGCTGAGTGCCTGAAAGTGCTGAGCGAGGCGCGCCTTCGTGAGAGGAAAGGAGGGAAGCGGTTCGGAATGTACGTGGCTGCCCTCGCGGGTGCGGTGCCGTTAATGCCGTACGTGGGGTTGCAGGGGTAGAAGCGGGAGGCGGGGATGGAGAGCGGTTGGAGGCTGTGGACGCGCCACGTCGGCACTAGAAGCGCTCATTCGAATCGCCGTCTCTGACAAGTTGGGCCTCCAGCCTCCTGTGACCGGGTGGGTATCATATGATGGTTTACCTTCACCGAAGTACCAAACTGTCGTTTCGATATTTTGACGAGTGGTGTATTTCTGTTCCGGGAGGCGCTTTTCTTTTTTGTTTTCACCTCTTTCTAGGATGCCCGGCGGCCCGGCCATGCTCCCTGCATATTTAACTTATTTCTGATCTATTTATTTAATTATATTTATTTTAAATATAAATAATTTTATTTTTAAATAGTTTTTTCTATCTCGAAAACATGCACTCAAGTGGAACAAAGGGAACAGGATCTCGCGTCCACTTTAAAAAGCTCTCGAAACTAAAAGTTAAATAAGTAAAATCAGGGAGAACAGACCCGTCTCATCACTTATCTACAGTTTTAAAGTATTGCCCTATCTTTTATCCACTGCCTCATCATTATTCACCTCTACAAGTGTGCCCACTGGCTGTAGTTATCAAACTCTTTAGAGCATCTAAGCCACCTTCCAATGTTGATCAATCATTTTAGTTGTGCCTACCTTGGCCTTCGTATCAGACTAGAAAAGCTATACAAGCAAAATTACCTACCATTTCTCGATAAGATTAGGAAAAGGGCTTGTAGGTTGGAAGGGTGATCTTCTGTTCAAGTCAGTTAGGCTGGTTTTGATCAACTTCGTGATCACATCATAGACCGTTTATTAGATATCAGTGCTCCAAATGAGCAAATGTGCAATTAAGATAGTGGACGGTCTTCATCAAGCCCTCCTTTGGAGTAGAAATTTCAAAGGTTTTAGGGCATGTTTGGATTGCTACCATCGAAATTGGCTCGCGTTTGGTTGGCTTCCTTCGATCGGCTCACCGTTGTTTTTCCACGCAAACGCAGTGCAAGGCACGGGCAGAGAAATCCCACGCCCGCACCTTCCATCGGCGAGCCGTCGTCACCACGTTGGCACAGCAAGCCATGAATCGGCAAGGCAGACACGGGTCTCCATCCAAACAACCCCTTAGATCCATTTCTCTTGTAAATTGACAGAGAGTGTGCACGCTAAAGGAAGAGGGGGGAATTGGGAATTAAGAATTTGGGAATCTTCAACAGGGCCTTCTGGTTAAGGCTGAGGTGGCTATGGTTGAAATGGAGGCCAAATGACATATTGGATGGGCTACTCTTTACCTTGCAATGTGGGGATGTGAATATCTCTAGAGGGCAAGCACCATCATCACCATTGGTGACGGCCCAATTGCTAACTTTGAGAGGACGGATGGTTGGCTGGAAGGTCCCCTTAAAAGTACCAAAGCTTGTAGTAATAACAGAAGATACTAAGAAATCTCTGTCCGGAAGACCGGAACGCGATTCATCATTAAAAGTACGTGCATACAATCAGTGTGGTGATCCCATTGTCAGTCTTATTGCTATAACAAAAATGTGAAATATAACTTGGAAACTACAGATAAACTACAACGGAAACATTTGAATGATCTGTACATTTTGTTTCCCTATTCCAATCGTTCTATAGTATATAGACTTGGATACCTAGGTGACATCAGCATCTTGTTGATTAAAAAAAAATGCTCTCTAGTCATTCTGATTCCCGCCACGTAATGTAAGGTTAGTATTGAGAAAAACTATGCCTTAATCAAGGTTATTTTAGCTTTGCAGCATCTAACCACTACCACCCCAACGCCGTTTCCTTGCAGGTCGCTGATTCTTGATATCATCTGCACCACACGTGACATCTAACAGTTCTTTCCTGCCATCGCCCTCTTCCTTTTGAGTGATAGGTTCACTGAACCTTTCCCTTCTTTTTTGCATTTTTTCCATCACCTCAAGTATGTGTTTATTGTCACATTCCTTTTTAGCTCCTTTGCTGCAAACAACATCTTTTGACATTGCATTAATCAACCCTAACTGACCTGATGTTGCTTCAATTACTGATTTCAGTACTGCTTTTCTTGGTTTGATAGGATAGACTTTGGAAACAGTATCCTGATTGTCCTGCTCAATCAGTTCTCCCTCCTCAAGCTCATCTTCATTTATGTCGACAACAGTTTTCTGTCTTTGGTGTGTTGGTTTCTCCAAATCCTGATTGCCCGTTTGATGGTAGCTTGTTTTAAATTTCCGCACTTTCTGCTGTAAATCTTTTTCTGCATGAATATGCCCAATATTGTCAATTTCAGCTTTGCGGTTTATCTCATTGCCTTGTCGCGAAAGCTGCACAGATGATAAAATATAACATTGATGAACAGTAGTTCAGAAGATGTGGTGAGAACAATAACATGCATACAAGGATATGGTAAAAGATACACCTCTTGTACTGAAATACCCAAATACAGAAACAAAGAGAGAAATTAAGATATTTATGTTCCACGATTGAATAAAATTCGCACCTTATAACATTTCAAGTTGCCTTTCAAGTTACTCTATTATTTAATATAAAAAAGCTACGGCAGAAGCAGAGGGCTGCAACACAGCAATAAGCTATAAGATACTGCCCTGCTCTGGCAATTTAGTGTGAAAACATAAAATTTTACAGTGGTGCAAATTTGGCAAAACACCAAAATACAGACAAACTGAGATATCGACAAGCACGCATGCAACAATAATTGTCAGCTTTCTAGTAGTTAGCCCCACCTAACATCTGACGAGGTACAATTTATCTGGCAAATTTATAATGCGGCACCTAAACACCTAAACACTACATAAGAGCTACAGACAATATCTGGCAAATTTATAATGCGACACAAAGGAAAGAAAGAGACCATAATTCTGCAGTTCAGCAATCAATAGGATTGCTTACATGATGTTAGCTGCAATGGACAACTAGAAAGGTACCAAAAGTTCAAATATTTGTGATGAAGCATTAGTTTTCTATAAAAAACAACAAATGTATGGAGCAAAATTATGAAGCCATACTAAGGACTAATATTTTCTGATAGTGTCTGCATATGTTTAAGTCCCAGATGAATATAACAATCAACGAACATTTTTGTTCGACAGGGGCATGTTCATCTGCACCAAGGATAAGAAATATGAAACTGAGCATAGATGTGAATTTCTGTAAGCAGCAAACTGAAGATATATTCAACTATGTGCTTCGGCAAAAGGTGGTAACTGTAAAATATTTCCATAAATTAAATAATTAAATATATCATGTAAAAGAAATATAGAACGATTTCAACACTGCCGCTAAAATAAATGGAAAATATCAGCAGACAAATTCCTTGGCAATAAAAAAATTACAGAATTTGAGAGGCAAACTATATTTTTTAACTAAGATTACATTAGACTATATTTTACAGGTAAAGTGTGATTAAGAATTATACAAATACCCTAGGGTAAAAACATGTATCATATCATTAAACCAAGCTACTATCAATAGTACTTGATGAGCACATTCGTTACAATTAAGTAGAAATGACTGAAACGAAATTGGCACTTAGTCAATCCCCCCTAAGGATAGTAGGCATTAATAATTGTCATTTGAGAAACAAGTTGACGAATATCTAAACTAGAAGGGGATATGCCAAAACATATAAAGGATAGATTATTGTACATGTACAGGGGAAGTGTAAAAGGCAACCCAACTGAGTTACTGAATATTGAATGCACAGTCAGCAGAGAACAAGGCAGAATTTGACCAGAGTATTCTCAAAACGTAAAGCAAATTGTCATTACATTAATTGACTATGTGCTTAAGAGGTCCTTCTCTTCAGCTTATTTACTTATCTGATTTTCATCTCCTACTGAATATGTTCACCTACATGCAACACAAGCATCTACTAGTCAAAGATAAAATGTTGAGATAGGATGATAAATAAAAGAGAAGGGGCCTAAGAGTTTCTAAGAAAAAAAAATATCCACAAACACCTAGTGTGAGCAAATAAACAATTTCTTACCTCACAGGCCTCCCAGTTGAAAAGGAAATTTATCAATACATTTTAAAATACCAATTTTTAATAGGAAAAATGCTATGATAATATTATAATAATCTCCAAGCTTCTCCAATGCTTGTCGTAATCGGAAAGACCAAAGCTGGACCTTTTGCTGAGGTACATTTTACTGAGAGCTCAACAATGGCCAGAACATACAAACGAAGTACAATACTCTCTCATGGTGAAAATAAGTAGGCAGAGATAAATTGTTACAATTCTTAAGCATCTATTCATTTTTCATCATTTATTGAAGTGCATAACAACCACATTGGTACTGAAGAAAGAACTTGACATAAACAAGCCAATAGAACAGTCAAAAGTACTGATGTGTTGGCATTTAACCAAGTAATTTATATTTTCATATACTTCAGCATACATTGAAGCCTTGCTGCCTCGCATGTTCAGTAAGCGTTATTGAAAAATTAAACAACCAACTCCGCATAAACGCACACACCAGTCTCACCAAAAAATAGCATCAGTGCATAGCACATAGAGGTTGATGTAACTGCAATAAATAACTCAATTTAACTCCTAACACTATGAATTCGTACAGAACAAAGCAAGTAACTCATACAAGAACATAACCTACAAAGTGCTTTACAGACTATATATAAAAATGTATTTTATGTATATATAGTTCTGTACTTATTATACCATGTTTGCACTTTAGGAGAAATGGCACACCCATACCATATCTTGCTATTTTCACATGCAACACAAGTGGTTGTGCACTGAAGTTGCTCATTAGGAAACACAAGGGGAATTCCTAGCTTCATACATGTTCAGGATACTATACTAAAGGCAAATTGGCGTGAAGGCAAAATGGCATTTCACTGAGCACATTCGAGTGAACAATGCTGCAAATAAATACAATCAATCAATGCAAATATTTCAATGCTGCAAGCCTGCAACATGGGGCAGGGTATAAATTATAATCTCAGCAGTGGAAATGAAGCTTACACTAGGTTGTGTGAGTGCATGGAAGAGGGAGAAGGTTATTAAGTGGCAATAAAATAGCATCAGAAATACTCCCTCCATTTCCATAATACTTGTCGTTTTAGGTTTGTCCTAAGTCAAAGTTTTAAAATTTTATGTATAAAAAACTTTGAAAATATTTGGATTGTGTACATAAAAACCATATATATAAATTCGTAGTGAATTTTTTTTTCACAATATCATATTTTCATGAATTTTGTAGATATATTTTATTAGTAATTGATGGTCAAAATTGTATTTTGAAGACCGTGTCATGTCCAAAACAACAAGTATTATGAAACTGGAGGGAGTATCAAAGCATGGGCCAGCTCAAAATGTGAATAACGGAACTAAAATGAATAAAGTGCGACTTTTTTATGTTTTGAATCCTGTTGTGGAGTTATTTCAGGCATTATTTAGAGCCAAAGAGTACCTAATGGTTAATCATAAACCAAACTGGATTTATAATGGGCACAAAACATGTAGGATCTGATGTGACTACCTAAAAACAATGTTTTAAATAGCATGGACATATATTTTTCAGCAAGAGCTTAAATGCTCTCCCCAAAAGTTAAAAACAAATTTTTGAAGCAAATTGAGAACCTGCTTTGCCTGCAATTTAATTTTGGGCAGTGCATAGAAACACTACTCTCCGCTTTATGTGCATGTGTGATTGTGTTGATTTCACCATCACACCATACATCAGAATTTAAGAAAAGATGTAAAGGGGAAGGTCTATTGAAAAAATTATACATGTACAATATTATTGATTTTGTCTCCTCAAAGCTTACCTTTCTTTTCCTATTGTTCAAGTTGATGCTTTCTATGTCCTTGCCCTGAAAATTCAAAAGCTTGTGCCTTCTCTCATCACAAATGTTTGAAATGGTTTTATTATTTCTCGTATCATTGAAATCACAGATGGCTTCTCTATCGATTCCCTCTAAACAATTTTGTGCCTCCAGAGCATAAAGCTTCCTATCATTGGCCATGGATTGGTTATGCATCAATCTTCTCCCTTTTGGATATGGCAAGCCTACAAGATCTTTGTAATTCATGGAAACCAGATCACCATGTAAACTCCTCTTGACAGGAAGAACAGAACAGCCAGTCTCAGCAGCAGCACCAGTGTATATAACAGATTGTCGAATGTTGTCAACACGAAATGAAGAATCATTGTGCTTATTTTTTTTATGATCTTCATCGCGGTAGCATAGCATCATTTTAGCATTCTGGATTCTTTTTTTATCAATACATCTATTTCTTGAGCTCTTAAAAGTTAAACCAGCAGAAGGCCAGCCTCCCTCAGAATTCTTGAGGTAATCATTGGCCCGAGGAGACAACATAAAATGGTCACGATGTTTCAGATGCTCATCAATGCTTTCTGCAAGTCTTCTATTTCTGTATTTGCTTGTAACCAGAGGACTCTGTAACTTGGCAAATCTGAAGTCAGAGTAACGGAGAAATTCTTCATCCTCACAGTGGCCATGTCGCATCCTTCTAAGTCTTCTTGTTTCCTGATAATGTCTTTCTCTGAACATCCATCCATCAGTGCCACCAGAAAGGTCAGCTTTTACCATTGATTCAAAATCCTGATGTTGCTTCCACTCCTTGGCTGAAGAAAAACACTCCACATCTTCATCATCATTGATTTCATGCCAAGAAGAATGCCTTCGCTGGTGGGTAGAGTTATTGCTAAAGTACTCAGCATCATTTCCCAAAACCATTCTTTCTTGCTTTTCACATGCTTCATTGTGAAATGCATTGTGATTACTATTATGAAGGGGAGTTGAGCTAGATTTTTTCTGCCCATGCTTTCTAGCATACCAACCAGGGTAGTTCTCTGTTATTTTTTCTTCTCTCTCTTTCTCAAGCACAGCATGCCTTCCACCAACTGAACCTTGCCTCTTCTGTCCTCTTGTTGCTTTATGTACAGATTTAAGGAGACGGCGATCACTTCGGCTGTGAATAAGAAATGCACCAGACAGCTCATCTGTCCTCAGAAGTTTTGTCTTGTGATATCTATCATAATTAGAAGAGGGGGTACCGCTATGACAGCCACCCTTCTTACTTTGCTGGTCTGATTTCCTCAAATGATGGCAAAAATCAGATTCCACATGTACATCCTTAAGATTGATGTCTTCGTGAAAAGTGTTGGAATTTGAACGCCCACGAACTCTCTTAAAATAGCAATCTTTAGCTGATTCTTTAGAAAGCATGCCAGAATAATTAAAACTTGAAGATTGCTCCCTTGTATAAGCAGAATCTCTCATATCCAGTTTGCTCCCAGTACAATCCGAGGAACCACCAGTCTGCACTTTTTTGTCAACCCTGTCCACCATACAGCTAATGTCCTTCACATGTTCGTTGCCAGGATTGTTAACGGATATTCTGCATTCATTGTAATTGTGAAAACAATCAGCTCATTAATCATTTTGCAAAACAGGCATAACATTCCTCAAAATACACCAGCACATAGTTTCAAACTTTGCATACCTTTCAGTAGTCACGTGCTTGTAATTTACTGTTGAGTTGTCATCTGAAGTGGAGTGACTTGAGGGTGAAAGCATAGTGTTTATCTGTAAAATCAGATTAAATAATTAGAATATAGAAACCAGAAGATATAGCTGCAACATATTAAATACTTTGATAAAACATACTTGTATTACAACATCAGAATCCCTTTCTCTTGGACACCACATATCTGATGAGGGAAAACGTTCGTGCACACCAGCTTCTACATGTATTGCTTTACCCTTTGGCTAGCGTACAGCATCAAGTGATTCAAGTTAGCTTAGGTTGCAGATAAAAACATATTAATTCAATCACACAAAAAATTAAATTATTATTAGTTTGGCAAGGCCATTCCATTCCCAGAATCCAGAATAAGTTGCTGGCTTCAGCATTAATTTCAAATATTCAAGATTGTAATGTGATTACTGTATGCAGAGATATGTAAAATTCCCGACAAATCTGATTAATCCTTGGTCCCTAACTGGTCGACTGACCAGCAATTTCTTGAATCTTGAAAATAATTTCTCCAGGCAAAAGGGTAAGCCCCTTCAAGATCATGCCTAACCTGATCCAGTCCAGATGATTGCTTTGCAAGTAGTCTTCTTCCCTGTCTGAATTGTTTCTACCGATAAAACAGCAAAGTTGGCCATATTATCATTTCACAGCTTATGATGCCCTAACATTAACATGAACAGAAAAATAGGACAGTGAAACCTACCATGCCAAAACAATATCTTGTCCAGCCTTCTTCATCCAGACCAAAGTTGAAATAGTCAGTGAGATCCACTCCAGGTTGTCTCCAAGGCTTCTGTTGCAATGCTTCAATATTTATGTCAAAAACTGTCCTGAATTAATATACCAGAATGCTTTCAGTCAGCAACCAAGTGTGGTTATGCATCTTAAACATAATAGAAAGACATCACATGCCAAATTGTCGAACCTAGTAGGTACTAACAAATTAACAAATAACTAAGCAAACAACAGAAATATATATTTTGTTAATATAATCGGCAGATAAGAACTTAAATACTCATAGCATGATTTGCAGCATTCTGTACACATAACACAAAATGCTACACGAGTCATTTGTTTTTTGTGCTCAGATGAAAAAAGAGATCACACCTGTTTCTTGGCAAGAAAAAATAGCTGTCCTTTTGAAATGCGTGCTGCTGACCTCCATCTCCCTGTTGCATGATTGGCGCTGTTCTTTTCTCGAGAAATCCCTTGCAGTGGAGTCCGCTAAACTGGAACAACAGTCAAATAAGGATACACAAATTACAGTTACAGACATTGCCATTCATCCAAACTAATTACAGTTACAGATATCATTGATTCATTATAGCCACGGTATAGCAGTCTTAAGCTCGCTCAGGTTTCAAT
Organism: Raddia distichophylla; assembly: GCA_005191435.1. Classification (NCBI taxonomy): domain Eukaryota; kingdom Viridiplantae; phylum Streptophyta; class Magnoliopsida; order Poales; family Poaceae; genus Raddia; species Raddia distichophylla. Next base: position 299,126 of record SPJY01030712.1, read on the forward strand.
AAGAATGACAAGCACCCACATACTGAGACCAGCAATGACAAATCTAAATCATCCAAAGTTCCCAACCCGTTATATAAAAAATTAAGAACCTCAATACGGGAGCACAAATTCGCTAGCATTTATACGGAATTGGCAATAGAAAATAGCAATTATTCACATTCACATTCACGAAGCATACCTTGCCCAGTTCGTCGTTACGAGGGCCCTTCACAAGGTTTCCCAAAACCTCCCCCTCCTCACTCCGCTCCTCGCATCGGACTGCAGAGGGACGCGGCGACGCCCCGCCGTCCTCGTTGAGCACGATGTGAATATCATCCTCGCTCTCCTCGCTGCTGCTGTAGCCCGCGTGCCCGTCACCCAAATCAACCGCCTCGCCCACGGTGTCCGCGCCTGGCACCTCCCCCTCGCCGTCGGTAGCCGGGTCGGAGTCCCTGGCGTTGGAGCCGCCGCTCTCCCCCGCGGAGGCAAGCGCGGCGGCAACTTGAACGTCGAGGTCAGCGTAGAGGTCGTCGAGGTCGGCGTCATTCGAGGCGGCGGCGTCCACTGGGTCGGCCATGGAGAGACGGGGTGGCCACTGGCAAGGAACGCTACACGCTACTGAGCACTCAGTTGCTAAAACCATTGGCTGATGCCTGATGGCTGATGGAGGAGGGTGCGGAAAAACCTTGGATGCTTGGAGGCTTGGAGCGCTACTGCTAAAACCCTAAAATTGGAGGAGGCCGCGGTGCCACTTCGCTTCCCGGGTTCTCAGTTCTCACGGGCCGCACCACTGTGGGCTCGTGGCACCATCGGCCCGTCAGTGTAGGGCCCGTGCATGTTCGGACTTCGGATCATAGATCTGCGTTACAAGAGATCTCTGCTAAATGCTACAGCGCTTTACCATATAACCCCCTTTTAGTTCTCGAAATTAAAGAACCTTGCGCGTTCGTCAGGCCGACAAAGAAGCATATGTCGAGTCGAGTGTAGGCTGACAGAGAAGCATACTCGTCATGTTTTTTTTTTGTCTTCGGAGAACTTACCCTTTTATATCGGTGTTAAAATTATGTTTTTCTGTCTTTAGAGAAGCTTACCTTTTACATCGATGTTTAAACTATGTTTTTTTTTCCTTTATATCGGTGTTGAAATTTTTCAATACACTTTTAAAAAGAGAACAAGGTGCTGTTTATGTTATACAAACTTTTTGAAAGCTATAAAATTGCGATACTATATTCTTGCAATACCACACTTTTTGTTGTTTCTTAAGAGTTGATGATTTTTACCGTTAAAAAACTCATTGGTGCATTCTTGTTACTTTTATTATTGAGCATTTGTTGTAAAAGAAAACATGATATCAAGGAATTTAGCAATTTTTATTAAATGGTAAAAACAGTTGTCAATAGCTAACAAAAACTATCGTTCCTTGCAAGTTAAACCAAGCGCAATAGCAATAGCTATCGCCTGTTAAAACACTTCTTAGCATTTTCACTAAGTTTAGCTGCATTCAAATACAAGGCATAAATAGTAAAGAGCAACTCGCAGAGTCGATGTACATGCAACATGATAAGGGTAGTGCAGCTGCAAGCGTGCAACAGAGTTGGCATACTTCATTTACAGAAAACGTACCTTGCAATCAGAATTGACTGTGTTAGCGTATTTGTATGTGCTTTCAGCGTCCTATACTTCACGTTACAACAATCCCAAATGCAAAACAGAAATGGAGAAATCTCTCGACCTCGAAGCATAGGATGAATCTTACATGCGTATCGACAGCAAAAATTCATATGAAACAGTCCCTTGCAACCTCACAGATTAATTAGAAACCCATGTCCAATAATCTCTAACAAACTACATCTGCTCAAGAGGTGTAAACTGAACGCTGCTCTTCGTCTTGGAAGCCGAGTAGCCCACAAAGATGGACAGGCAAATGGCTACTACTGAAAGTAGCAAGGCGAAAGCGGTTGCAGCATCCCATGAGCGATTAGGAGCTGGGCGGTAATGAGCAGCTTCAAGGGAAGGCTGTATATCCAGAACCAACCAGTCGCAGCTAGCTGAGTAATGCTGGGAGCTGCTCCATGGTTTGCCATCAGTTGGGTACCAGAAAGCTAAAGCCATTTTGCTGGGCTCACCTATTGTGAACTGTGCATCCTGCATTTCCAAAAGAGCATTTCACTGCTAGGTCTCTATGGTACATAAAAAGTGAACTGGTCAGCAAAAATGTTAATGTCGTTCAAATGAGATGCATGGAAGTCCTGATAGATGTCATTGCTCATGCTCAAACTAGATACGCACAAATTGATCCATAATAGGAGCAGATCTGCATGAACTTGAGGCACTGAAGGTGCCGATATGTTGCTACAGTAAATACACTGTCCAAACACCCGAGCAATCTCCTATTGCAGATTGGCATAGAATACATGTTTTTATAGGGTTGTGTGCCTACATATCTATTGCACTAACGTGTGGTAATGAGATGCATGCATCATGTAGAAAACAGGATAATCACCCAACTGTGGGCAATTTTATTTAGTCGCTGTTTCTCTTGCATGACAGGCAGATTGCAGATCTAGCTGCCAGAGTAACAGAAACATGATTGTATGAATGTTTGACGGCTTATTTCAAGACCCAGGTATGCTGATGTTTGTGGAGTAGAGGGAGAAGAATGAAACAAAATTGTTGGTAAGCACCTGCTGGAACTGATCCATTGTTCTTAGGGGCCTTGAGAACTCGAAATAATATGTGCCCTTCTCATTTAGTTTTCCATACGGACTGTCATCATGTACAAAGCCTGAAGAGGAGTTCGCATGACAGTCAGAAGATGAAGTTTTACTTGGGTGAACTTTCAATCAAAAGTTTATGACATATGTAATGACCAAAAAGTTGATTTTGATGACTGTTTGAATGGCACTACAAAAAATGTTTCCATGTTCTCGCAATGGAAGCTCATTAAGTTGCATGCTCTACCAGGGTGAGAAATGGGAAATAAGAAGGTGGGAACATGCCCTTCCATATGCCATTTGCAAGTTGCTACTGTAAAGAGCATATATATTTCCCGAAATAGGGTGAGCTACAGTGATGAATCCAGTGATAATGTTCACTGGGATACCTGAAGGGAAGGTCAGTGAACTGTGCCACCAAGCCCCGTGCCAATCATTTTGAGCATTTGAATTGTTCTCTGAAATGTAAATCATCGTCCAAAGTTCAGTCAAATAAGGTTCAAGAAAATAAATAATGTATACATGTATAATAGTATTCTAATAAAAAATGAACATATCAAATGAAACAGATGGGTGTTTCTGTTTTTTTAATGGTGCGTGTACCTTTAGGGCCCATCCCATCAAGGTAACGGCAATGCGGATTCCATGCATAGACATCGACAAGATGACCAAATCTACAAAAATGAAGTGCTTCAGCAGCAAGTGATGACTTTCTATAATACATAACTATACAACAGCCATACAAGTATAATTAATTAATTACAGATAATCATCTAACGTGATAAGGAGTCCTAACCAACTGGGCTATTATTCATGTTCATCTTGCAACAACAAGAAAGGCATGACAGAATTACCTATCGGCGCCATTTCCAGCTGCATTATCTATGTGATTGCCACCGTAAAGACGCCCAGGAATAGCATTTCCCACAGAAAAGTGCATAATGTCAACCTCATGGCCTCTGCAACTTTTGCTTGTGCAAGAAACAGGCAAATCTTTGCACCCTCCCATCTAAAATGTCCAGCAGCTCCACGTTTGAGATATATGATGTAATGATAGAGCAGAAACAGACACATAACATAACTGACAATATATCCGAAATGCCAAAAAGTGTTCAGAAGTTTGGCACACAATATAGGTAGAAACAGATCTGGCAGCTTCTGTGATATCATAACTGTGCTAAATTGACATCTTAGCAAAGAGTTGGGAATAGTGAGGGACAATTTAAACTTACATCATAATATGTGGCTTTCTGTCCAACTTGGAACATCAGGGCAACAGAAGGGCACTTCTTACTTTCACTGCAATGTTCAACATGTAATTTAAAGGCACAGGTTACTTGCTCAGAACTGCATATCTGAAAAGAAAGTAATGGTAGAAGACTAACATCCAATGTTCAGAGAATAAAATTATTCTCCACATGTAAGATTATGAGGCACTCTCAATCAAATCAAATCACCATCAAGCCTTAAAGAAGACTAAAAAATACATCAAACTGAGATCCATTTATGCCCCCATCACTGACATTGTAACAGTAGAAAATATAGCAAGAAATAGCTGTCTGAACATAAGTAAAAGAGAAGCTTGATTTTCAAGGAGTTTGCTCGCGAGTTCGCGCAACAACACAATATGGCTGTCCAATGTCACGTCTGAACTAAGGCCAAAAAGAGCACTACAACTCCCACTAACTACTATGCAGACCCACGAGCAAGAGCCTCTTTTAACAATAAGTGTTATGGACAACACCAGAAAAAGAGCACGAAAGTACCCTTTAGTGTAAGCGTAATCCCCATCAACTTTCAGCATGAAGAAAACGTTGATGCCGTCATGCACCGCCTGCACAGCGCATTGCAAAAGTTAACCAAAATCACCATTTCCGAGACATCACACACATAACTCGCCTCCCTACTTGCAAATCGAAGATAAACTTACTCAGGCAACTACCTACGTATGATAATTGCTTCCAAATGCAAAACTTACCACACAAGACGCTACAGTATAACACCAAGGATCACGAAGAAGGCTCACCAGCCAGTCAGTCACCATTTTTCAACACCAAGCGCAGTTCTATTTAACGATGCACCTATATTCTCGAGAACTACTTGTCCCCTGGAGGAAGCGAAATATATGGAGAAGAGAGCGTAACCGGGACCGCACCTTGACGGCGATCTTGCCGCCGGCGTAGGCCTTATCTTCGTCGGGGTCAAGCGCAGGCAGCAGCGCGAACTCCGAGGCCTCGACGCCGTCCCAGTCGGTGGGTTGCCCATCCAAGGTCACCTCCCCCGGGCGGAACTCCGCGAGCACGCGCCCGCCGCCACCGGCGCAGGTGGGCGCCTCTCCGTGGTGCTCGTGCGCCGCGGCGGTGGCAGCGAGGAGGAGGACCGCCGCGGCCACGAGGAGCGCGAGCCAGCCCATGCGAAGGACTCAAGCGCGGATCCACGCGTCGGGGAGGAAGCGCAGGCGTGGTCGGGACGGCGAGAACGGCGGGGTTGGTTTGATCCGGGCCTGGCCCCACGCGGCGGCGGCGCCGTGGAGAGGAAGGCTCTCAGCTTGGCTGGGAGCTTGGAATTTTCCGTCGCCCGTGAACGACGTTGAATTTACGATATTATCCCTGCCAATTTGCAGATCGCCCGGCGAGACTCGAGAGAGGGAATCGGAAGACAGTTTGGGAATTAATAGGCTTCTTGCAGCGTCGAGCGGAGACGCGAGATCTGGCCGTCAGACTGCAGACCGGTACCCAAGTTGAAGAATACGAGTATAAAAAAAGAAATTAAAAGCATATATGCCAACGAAGAAAGGAGGAAACGGATCGAAAACTAGCCACCCCGGTTTGTGCGGTCTAGGAATGCATGATCGATGCATCGAAGAGAACTACTAAAACAAAGACTATTAAAAGAAACAAATTACTCCCTCCGGTCACAAAAAGAAGTCGCTGTTGACTTTTGGACACGCCTTTGACCATTCGTCTTTTATTAGGGCATGTACAAAGAAGAGTCTAGAAGAGTGTTAGCACTTAGCACATCCACCCAAACACAAGAGACTATCCTCGTACAAAGGAAAGCCCAAGATGCCTCAAGGCACAATAAATCCCAGCCTAAACGAATTTATTAATCCCAGAGGACACAGACTCAACATCGATGGCCATGGAGCAACCAGCGACGGCCATGGCGCCGTCCTCCTCATGCGACCGACTGCGGCGACGGCGTGGTCCTCCTCGCGCGATCAGCGGCGACCATGGCCTCCTCCTCGCGTAAGATTTGGAAGGGGATTTGTGGATTTGGGGGCAAATCTTGGGGGTGGATTTGGGGATTTTGGGGTGGATTTGGGGGACATGGCAGGGGCACGGCACTGCTGTGGCTGCAGCTCCGCCCAGGGGCATGGCGGCCACGACGGTGAGAGCTCCGCCGGCGAGCTCGGGGCTACGGCGACGGCCGGCGGGAGCTTCACCCGGGAGCGCGCGGCTACTACGACGGGGGCATGGGCGAGGCGACGGGAGCTCCGCCCGGGAGTGGGGCTGCGGCGGCAGGAGCTCTCCTCGACCACCTCGAATCTTGGGAGGATTTGGACGCAAGAGACGGCTGAACGTCTACAACGGGGTTGTTGCCGTCTCTATGGCATTGGAGCTGCAGCCAAGAGTCATCTCTTGGTGGAGAGTCGGCTCTACATATTTTCTCCCGATCTCTATGCCACGTAATCAAATTTTGTTCAGATCATCACTAAGAGACGGGCTAATTAATAGTGTTGTACATACCCTTATAGGCTTCTTGCGGCGTCGAGCGGAGACGCGAGATCTGGCCGTCAGAGTGCAGACCGGTACCCAAGTTGAAGAATACGAATATAAAAAAAGAAATTAAAAAGCATATCTGCCAACGAAGATAGGAGGAAACGGATCGAAAACTAACCACCCCGGTTTGTGCGGTTTAGGAATGCATGATCGATGCATCGAAGAGAACTACTAAAACAAAGACTATTAAAAGAAATAAATTAGCATAAACCGCTAACCTCATTTATCATTTCAACTTATACGGATTTGACATAAACAATATCGATACGGATTCGAACACGAATTTTATCCAATATGGATATGAATAACACCTTCAGAGCAATAGTGATCGAAGCAAATATTTCTCAAAAAACACGTGAAAACATAAACCAATTTTATAGATTGAGTGATAGGTTGCACCTAGAGAATATTTGTGGATGGGATTTATATTCTTTGATAAAACAAGATGTCACACGTTTAAATTTATTTTAGTTAAGCAAAATATAAATGAGTGACATCGATAATACATTACGTCGTTGGCCTAAGCCAGACAACAGATTTGTAGGAGGCTACCCCACGAAGCAGTGCGACGTGCTTCGCGAAACAGCTCAGGGAAGCTGAGCAATCACAAGGTGGCTATCCTGTAATGAATTGTAGCTCGTCCTTTGTTATTGAGGGGCCCCTTGTTTATAGTGAGAGGCCAAATTACATTGTTCCGATACAACCCCTCGTCGAGGGAACCTCACGGGGGTAAAAGGGGTTAAGATAGGAAAATACCTCTCAAACCTGAACCTGCCCTTATACCCGAGGGCATCAAAGGAAAAACACCTTCGAGACCCAGGCTTACACTTAATTGCCCTCACTTTTCTATCTAAAGCAAGGATAGAAGAGATATTGCAAGGGGGACCCGGTTGTTACAATGAACCCTAATCCCTCTGCCACCTGATGCTGGTTGTTATAGCCAGCTATCGTATCTCCCTGACACGCGATATGATTCCTGGACTGTGGCAGGCCGTACTTGCTATCCCTTGGCCTTTTTGGCTCCCACGCAACCGCCTTCACTTCGCGACTTGGACTTGGGCTCTCCCCTTCTCGAGCGGAGTGCTTCCTGACATGCCTCGCCTCGCCCTTAGAGGGGTCCGTGAGGCCTCCTGGGGATGGTCACTCTTCTGGTCCGCCATTGCTTCGCCCGGGGGAAGCGAGGCTCCCCTCGGTTATGCATCTCCTTCACCTTCGCAGGTTGGTCGCCTCTAGCACTGATTCATGGGGGTGGTTGTCCCCTACTACAACACATTACATTACAATCATAATATCAATATTAATATACAAATGAAATAAAATAGCATGTTGAAAAGGTTTACAACCACACAAAGAGAATATAGGTGGCCAAATGGGTCTGGTGTCCAATGGGCTGACGATCACCCACTCACTATATAGGCTACGCTAAAATGTTGATACAAATATTATATAAATGTTATCTTATGGATATTATCCGAGATATCCGACTTCGAATCCAAATTCAAGACCCTTTATTCGGGCCTCACCACGCCCCAACTGCAACGTCATGCCGCGTAGATCTCTCCTCTTCTCCTCACTCCATCGACGATGTTGCTTGTTACTTTTGGTGCTTGCCGACAGCTAGCGGGCGTGGAGGCTCCATGCTCCAATGATCTTCTCAAGGAAGCTTACAAGAAGGTTCGAAGCGGATTGTGAGTAGTGTTGGTGCTTGCCATCTCCGAAGATAATGAGTTAGAAACCACTAACAGATTTGAGGGGAAAGGCTTAAAAGGGAGCCGATCCTTGCGTGGGACTTGCCTCAACGATTATGAGATACCAACAAGTCTCCGATCACCATAGCAAAAAAATGAGAACTTATCGCCTGTGGTTTGTCTCTCTTACCTATTTACTCATGTCATGTCTTGTATGAATTTAATTTATATGCTTGTATTCAATTCTAGGTTTAATTGATTAGCTAAATTGTCTTTTTAGTTTTTTTGTCTATTAGGTTTGCCCTCACCTTAGGATTGGTATCTAGATTCAGTTATGTTCGAAGTCTTAGGTTCTGTTTTTTTGGACTTATCTGAACAGCTGAACAACTAAACAATTGAAATGACTAGATTTTAAGAGCTTCTTGAGACAGTCTCGAGATTCGGACTCATTTCATTTGACTTGGTTTTTAAAGCGTAAGGACCCACCTTCAAGACAGCGAAAAAATGAACTAAAAAAACCTAAACCATATGTATTTTCAAAGCATATATAAGACGTTAAGCTGTCAAGTCGTTAAGTTAAAAAGAACAAAGGCTTAGGCCCTAATCTTTTGAGCTGAGCTGAACGGCTGAACGGTTGAAATGGCTGAACTTCGAGAGCTTCTCGAGATAGTCTCGAGATTTTGATATATTTCGTTTGACTTGTTTTCTAAAAGCGTTAGGACCCACCTTCAAAACAGCGGAAAAAAGGAATAAAAAAACTCAAAGCATATGTCTTTTCAAAACGTAGATAAGTTGTTAGACTATTAAACCGCTAAACTATTAAGCTGAAAAGAACTGGGTCTTAATATTTATCTTTCACTTTTAAAATAGGATTTGACACAAGTGTAAACTTCCTTAGAATTTATAAAACTTTAAAAGCTCAATTCACTTCTCTCTTTTTGGGCATCCTATTCCTTTCACACATGATCTGAACGGGGATACGTGACCGCTCATTGCTTCTCACCGATACATGGAACGTTGAGCGTTGCGTTGCGGCTTGCAGCATGTGCATGCGTCATTGGGCGTTCAACATCTTGATCTTTTTATTAAAGTAACTAAAAATTTTATTTTTAAAAAGCTGTGATTCTAAAAAAAAAAAGGCTACGTCGCAGGAGCCTTTTCCTCTGTAATTAGCTAGTGTGTGCTTATTCCCTCATCCTGTAAACCTTCCGTTCTTTTGATCAATGCAAGGCAGTTTTTCTGCCCCTTTTGCTTTAAAAAAAAGCTACGAAAATTGAGAAAATTTATATATGAAAAAAAGTGTGGCCGGTGACGAAGAGAAAGCGTACCCCAGTATATACTATCCGCTGTGTCCAGGTCATGCGTAGCGCACGTCAGCATTGGGAGGAGATGGATCGATGTCCGCGTCGCTGACGGCGAGCAAAAAATTTTATCATTTAATCCTTTTTAAAAAATAATTTTAATTTTAACCCCTCGGAATTTTTTTTTTCAGATCTAACCCTTTTGGCCGCGCCACGTCAACTGGCGCATCATCCCCACTCTGACGAGCCACCCCTCCTGGCGCGGCAGAGGTGCCACGCTGGCGGCCCCGGTCAATGGCCGCCAGCGCGGACTGGGGTGGGTCCCACCTTGACGCGCCACCCCGACTGGCGCGTCAAGGCCTTAATACAGAACGCAGCGCGGGATGCCCGTTTGCTTTCCTCCCGTTTCCCTCCTCATTTTTTCCCTTCTCTCCTCCTCTTCCCTAACCAATGACCTAGTCCATTGCATTGATCTCCATCCAACGGGATTTGTTGTGGAAAAAAGGCTTTCCTCCACCATGGCAGGTAATCTCCTCTCGACCGGGGTTTTATTGATCCATGTTGGTCACATTTTTTATTGCTTTAGGGTAAGGGTTAGGGTTAGAGTTAGATTGTGTTTTGCGGTTATTATTGTAGTATTTATTTTTGTAATATTAATTCCGTAGTATGTATATGTAGTTTAATGGTGGTAGAAAATATGTTGAATTATATGGGGACTTTAAATTTTTAATTTAATGTAATGTAGGAAATAATGCCGATAAAGGGAAGGCAAGACTCAAATATGCGGATTACCCTAGGAGTAAGGATGCTCCAGTTCGTTCTTCCCCGTATCCGGTTCCAGTTTGTGAGCACGGCCTTCCTGCGGAGGTTCAACAGTCTAGGGACCCTGATACTGCCGGTAGGGCCTTCTACACTTGTGGTATAAAGCACAGTAACAATATGGAGTGTTCTATTCGGCCATGTTGTTTTTTCGAGTGGATTGATGGCCCAGAAATGTACGATCCGAGGATCCGGCTCTTTCCCTGGCGCTCCATGGACACTATACCAATAAAGAAATTTAGACGTTGGATTCCTCCTCGTACAAACCCACCGGAAATGACAAATGAGGAGAAGGCGGTCGCAAGTGCGGGGAGAGCAGTGCACCCTCCTTTATGTCATTGCATTGAACGGTCCATTTTAGTAAGGCCTAACCCAGGTGTGGACTTTACCCCATTCTTCCGTTGCCCCTACAATGATTCAGTAAGTGTATGCATGCCATTTTCTATTTAAATTAGTGTCATTTCGTACTAAATTCGGTAACAAAGTGATTTTTCCGTAGGATGGATGGCCTTTGTGTGATTTCCAGGAGTATATTTATGGCCCCAAATCTTGTTGGCCTTCTAGTGCGCACGTGGAGGCCTTTCAGTGCGGGGATAAGAAATGGCCATGTGAGGAATATCCACCCATCACTTGTAAGTGCGGGATACTGGCCCGTACAGGTGTTGTCCCATCGGAACTCGGGTATGGATATTATTGTGGCAACTGTTATGGTGATTTTTGGGTACGTTATACTTGCACAGTTCTTTTTTATTTGTTCGTATATTTCATTGCATGTTTCGTTCGATAACTCTTACGGTAAATTTTGTAGGAGGGAAGGACGTGTGATTGGGAGGAATATAAGGGACAACAAGCTTTCCAAGCCGAGATTTTTCATTTGTGCGAATCTGAACGAGAGAAGAAAGTAGAGAAGAAGAAGGAGAAGATAAGGCATGAGCATGGTGTGCTCATGCCGTCCACCAAAGATAAAAAAAAAAGGTTTCACAGGCTATGAATGCTAATCTGTGCGAACCTATTTCCATGGAGGAGGTTAAAATAGCTTTATTCCAAATGGGCCCATTGAAGGCACCAGGCCCAGATGGGCTCCCAGCTATCTTTTTTCAGGAAAATTGGGAACTTTTACAAAATGACATTCTACAGGCTGTGAGGGATTTTATGAAAGGCTCAACTGACACTGACACAATGAATAGAACGGCCTTGGTCCTTATTCCCAAAGTGCCTAACCCACAGGTATTATCTCAGTTCCGACCTATAAGTCTGTGCAATGTCATTTATAAGATTGGATCAAAAGTTCTGGCAAACAGGTTGAAGGTCATCCTTCCTGATATAATATCTATGGAGCAGAGTGCCTTTGTGCCTGGTAGATTGATTACTGATAATGTTTTTATAGCATTCGAATGTCTACATGCTATTAAGATGAGGAGGAGAAGGAAGGTTCCACTTTGTGCGATCAAGCTAGACATGATGAAAGCTTATGATCGTGTGGAATGGCCCTACCTCAGAGGAGTTATGTTAAAGTTGGGTTTCTGTGACGAGTGGGTTCGTATGGTTATGAGATGTGTCACTTCAGCTTCTTTCACAGTAAGGGTCAACGGTCTTGAATCCGACTTGTTCAAACCGTCCAGAGGAATTCGCCAGGGTGATCCAATTTCTCCGTACTTGTTTGTTCTTTGTGCAGAGGGTTTCTCGGCTTTAATCAAAAACAAGCAATTCAATAAAGAGTTGAAAGGGATCAAGTTTGGCAAGGAAGGAGTAGAAGTTAGCCACTTGCTATTCGCTGATGATTCCATTGTCTTCCTGGAAGCAGATAACAAAGGTTTGAAAGCCTTAGATGAGGTTTTTGAGGTCTTTGCAAATGGATCGGGCCAAAGGATTAATAGGCAGAAATCCAGTTTTTTCCTGCCCGCTAATACCTCGGCACAATCAAGGGAGTTGATAAGGGACTCTATCCATATTGATAGAGAAGCCCAAAATGAATCGTACTTGGGCATGCCGACTATTATTGGGTGTAGGAAAGAAGGTGTTTTTCAGCCTCGTATAACTTCGTATAATGTATGCTATACGAAGTTATTACGCCTTCAAAAAGCTTGGGTTGATTGCTCTTTTGGTTTAGGTCAACAGAAGATCGGACTTAAACTGCAGAAGGTCACTGATGCTATAACTAATTGGAGTTTAAAGGTGTTTGGTTCAGTTCGTGCAAGCATCAAGCAGAAAAAAGCCCATATTGAGACATTGTTGACACAAGGCTTTTCTGAAGGGGATACTCAAATCCAGAATTTGCAATCTGAATTGATGCAATGGTACACCAAGGAGGAGATCATGTGGAGGCAACGGTCCCGTCAATTGTGGCTTCAAGAGGGAGATAATAATACCAAGTATTTTCATCACAAAGCATCTAATAGAAAAAGAAAGAATACTATCAATAAATTGTTGATGGACGAAGGTGGCTGGGCAGAGAGTGAGCAGGATAAAATTCAATTAGCAAGATCTTTCTATTGCAACCTTTTCAGATCTGAAGGTTCATCGAGCCTATCTTTAATTCTAGATCTGTTGGTACCTAAGGTTTCACAGGCTATGAATGCTAATCTGTGCGAACCTATTTCCATGGAGGAGGTTAAAATAGCTTTATTCCAAATGGGCCCATTGAAGGCACCAGGCCCAGATGGGCTCCCAGCTATCTTTTTTCAGGAAAATTGGGAACTTTTACAAAATGACATTCTACAGGCTGTGAGGGATTTTATGAAAGGCTCAACTGACACTGACACAATGAATAGAACGGCCTTGGTCCTTATTCCCAAAGTGCCTAACCCACAGGTATTATCTCAGTTCCGACCTATAAGTCTGTGCAATGTCATTTATAAGATTGGATCAAAAGTTCTGGCAAACAGGTTGAAGGTCATCCTTCCTGATATAATATCTATGGAGCAGAGTGCCTTTGTGCCTGGTAGATTGATTACTGATAATGTTTTTATAGCATTCGAATGTCTACATGCTATTAAGATGAGGAGGAGAAGGAAGGTTCCACTTTGTGCGATCAAGCTAGACATGATGAAAGCTTATGATCGTGTGGAATGGCCCTACCTCAGAGGAGTTATGTTAAAGTTGGGTTTCTGTGACGAGTGGGTTCGTATGGTTATGAGATGTGTCACTTCAGCTTCTTTCACAGTAAGGGTCAACGGTCTTGAATCCGACTTGTTCAAACCGTCCAGAGGAATTCGCCAGGGTGATCCAATTTCTCCGTACTTGTTTGTTCTTTGTGCAGAGGGTTTCTCGGCTTTAATCAAAAACAAGCAATTCAATAAAGAGTTGAAAGGGATCAAGTTTGGCAAGGAAGGAGTAGAAGTTAGCCACTTGCTATTCGCTGATGATTCCATTGTCTTCCTGGAAGCAGATAACAAAGGTTTGAAAGCCTTAGATGAGGTTTTTGAGGTCTTTGCAAATGGATCGGGCCAAAGGATTAATAGGCAGAAATCCAGTTTTTTCCTGCCCGCTAATACCTCGGCACAATCAAGGGAGTTGATAAGGGACTCTATCCATATTGATAGAGAAGCCCAAAATGAATCGTACTTGGGCATGCCGACTATTATTGGGTGTAGGAAAGAAGGTGTTTTTCAGCCTCGTATAACTTCGTATAATGTATGCTATACGAAGTTATTACGCCTTCAAAAAGCTTGGGTTGATTGCTCTTTTGGTTTAGGTCAACAGAAGATCGGACTTAAACTGCAGAAGGTCACTGATGCTATAACTAATTGGAGTTTAAAGGTGTTTGGTTCAGTTCGTGCAAGCATCAAGCAGAAAAAAGCCCATATTGAGACATTGTTGACACAAGGCTTTTCTGAAGGGGATACTCAAATCCAGAATTTGCAATCTGAATTGATGCAATGGTACACCAAGGAGGAGATCATGTGGAGGCAACGGTCCCGTCAATTGTGGCTTCAAGAGGGAGATAATAATACCAAGTATTTTCATCACAAAGCATCTAATAGAAAAAGAAAGAATACTATCAATAAATTGTTGATGGACGAAGGTGGCTGGGCAGAGAGTGAGCAGGATAAAATTCAATTAGCAAGATCTTTCTATTGCAACCTTTTCAGATCTGAAGGTTCATCGAGCCTATCTTTAATTCTAGATCTGTTGGTACCTAAGGTTTCACAGGCTATGAATGCTAATCTGTGCGAACCTATTTCCATGGAGGAGGTTAAAATAGCTTTATTCCAAATGGGCCCATTGAAGGCACCAGGCCCAGATGGGCTCCCAGCTATCTTTTTTCAGGAAAATTGGGAACTTTTACAAAATGACATTCTACAGGCTGTGAGGGATTTTATGAAAGGCTCAACTGACACTGACACAATGAATAGAACGGCCTTGGTCCTTATTCCCAAAGTGCCTAACCCACAGGTATTATCTCAGTTCCGACCTATAAGTCTGTGCAATGTCATTTATAAGATTGGATCAAAAGTTCTGGCAAACAGGTTGAAGGTCATCCTTCCTGATATAATATCTATGGAGCAGAGTGCCTTTGTGCCTGGTAGATTGATTACTGATAATGTTTTTATAGCATTCGAATGTCTACATGCTATTAAGATGAGGAGGAGAAGGAAGGTTCCACTTTGTGCGATCAAGCTAGACATGATGAAAGCTTATGATCGTGTGGAATGGCCCTACCTCAGAGGAGTTATGTTAAAGTTGGGTTTCTGTGACGAGTGGGTTCGTATGGTTATGAGATGTGTCACTTCAGCTTCTTTCACAGTAAGGGTCAACGGTCTTGAATCTGACTTGTTCAAACCGTCCAGAGGAATTCGCCAGGGTGATCCAATTTCTCCGTACTTGTTTGTTCTTTGTGCAGAGGGTTTCTCGGCTTTAATCAAAAACAAGCAATTCAATAAAGAGTTGAAAGGGATCAAGTTTGGCAAGGAAGGAGTAGAAGTTAGCCACTTGCTATTCGCTGATGATTCCATTGTCTTCCTGGAAGCAGATAACAAAGGTTTGAAAGCCTTAGATGAGGTTTTTGAGGTCTTTGCAAATGGATCGGGCCAAAGGATTAATAGGCAGAAATCCAGTTTTTTCCTGCCCGCTAATACCTCGGCACAATCAAGGGAGTTGATAAGGGACTCTATCCATATTGATAGAGAAGCCCAAAATGAATCGTACTTGGGCATGCCGACTATTATTGGGTGTAGGAAAGAAGGTGTTTTTCAGCCACTGCTTGAAAGAATCAGGAAACGAATGAAAGTTTGGAATGAGAGATACTTGTCTAGGGCAGGGAAAGACATTTTATTGAAATCAGTAATCCAAGCCATTCCAACTTATATTATGAGTTGCCTTCGTGTTCCAGTTAAAATTTGTAAGCAAATTGAGAGTGCAATGGCCAACTTCTGGTGGGGGAAGGGCTCATCTGGCTCTTGTATCCACTGGACGGCTTGGGAAAAATTGAAAAGACCAAAGGAAGAGGAGGGCCTAGGATTCAAAGATATTGTGGCTTTTAATCAAGCTATGCTGGCTAAACAAGGATGGCGACTACTGTTATATCCTCAGTCCTTATGTGCAAAGGTTCTTAAAGCAAGATATTTTCCTTCATCAGATTTCCTACAGGCTTCCGTGCCACATAATGCTTCAGCAACTTGGAAAAATATTTGTTTTGGTCGTGAGCTATTATCGACCGGATTGGCTTGGCGAATTGGAGATGGGGCTAGTGTTCGAGCATGGAGAGATAGGTGGATTCCAAGGGAGGTTGTTTCCAGGCCTTTGGGTTCAGGTCCTTTAAACTTCATGGTTTCAGATCTTATTGATCGAGTAACTGGATGCTGGGATAGGAACTTGGTCCACTCATTGTTTCTGCCAGGAGATGCAAGGGCAATCCTAGATATCAGACTACCACCTACTCCTATGTCTGATGTTCTGGCGTGGATTCATACTGCTCATGGTAACTATACAGTGAAATCTGGCTACTTTATTAACAGGGAAAATCAACTGGAAGCTAGAAGACCAAATTGCCATGCAACTCAGCAACCAACTAAAGTTCTTAATAAATCTTGGAAGCTTATTTGGAAATTACCATTACCCAATAGATTGCGCCTCTTTACTTGGCGTATCTGCCTGCAAAATCTTCCAATAGGGAGGAATTTGGAAAGGAGGAAGATCAGTTCATACCCACGTTGTCTTTCTTGTGGCCAATACGAGTCAGCTGAACACATCTTTTTTCAGTGTCCTATAGCTTTTATGTTTTGGGAAGAAGTGGATCGTTACAGCACTTCCATTCAGATACCTAGGTGGACAGAGGATCTAAAGGTGGGATTATCCGTGTGGTTACTGGATCTTGTAAATACGGCTGATCCTCCTTCTTTTGCTGCATTAGTTCTTAGCTTTTCCCAGCTGTGGCAAAGAAGGAATGAGGTTTATTTCCATAAATCCCCTGATTCAGTCCTAGGGATGGTGTTCAAAATGCGTAAAGCATTTGAGGATCTTAAGTTGTTCAACCAATCTAGGCCACAGTTGCGGTCTAATGTACAAAAAAAAGGGGCAGATCGGCAAGAAGAACATCACCTTTCCGAGCTTCAGTGCTTGTTTGATGCAACATTTGATCACTCCTCCCACAAAGCTTTTGCTGGTGTGGTTATTCGGGACCAGCAGAGTCAAATCCATGCTGTCAAGGTGATGGACCTTGGGCTCAGATTACACCCAGAGGAAGCTGAAATGGCTGCATTCGATGAAGCGATCAGTTTCACATCTCAAATGGATAGGAAAGTTACCTCTTTTTGGACAGATTGCTGCAATCTGGTTGGCAGGATAAATTCACCTGAAATGGATAGATCTGATCTTGCTTTGCTGACTGCAGCCATAAGGAAGAAATGGAAGGAGAGGAGTCATGCCCAACTTCTTCATCACCGGAGAGAGAGTAATAGGTGTGCTCATCTTGCTGCACAGTGGGGAGCTAAGTTTGCTTTGACAGGAGCTTGGGTGAAGCAGCGCCTCTCCCTTTTGCCAAGAAAACTACGGGAAAGTCTGCAGCTTTTTAATATTCCTTTTTGTTGGACCGGCCAGGCTACTAGTAATGACGATGTAATGCACAGTGCTCTAGTTGATCAGTGTACTAATCTTTCAGCTTAATGAAACTTTCTCTGTTCTCAAAAAAAAAAAACCATTGAGGGTGGGGCACAACCGTCGAAGATGAAGTTGGAACCTGAAGTGTCATTTTGACCGATCAAAAAACTTATTTGGTCTGGTTATAGTTCGAAAAATGCTAAGTTGGGTATTTCAGTTTAGAATCTAATTTAATCCAGTGAACATAGGTCAAGAATTATTTTGATTTTTTAACTTTAGAAACCTACGATCGATCGTTTTGCAAGGATTTAAATGTGGCCTAGCACGTATGCCAGCTCATGAGGAACATGTTCCCATAACAGAAAAACGAAGAATGGTGCCACTTTTTATTCAAAACCACAGTTACGACGTCTTACATTTGCTTTGCGACCTCCAAGATATACGTCGCCTAGTTGCGAGTTGCGACTATCAAACCCATGGCATGACGAAGGAGCCACACACACCAAGGGCATATTTGGTTGGATGGCTCTAGCCCAGCCAGGCCCGTGAGAGCCACCCAACCATTTTTTGGTTAGATGCACTGCCTCCGTAGCCTGGCTCGGGGCATGCAAAATTCCTGTTACAGCCAGGCCTAGATGGTACGCAGATTTTGGTCGTTCCTTCACATGCAGGCTAGCTCGATGCAGCTTCCGCGTTTGCGTCCCACCGGCCATACGCTCAAGCCAGGAGCATGGTTGGCCACGCTTCGCACTGCTACTAGAAACTAAACACAAGCTATATCATCTAGGCTCAACCCATACGGGCAAACCAAACACCATGCATGAACTGTATACATTCAACCTGGCTCTCACCAGCCTGACTCACTTATATGAACCAGGCTCAACCGAGTCGGTAACCAGACACAAACAGCCCCCAATTAAATGTCTCGATTTGCCGTGCCATGGATACACTGGATCGTTTTGCTAGGATTTATAGCTGAATCCTACCATGTAATACGCCGAAGATCGTAGGGAACATGTTTACCTGTCAGCGAAAGCGAGGACTGAAAAGCACACCTAGTCGCGTCTCTATAGCAACGACTATTGAGATCGTTCGCATGCAGAGAATCGGAACGTACTCTTGGCAACTAATAACTGTGGTTTAAGCACTGCTGCTAGAAAGCGACGGTGTGATGGAGACGATCGCAGCGATATTTCTTTCATCTCCCGGACCTGGTGGCTCGCCGGTCGCCGCGAAACAGGTCTCCCCGGCGGCAGGAGAAATCAAACAATTCATCGCTGCACTAGCCCGGTGCTTAACGTGAAGTCTTCGCCGATCTCCAGGGCTACTGTCTCATTATAATTCTTTTTTGAGAGACGTCTCATTAAAATTCGGTGATACTACCGTGATGGGAATAGGCTCGAGCTCGACCGGGGAAGCGTGGCCAGTGCTGCAGGCCTGCCGCACGGCGCTCTCGATCGGGTGGGCCAGTGACTAGCGAGGGAGGAACTAGCAACCTAGGATGCTCATCACCTCGTGTGATGTGAGTGGTGCGCCACTCCTCGATAGGGATGCTAATAGGTTTAAACTCAACCCATATTCACCTCACTCCATTTTAATAAAACTATTTTTTTCTACCCACCCCGAGAATCGAGCGATGCTCGGTTGGTACGCTCGTGGGTTCGATATTTGACTCCGATGTTCTCACCTGGGAGGGAATTATTTCTCTGGATTCAGCACAATGATTTGCAGGATTTGCCACTAGGAGTCAGAAGGGAGCAATCGCCGCGGAAAAAAGAAGGGCAAGGGCGGCTGCCGCTAACCACGTGCGAGGATGCCTTGTGGAGGACCCCGAAGCAGGAGAAGAGCAGACACAACGTGCGAGGACGCCGTGTGGAGGACCCCGAAGCAGGAGAAGATGAAGAGGAGTACCATGTGCGAGGACACCGTGTGAAGGACCCAAGGACATTCAATTGCGAGAGCGCTGTGAGAGTTTACGAGACGATGTAAAAAGAGAGTATAGATGTAGCATGTCGGTGAGATCGCTGACGAAAAACTGTAACATGTATTGTTGCTTTCGTTCAATGAATGAAAGTCGGGTGGCAACACGTTGTTACAAAAAAAAAACCACCCTATTTTTATTTTAACCCACCCCACCCCACCCCATTTCTTATGTAAACCCAAACCAATCTAACCCACACCTCTCATATGGATTCAACCCCATTTCTCAAACCATTTGAACTCATTTCTCTACCCAATTTTATATGAAGATTGGATTTTATAAAGAAAAACACCTTAACTTTTTTCATAAATCTTGCGTTCACACTATAAAAAATTATTTAAATTAATGTTTGATTTTTTTTTTGTCATGACTCTGTACATCTGGACACAACTTTGTGTAGATTCGCATGGCAAACAAAATAGATGAGCCCACATGTAAAATTTGGTGCATTTTGATAAAGTTAATCTGTCCAAAGATCTGTCGGGTTTCGGGCTGGGCTAGAAAAGGCCGGTTTTAGGGGACTAGGCCAAGCCCGGTCTGGTCTGACGTCTTTTCGTAGTCTTGAGCTCGAGCCCAGCCCGACCTAGTGCTATTTTGTGTTTTCTTCGGACTCGGTCCCGGTCCGACGAGCGGGCTCTAGATCGAAGCCCAAGCGGCCAATTCAGCCTGGTATACTCCTTAGATTGGTCCGGCTCGGGCTGCCCATGGCTAGGTCTATTATAAAATAGCTTAGTTTTTTTAAAAAAATATTACGTTCACACCATAAAAAATCATCAAAATTGTCGAATTTTTTTTCTATAACTCTACATGTCCAAAAGCAATTTTGTGCAAATTGGCAGATCAAACTGAATAGGTGGGACCCGCAAATAAAAATTTATGATATGTTATAGAACCCATATAAATTCATTCAATACAAACCCGTGGGTTGAACCCATTTGAACCCAAACCTTTTCAAACCCACCCACCCCAACCCAACCCATTTCAACTTAAAATCCACCCACCCCACCCCACCCCAACCCATTAGTAAAATCAACACCATTTCCACCCATCCAAAGCAACCCATTTTAAAACCCAACCCATTCCACCCCAATCCATTAGCACCCGTACTCCCTGGGAAGCCAGGCGCGTGGCCGTGTCTCTATGGAGAGAACACGAGGGCAGATTGATTTGCGACGTACGAGCAGGACACGACGAGATACATGCACCGAGCAAGGACCGAGTACCTGTTTGATTAGCCGTTTTGTTTGGTTCGATTTGATTAGATTAAAATTTATATTTTTATATACTATTTGATGTAATATTTTGTAATAATTTTTTGAATCTTTGTAAGATTTTACTCAAGATATAAAAAATATTTTTACATATTTTTTTAATTTTTCATAGTTTTATTTTATGATACTCAACTTTTATCTCAACCAAACCGAATCGAACAAAATCGAAACCAAAGAGCGCCTGAGCTAAGGGCATTCCCAACCCTATCCCTTTTTCTCTCCTAACTATCACTGTAGCAGAGAGATGAAATAAAATACAAGAGAGAGAAATGTAGGGAGGGATGAAAAGTGCATGAATAGTAATGAGATAGGGGAAGTTTAGAGATAGGGTTGGGAATGCCCTAAGCTCAGTTGGTTTGGTGCGTTGCTTTGTTATACGCCCAACAGGCCAGCATTCAACGCATGCTCAGCACGCTGGCTTTCTCGTATACCTGAGATTGAATTTCGGGGTGCACCTATGCGTGTTTAAGGGCGTGTTTGGTTGCACGTGCTAGCGCACCCTGGCTGGGTCAAGCCAGGCCCGCGGGAAACAGCCGTGAGCAGCGTTTCCTCGCGTGCAGGTGCACAGGGGCGATTTTGCATGTGGTTGCATCGCACGAGCCGAGCCAACGCCGCGTGTGCAGGCAACCAAACACTCGCTCCCGTGCAGTCAACGTGCTCACGGAACCGCTCACGTGAGCAACCAAACACGCTCTAAGACTCATTCTTTTTGCTTGAAAGTTTGAGATACCAAGATTAAATTTTATGATGTACACGTGTTTAGTGGTACAAGTAACACTGTTCTAGTTTAGCGTTGCAGGTCAGTGTTTGAGCCATGCTCGGCGTTGATTTTCTCACTTTTTTGTAATTTTATCTTGGGCTTGGTACACCCGAGATTGAATCTTGGGACGCATGAGTCTCTGTTCTAGTTTAGCATGTGCACTGGACATGCATGCGTGTGTGAGTGTTGGGTGTGACGTGCGTGTGGTGTGAGTTGCATGTGTTCGTTGTACCATGTCAAGAAAAGATACATGCAAGAGCACGAAGAAACCGGAGCATTTTTTATGCTCCTCGTGCGCTTTTGGTTATGCATCAATATTTGTGCGCACCTCTCTCTTACATGGTATTTTGTAAAAAAAAAATATTTTTTAAAAATAACCAAATCCTTCTTCCTCATTCCTCTCTCCCTCTCCCTAGTCCAGGGGCGGATCTAGCAAAGGGTCAGACGGGGCTCTAGCCCCACGTACGTTGTCTATAATAGTGGAGCCCCATCTTAGACCCAACTATAATTTTTAGTGTAAAATAGAAAGGGAGAAGAGACTAAACTTTAGTCTTGGGTCTTGAGCAAAGCTTCAACCCCTCCTATTATTTTTTGTTATGCCTGCCCCTTCCTTAGTCCGCCCCATGCCAAGTCGTCCGGTCACCATGCTGATCGTCGCCATTAGCCACCTCCCCCGTCGTGCCGCAACCCACTTGAGCCACGCGCATGCTCACAGCCATGCCGCGGTTGTCGGCTCAAGCTCGGCCATGGTGGGCGCAACTCAGCGACAAGGTGAACTGCAATGTAGTCGTTACACAATCAAAAGCTAATGTCCTGTTTTTTATCGTAAATTAAAATTAAACTATCGTTGGGTTTTTATTTTTATATAAACCAAACGTTGTCGCATTTTTTGTGAAACTTTTAGTGGTTCTCGTGGAAACCCATCTTTGCCGGTTCTTTAGCTTACCCAATCCTTTTGTTGATGGTCCACATTTTTTTAAAAACTGTATCTTCTGAAAAACAATGCCTTAATATTTATTATAGAGAAAATGTCAAAAACCAAGATAAAATGACAGCAAAGTTGTCACGCAAAGGCAAATTACACGTATGCACGTACGTTGAAACACCAAGAGGCGAACCGGTAGAGTGAGGCTAGCTAGTTAATATGCAAACAATGGCAGAACTCCTGCCGAGCCACAATGGCGCTTTAGCCCCAATCGTCCGCTTCCAACCATTAAATAACTGTCGTTCATAAGTAATAACAAGCGATTGTATTTTGTTTGTAGATCGCAGTTGTTTCTATTTATGCACAATCTTGTTCTATGATGTTGTATACATATATGATAATACTGTAAACTAAATTTTTTGATGTAGTTAGTGAGGATTTCTTATTTACACCTTGTCCTAAAAAGCCGATCTAAACTACTGAAAGTAAAAATTCGAGGGCTTCTAGAAGTGCGGCATTAAGCTGTCACATTTGTTTTAACTTATTTTTGAGAGATTCTAGGAGCATTTTAAAGTTTTTTAATAAACAAGGTCGAGAAATCAAATTATTTGGCTATGGATTAAATTGTTGATAAATAATTTATAAAAGACCTGTCTGTTTCGAATTTTCCAACTACCCACTATATGCAAAGGAGCTTTAAAAAGGGAACTTAAGGGAGATGCAAAGCACTGTCTGGCCTACATATAAAGGTTGCGCGCCATGCATTGTTGCAAGGATATTCTTAACCTGAGACATAGCACAATCTGCATGAGAGATGCCCTAGTATTTTAGCGATTGGATTCGTAGGCGTCAGTCACTCCCGCATACAGGTGCGGACGTGCCCAGTATTCATTAGTTAATATTAGAGCATCGACAACATCTTTATATTTCATTTTCGACATCTCTTCTCTAAATCATTATTCATTTTATATATTTTCATCCTCTTCGATAGATTTCTATCCTTTAAAAGACATAAAGATTATATAGAGACTCTAAATATAGAGATCGGGAGCGAGATTCTCTAAATTTAGAAATTGACATGACAAGAGAAAATCTAAATATAAAAACTGTGACTGAGAGTATCTAAATTTAGAGACTGACATGCCTTAGAGACTTTGCTGGCAATAGTAGAGGCTAAAATAAAAATATGGTATAGCGAAAATCTTTATATGATAAGATTATCAGTGCCTTGATCCTTGTATGAGCACTTTAATTTTAGTTTGACAATTAAACATCTTGCTAAAATAATTTGTCAAGTCAAACTCTTGGCTTGGGCACTTGCTTCATAAGCAGGTGTGAGCTTATGGCTTGGGCTTTTGCTTCGTGAAAAGATGTTATGACTCAATCAGTCTGATCCAGCCCGATATCTAAACATACGCTACACAATTAATTTTTATGTGAACATTATTACCGTCCCAAATCACTGACATAGCCATATGTTGCTCCATCAAGTCATTTTGGGGTCATGCGCTGAGCGTAATGGCTTGATTAATTATGGTGGTGTTCTAATCGCAAATTTAAGGTACAACAGACGCCATACCTCACCATAATGGAGGATCCGCCCCTGTTCGCTGGATAGGTATAGATGGTATAAAAACTATGGTTGACCATAATACTCTCTCTGTTATGAAATAATAGTCGTTTTAGTCTTGTTTAAAGTCAAAGTTTTAAAAGCTTTATCCTTAGATTGAGAATATAAAAATTGTAAAAATAGATTCGTCTTGAAAACAACTTTCATATCATAATTTTTAATGCATTATAAATATTTTTTAAAAAAATTATGTTCTAAGTTTTAATTTAGAGACCATAGCAACGTGTAAAGCAGCTACTATTTTATATTAGAGGGAGTAGTATTTTAGAAAACCTGCTAGCCATGCTCTCACATCTTGCACAGCACGTATCTTTGATCTCGCACACGCATAGCGAACTTCCCGTACGGTACGGGAAGCTGAGCTCCCGATAGGCGCCGGTGGGAGGGTGGAGCCGTGGAGGGGACCAAGGTAGGCTCCCACTTCCCGGTCAGGACGTGACGGGAAGCAACCACTATTTCTCGTACGCAAAGGTTGGGGTGCAGCAGCGGCAGTCAGCCAGTCACAGCTCACAAGTCACAAGTCACACGCAGCCGGTCAGCCGCTGCGTGCTTGACGAGCCGAGGCGCGGCGGGGTCGGCGGCAAAGGGCGGCCATCGCCATCTGACCCCCCGCGGCAAGCTTTCGTCCTGCCCGTGCCCGGTCTCCCTTTCCATAAAGCAATCGTAGTGCTCTTGGCTCTTGCTCAGTTGCTTGCCGGCCAGAGATGACTATCTGGTTCCCTGAATTAACTAGCTCGAGATGGGGTTACATTTACGCCGCGGGCTGTCACTGTGCATGGATCGCAAGTTTTTGTACTTCAATTTTTGAATCCGAGGTTGAAACTTGTCGGCAAGCCGATCGAAAAATAAATTTAGGTCGATGATAGACCCGTTCCGACATAAAAGATTGGTCGTTGGTTGGTCTACTTAATCGATGAAAATAACTAAAATCGATTGATTAATAATTTGAGCATAAATTTGACTGTTCAAAATGGCTTGTACCTATTTATTCAGCTCCACACACAAGTGATTTTTGCAAAGCCAATTTATTCATTCAGTTCAGTCACTCCGCACATACCGTGAATTTAGGCTAGCTTTAAACCTTAAACTAGAAGGTAATAGTTTTTTCGAAACGTGGAAATGAAGATGTTGATAATGCAAACCATGGGTGAAACTATATATAGTTGTTATCCGATATTTACCAATCATTATAGTTCTAATGCTGGTAAATCTAATGACAAACACAAATTTGTAAAGAGGCATTCATGGATTAGAATTTCGATACATAAACTAGCTAAAAAATCGACTGATAAATGATTTATATCATCTTTTTTTTACCTCACAATTTAAAAAAGTGTTGAACTAGCAGTATTTTTCCATGGGTGAAACTATATATAGTTGCTATCCAATATTTACTAATCATTATAGTTCTAATTCTGGTAAATCTAATGACAAACATAAATTTGTAAAGAGGCATTCATGGATTACAATTTCGATACTTAAACTAGCTCAAAAATTGACTGATAAATGATTTATATCATCTTTTTTTTACCTCACAATTTAAAGGAAGTGATGAACTAGTGGTATTTTTTCCATGGGTGAAACTATATATAGTTGTTATCCAATATTTACCAATCATTATAGTTCTAGCGTTGATAAATCTAATGACAAACACAAACTTGTGAAGAGGCATTCATGGATTACAATTTCAATACTTTAAAAAGTAAGTCAAACAAAATGGATCCAAATCTCGAGGCTAAATCAAAAACTCTCGAGATTCGGTCATTTCAGATGTTCAGCCATTCGGATCAATATAATAAGAACAGAACCTTAGACGGCGATTCCGCAATCGTCTTGGTCTTCTAGCTTCTCTAGCCTTGGATGAGGGGCTATGGCATCTCCTGGTACGATCATGAGCAGTTGCTCTTCGTTTCGTTGATTGGCTATGACATTGAAAATGCTTACCAGAGAGGGTCTGTACTCGATACTACTAGTAGACATAAAACTCCGTGCGCGTCCCCGTCTCCCGATTGGTGGAGCGGAGAGCAGGCAGGGGTAGGGGTGTGATCGGATCGGATAAGGTCGGATATCGTTCTATCCATATCCGTATCCGTATTTTTTGCCGGATACAAATTCGAATACGAATGTGTCGAATATGGATACAAATTCGAATAATACTGCATAACATCGGTTACGAATACGAATCGAATACAGATCGGATAACACAAGGATACGGATATTGTTAGTCGAATAGTTAAAATTAATTTTCAAAAATCCATTCCAAATTTTAAACCCGTTCCGACATAAAAGATTGGTCGTTGGTTGGTCTACTTAATCGATGAAAATTAACTAAAATCAATTGGTTCATAATTTGAGCATAAATTTGACAGTCTGTTCAGCTCCACGTACAACTAATTTTTGCAAAGCTAGTTTATTCATTCCGTTCAGTCACTCCGAACATACCGTGAATCTAGGCTAGCTTTAAACCTTAAACCAGAAGGTAATAGTTTTTTTTTCGAACCGTGGAGATGAAGATGTTGATAATGCAAACCATGGGTGAAACTATATATAGTTGTTATCCAATATTTACCAATCATTATAGTTCTAATGCTGGTAAATCTAATGACAAACACAAACTTGTGATGGAGGCATTCATGGATTACAATTTCGATACTTAAACTAGCTCAAAAAAAAGACTGATAAATGATTTATATCATCTTTTTTTACTCCACAATTTAAAGCAAGTGATGAACTAGCGGTATTTTTCCATGGGTGAAACTATATATTGTTGTTATCCAATATTTACCAATCATTATAGTTCTAATGTTGATAAATCTAATGACAAACGCAAACTTGTGATGGAGGCATGCATGAATTACAATTTTGATACTTGAACTAGCTCAAAAATCGACTGATAAATGATTTATATCGTCTTGTTTTTTACTCACATTTTAAAGCAAGTGATGAACTAGTGGTATTTTTTAGGGGAATAAACAAGCGATATTGATTTCATATTCGCTTTTGACCTTTTCTGCTAAATTTGGCTTGGTCTTGAAATCCTACGCCAAAATGTATGACATATCGCGCTATGCATGATTATATAATCACGATAATCAACTAATTATGGTCGATAACAAATCTTAGGCTCTGTTTTTTCCTTAATAGTTTACGGCTTATCTACGTTCTAAAAAGACATATACTTTAGATTTTTTGAGTTTGTTTTCTACCGTCTCGAAGGTGGGTCCGATCGCTTTAAAAAGTAAGTCAAACAAAATGAATCCAAATCTCAAGGTTACCTCGAAAACACTCGAAATTCAATCATTTCAGACGTTGAACCATTCATATCAAATATATATTAAAAACAGAACCTTAGACGGCGATTCCGCAATCGTCTTGGTTTTCTAGCTTCTGTAGCCTTGGATGAGGGGCTATGGCATCTCCTGGTACGATCATGAGCAGTTGCTCTTCCTTTCGTTGATTGGCTATGACATTGAAAATGCTTACAGGAGAGGGTCTGCACTCGATACCACTACTAGACTTAAAACTCCATGCGCGTCCCCGTCTCCCGATTGGCGGAGCGGAGAGCAGGCAAGGGCGCAGGGCGCGGCGCGACGGGTCGGCGGCTGCGAGCGCGCTGGGCCGCTGGCCCGTAGGCTGTAAAGTTGTTGAGATGTAAACGAACACCACATATTTCTGTTGGCAAAGGGGGCAGCAGGAGCTTTCACGCCTGCGTGCGGGAGGACGGGCGGGCCCGCGGGAGTGCGACACGGGCCACATGGGCCGAGGCGCCGCGATTGGCCCGCCGGGGCCGCCGCACGTGGGCGACCGGCAAAGCCCGGGACGAGGGGTTGTTTTTTTTTGAGGGGGCTGTAAAGTTGTCGAGATGTAAACAAACACCACATATTTGTGTTGGCAAAGGGGGCAGCAGGAGCTTTCACGCCTGCGTGCGGGAGGACGGGCGGGCCCGCGGGAGTGCGACACGGGCCACATGGGCCGAGGCGCCGCGATTGGCCCGCCGGGGCCGCCGCACGTGGGCGAGCGGCAAAGCCCGGGAGGAGGCTCGTATTCTTCCCAGGCCGGCGAGAAGGAGAAGAAGGTGATCACTCTCGCGCGGACAGCCGGACATCCATTCCCGGGCGCGAGTCGCCCCCACCAACTTTTTACACCGGACGCTCGCCAGTTCGTCGTCATCCCCATCGCGGGTGCACGCTTTTCTATCCCCTGACCCCCTCGCTGGCTCGCGACACGCTCCCTCTCCAGCCATCGCATCGTCATCGACTCAGCGCCTCCCGCAAATATCCTTCCGTTTGCCCTCCTTTGTAAACTCGTCGCCGTACTCCCGTCTCCTTTTTTATCCTCCTTCCCACTCCCAGTCCCAGCTCCAGGTCCCAATCCCAATCCAACTAATGACTCCAGGCCGGTGAGGTAATCGAGCGCGTGTAGGCGCCAGCGGACGCGGCCGCCCAATCCGGAGCTTTCTCCCACTCCCGCCGCCATGGCCTCGGGAAGCCGCGCCACGCCCACGCGCTCCCCGTCCTCCGCGCGGCCCGCGGCGCCGCGGCACGCGCAGCACCACCACTCGCAGTCCTCGGGCGGGAGCACGTCCCGCGCGGGAGTGGGGCGGGGCGCGGGGGCCGGAGGAGGCGGGGGCGGGGGCGCGGCCGCCACGGAGTCGGTCTCCAAGGCCGTGGCGCAGTACACCCTGGACGCGCGGCTCCATGCCGTGTTCGAGCAGTCGGGCGCGTCGGGCCGCAGCTTCGACTACTCCCAGTCGCTGCGTGCGCCGCCGACCCCTTCCTCCGAGCAGCAGATCGCCGCATACCTCTCCCGCATCCAGCGCGGCGGCCACATCCAGCCCTTCGGCTGCACGCTCGCCGTCGCCGACGACTCCTCCTTCCGCCTTCTCGCCTTCTCCGAGAACGCCGCCGACCTGCTCGACCTGTCGCCCCACCACTCCGTCCCGTCGCTCGACTCTTCTTCGGCGCCTCCTCCAGTCTTGCTCGGCGCTGATGCGCGCCTCCTATTCTCCCCCTCGTCCGCCGTCCTCCTCGAGCGCGCCTTCGCCGCGCGCGAGATCTCGCTACTTAACCCGCTCTGGATCCACTCCAGGGTCTCCTCCAAGCCCTTCTACGCCATTCTCCACCGCATCGACGTCGGCGTCGTCATCGACCTCGAGCCCGCCCGCACCGAGGACCCTTCCCTCTCCATCGCTGGCGCAGTCCAGTCCCAGAAGCTCGCGGTCCGCGCCATCTCCCGCCTCCAGGCGCTACCCGGCGGGGACGTCAAGTTGCTCTGCGACACCGTCGTCGAGCACGTTCGCGAGCTCACGGGCTATGACCGCGTCATGGTGTATAGGTTCCACGACGACGAGCACGGCGAGGTTGTCGCGGAGAGCCGGCGTGCTGACCTTGAGCCCTACCTCGGGTTGCATTATCCTGCCACAGATATCCCGCAGGCTTCACGCTTCCTGTTCAGGCAGAATCGTGTCCGGATGATCGCTGATTGCCACGCCGCACCGGTGAGGGTCGTTCAGGACTCCGCGCTGCAGCAGCCACTTTGCCTGGTTGGATCTACGCTGCGCGCTCCACATGGGTGTCATGCGCAGTACATGGCAAACATGGGTTCCATTGCATCGCTGGTTATGGCGGTGATCATCAGTAGTAGTGGGGATGATGAGCACAACATTACGCGAGGTGGCATCTCATCGGCAATGAAGTTGTGGGGATTGGTGGTGTGTCACCACACATCTCCACGGTGCATCCCATTCCCGCTGCGGTACGCATGTGAATTCCTAATGCAAGCCTTTGGGCTGCAGCTCAACATGGAATTGCAGCTTGCGCACCAGCTGTCAGAGAAGCATATTCTGCGAACGCAAACACTATTATGTGACATGCTACTGCGGGATTCTCCAACTGGCATTGTCACACAGAATCCCAGCATCATGGACCTTGTGAAGTGTGATGGTGCTGCGCTATATTACCATTGGAAGTACTATCCTTTGGGTGTCACTCCCACAGAGGCTCAGATTAAGGATATTATTGAATGGTTAACACTGTGCCATGGAGACTCGACAGGGCTCAGCACAGATAGCTTGGCTGATGCAGGCTACCCTGGTGCTGCTGCATTAGGGGATGCAGTATGTGGAATGGCAGTAGCATATATCACACCGAGTGATTATCTGTTTTGGTTCCGGTCACACACTGCTAAAGAGATAAAATGGGGCGGTGCGAAGCATCATCCAGAGGATAAGGATGATGGGCAGCGGATGCACCCAAGATCATCGTTCAAGGCATTTCTTGAAGTGGTGAAGAGCAGGAGCTTACCGTGGGAAAATGCCGAGATGGATGCAATACATTCCTTGCAGCTCATATTGCGTGATTCCTTCAGAGATTCTACAGACGGCACAAGTAATTCAAAAGCCATAGTCAATGGTCAGGTTCAGCTTGGGGAACTAGAATTGCGGGGAATAGATGAGCTTAGCTCAGTAGCAAGAGAGATGGTTCGGTTGATCGAGACAGCAACAGTACCTATCTTCGCAGTTGATACTGATGGATGCATAAATGGGTGGAATGCAAAGGTTGCTGAGCTGACAGGTCTATCAGTTGAGGAAGCAATGGGCAAGTCATTGGTAAATGATCTTATCTTCAAGGAATCTGAGGAAATAGTTGATAAGCTAGTCTCACGAGCTTTAAGAGGTATCTTCACTAGTGATGCTCATTTGGTTGCCCTTGCGTTAATGCTATGCTCTGTATGTATGAATCATGTGCTTAATGTTGTTTATTAGTTTTTCTTTCCGTGTGTATCACACTAAAGTATCTCAGAATTTATGGATAATTATACTCAAATTGACAAGGTATATCAAGCTCATTTAGCACACATATCATTTACTACCTGGAGTAGTTTTAAATATTTTTAATATAATTGTAGATTACTAAATTCAAAACACTAGTGAAGTTTTCTGTTATCATTAAGGGAGAGTAGTAGGTTTGGAGAACAATGATTTATGAATATTTTGATCATGCAGGTGAGGAAGACAAAAATGTAGAGATAAAGTTGAAGACTTTTGGGTCAGAGCAGTCTAAAGGACCAATATTTGTTATTGTCAATGCCTGTTCCAGTAGGGATTACACTAAAAATATTGTTGGTGTTTGTTTCGTTGGCCAAGATGTCACTGGGCAAAAGGTTGTCATGGATAAATTTGTCAACATTCAAGGGGATTACAAGGCTATTGTACACAACCCTAATCCTCTAATACCCCCAATATTTGCTTCAGACGAGAATACCTGTTGCTCAGAATGGAACACAGCAATGGAAAAACTTACTGGATGGACAAGGGGAGAAGTTCTTGGCAAACTTCTGGTTGGAGAGGTATTTGGCAATTCTTGTCGACTTAAGGGCCCTGATGCATTGACCAAGTTTATGATTGTCCTTCACAACGCTATAGGAGGGCAGGATTCTGAGAAGTTCCCCTTTTCATTTTTCGACAAGAATGGCAAATATGTGCAGGCCTTGTTGACTGCAAACACAAGAAGCAAAATGGATGGTGAGGCAATAGGAGCTTTTTGTTTCTTACAGATCGCAAGCCCTGAATTACAGCAAGCCTTTGAGATTCAGAGGCAGCAAGAAAAGAAGTGCTATGCAAGAATGAAGGAATTGGCTTACGTTTGTCAGGAGATCAAGAACCCTCTCAGTGGTATACGATTTACAAACTCCCTATTGGAGATGACTGATTTAAAGGACGATCAAAGGCAGTTTCTCGAAACTTGCACTTCTTGTGAGAAACAAATGTCCAAGATTGTGAAAGATGCAAGTCTCCAAAGTATCGAGGATGGGTTGGTTTTCTGATCCTTTTTTTTTTGAACTACACCTTTTCACAGTAATGTCTGTGAACATGTCTTGTGATGGTTTTAATGTTCCTTAACTTGTGCTGAGACTATGCATGGCTCAAATCAGTTGGCGCTAATCTTGCTATAATATGGAAATTAGATAAGGAATTAGAAAAGCCACACCAAACTGTGATGACTCTGTTCCACTGTCTTTGCATTTTTCTGAAAATTTCCCCTCCTGCAACTCAAGTCGCATCACTTTTAGATGAATGATGATTTTTTTTCTGTTTATATGAACTCTTCATGACATTTATACTATTGTCATCCTTGTTGTGTATTTGTTAAACATTTTCTTTTCTTGGGAAGTATTTCAAAATGCTACTATTTAAAACCAGAAAGGACCGCACACAAAATCAGACAGTGCAGTATACTAGTATTGCCATTGCAGAGATGACCTGGGACTACCCTTAATCTAGGTGATAAAAGTATTGAGTTCCTTGATTCCTGGTGTTGCTTGAATCCGACACAAACAGTAGCGAACAAGGTTAATTGCTGACTAATAACTTCCCAAGTTATCTTGTATTCTTGTTGCAGCTACCCCAGATTATGTAGGGTTAAAACCCTTTACTGAACCATGCACCAGCTTTGGTGCATGGTGCTCATCTTTCTGGCTTTTATAGCAATAAATGACAGCCTTCTCAATTTGGGACCAAGCCCTTTGCAATACAAGAGGAGACCAAAATAGGAACTGGTGGTTTGTAGGTTCTAGTGGAGCTAGGTAAACTTTTTTTTAAAAAAAAGAAAGTAACAGAATATGCTTTTACATGCAATAACCATGGGAAAATCAGTAAGAATAGATTACTAATTTGAATGTGATATATATCTTAACACTGGAAATCTAGGATAATGTTGAAACTAAAAGAGTAGCTTTGTGTCTTTATCATATCCTACAAAACTGCAAAGTAAACTCCAGAATCACGGAACTCCTAACAGTATTAGAACTTTGTGTGAAGCATATGCTTTATGGTAGTAGCAAATTAGAAAGCGTGAATTTCTTATTCAAGTCCAAACACAAATAACTTTAATATCATTCCAAATTTACGTGATGCTTTGTCCTAGTTCAATATTTTCTTTGTATTATTTACTTGTAATTTTAACTTCATTCGAAGTTTATTCTTGTGTAGGCAAAAGCGTTATCTCATTCTATCGTAATCTTGAGGCATTTTGCTGTTATTAAGATTGGCCCTACTATTATTTAAGCAATTGGTTCGCTCAAAATTTACCAAATTCCTTTTTTTGTTTATTTAACAGCTCATTGGTGCTTGAGAAAGGTGAATTTTCTCTGGGAAGTGTTATGAATGCCGTTGTAAGCCAAGTGATGGTGTTGCTGAGAGAGAGAGATTTGCAGCTTATTCGAGATATCCCTGATGAAATCAAAGAAGCCTTGGCTTATGGTGACCAATATAGAATTCAACAGGTGTTGTCTGACTTTCTGCTAAGCATGGTACGGTTTGCTCCAGCTGAAAATGGTTGGGTAGAGATACAAGTCAGACCAAATTCAAAACAAAATTCTGATGGAACAGACACAATGCTTTTCCTCTTCAGGTAGCTGCTTTCCTCTCTGTTTACAATGTACCATAAAATTACTTGGTAAAATTTGAATTTAGATTTGCTGGTTACGTTAGTAATGTGTTGGTGAACTGGTTATCATGGACTATTCAGTTAAATCTGCTAATATAGTAGCAACCTTTGCTATAGGGTGCTCCCAAAGTTCTTTAGCATAAAAAAAAAATAGGTTAGAGCATATGCTGTCATGAACTGTACTCATCTGGCTATATATCAGCAGCATTGTGGTCATTTAACTCCACTATGGGAGAAGGACCAAATGTTCTTGGGATGCTGTTGGGTAGAGTACTGACAACCAAATGATTGTTGCCTTGTCTAGATGCCATTGGTTAGGGTATGAGCAACCTGGAGGAAACCCGCAATCGTGTTCAGTATAGCCTTGCTTTACCTATACGGCTATACCATACCCAAATGCAGACCACGACTGTACGTGGTACCTGTTTGTAATTGGTAAGCTCATTGGATGATGGGTTTCTAATTGGTAAGCTCATTGGACGACGGCAGCACAGTTGGTTGCCAGCATCCAGAGATCCAATCAGTAATGAGATGGCACAGATCAGAAATGTTGTTGTCCAGCTGGCCAGAGTCTGAGAGAGGATACAAGACTACAAGACACAGCTACCTGCAGTTGTGGTTGGCATCAAAGATGCGAACTAGCAAGGGTGGATGCTTGTGTCATACCATGACGGGCCTGGTGCTTGATGCACATGCTGGCTGCTTGTGACACAGCAGTGGCTCTTGCTAGTGCAGAGGTTTCTTCAGCGCCTGGCACCCTAACTATATGTATATATATGTATTATATTATACCTTGCTTGTTGATATGGGTCAACTAATTTGTAGTCATACCATCAAATTATGTGGTGAGAGTGTGTTTGGGCAATGGGTATAGACACCCAAACGCGTCCCTAAAAAACTACTATAAATATTATTTGAACAATCTACTTTTGCTCCAGTACTGTAGTAATTGATGTTACTCTACTTGGCTTGTGGAGTGTGTTGTACTATTCAATCGGCTTGGCAACCTGAATGGTATATATAAAAAATGGAATTTCTATGTGGTGTTTGTACCAATTCTTGATGATAATTGGAATCCTGTTATTGAAGTTGTGAGGACACCGCTATGCCTCAATTTCATCTCCTTCCATCTCTATGTTTTGCTCCAGGTTCGCCTGTCCTGGTGATGGCCTTCCTCCTGACATTGTACAAGACATGTTTAGCAATTCTCGCTGGACGACCCAGGAAGGCATTGGACTAAGCATATGCAGGAAGATCCTCAAATTGATGGGTGGCGAGGTCCAGTACATCAGGGAGTCAGAGCGGAGTTTCTTCCTCATCGTCCTTGAGCTGCCCCAACCTCGACAAGTAGCTAGTAGGGAGGCAAACTGATATGGTAAGCTCAAATTCTGACCCATCTAACTGTTTGACCAACCAGGTGACCAAAGCTAGTGCGATGAGAAGCCCGGAAACCAATATAGACTCGGATGAAGCACGTTGGAGCTGCAACAGTGATTCTCTGTGTCTTTGGTTATCACTCCTGGCACGCCGACTGTTTGTCCAGGTGTGGGTGGTGATGCGCCACTAGAGTTTTATGGCGGCAAGTAATGTACACTGACGGTAATGTAACTCATAGCGTAGGGTCATCACCACTCCAATGGCGATGGAGTACATAAATTAGTCCCTGTATATATCTGCGGTGTATTACGCATAAGGAGAGCTGTGCAGCTCCCAGTCCCATGATTGTATTTTGTAAGGCCTTCCAAGCCCATTGCACTTTAATCTAACATAAAAGCAGTTGGCTTTCTTGGAGTTTTGCTATGTAGTAGTACTTTTTTGACTCTGGATCCTGATGTGATATCTTGCACTGCTCTCTAGCGAGAAGTTTGATTATTTGCGACTCGTTCGAGTGGCTTCGCTAAAATGCCACTTGTCTCTTAATAACATGTGAGACCATCTGTGTCTTTGACAGTGGGACAGAGTGACATTTTAGCGAAGCCACTTGTTAAGGCTCTTGGCCCTTTCGTGCTTCTGGCAAGTTTTTCGGGGTATTGGTGATGATGATAAGCTGCCCATGAATGTGGTGTTTTTGATAATCTTGGATCCCCGGATGTTTTGAAGTGGCGTTGTTTCATGTTTAGAAGCTAGTTTGGGAATTGAGTTTAGCTAATTAGGGCCTTGTTCTTTTCAGCATTGAGTAAATTTAAGTTTTATGGTAGCAAAAATTAAGAGTTCTCAAAAAGTGATCCAAAAAATGTAAAAAAAATAATTAAAAATAGTTTTACAATCTTGAGGACAACTACTAAAAACCATGAAAAAACCGTCCCAAATTACTACAACATATAGGCTGTATAAAAAAAATTGATAGTAAAACTTAACTCAAATTTACACTGAAAAGAACAAGGCCTAGAATAGGATGTTTTTGTCTGTGTTATTCGTACTATCAAGAGGTTGGGAGTCGTTAACTTCGTTGTACCAGGACTTTTTTTTTTCTAATTTGTAATTCAGTCGTATCTTTTATGCAATATAAAGTGGTTCTCTTTGAATCATGGTTTGGTTTTGCCAAAAAATTGAATGTCTTCTAAAATAGCATGAAAAAGTTGAAAAATTATAAAAAATTGAGACCTTTGAGAAAAATCGCACATAGTCTTGAAAAATTATTATAAAATGTTACGTTGAATGTTATGTACAAAAATTACAATTTTGCTCAACCAAAATAAACTAAACCACTATGAAAGAGGACCTACGTGGGTGTCTAGAGGTGTGTAAGGGTTTTACTGTGTTCTTGTGTAGCTCTCATTGTGTCTTGGGTCGGTTTGGGACAATGGTTACATGGGAATGAGATTCTTAGAGGAAGGAGGGCACGATGGGAAAGCGTGAAGGCAGTTGGGGAAATATAGGAGCTTGCATAACCAATGCTAGCCTTCTTTATGGATTATCTCATCACTATTCATTCACTTTTCAATTATTTCTTTGCTTATCCTACATTTTCTTCTCTTATATATTAATTCCAACCCTACTACTATAGTGGTAGGTATCACAATTAGGCATCAAATGAGCATAGCATTAGCGGCCCAATGATTCAACACACAAAAGGAGATGACCAACTAGGGTGACACATAGGAGGGAGTTTTGTCCAGGGATGGGGGAGGAACAGTAGTAGAAGGTTAGATCCAACCTATGCTCACGGTGTGTGACCCTTCCCATCAACTACCTAGGCACGTTGAAACATAACATCATTGGGGCGTTTGTCAAGAGAGGAGGCCAAAACACGGTGGTGGCATCACCAAAGAGAAGTGAAGTGGAGGAAACGTGAGAGGAGGGAAGGCGCTGAGAAGGTGGGGGAGAGATCATAAGTGATCGGTGCGGACACGGGGTCCCGATCTTCTGGTGAGAGACGAAGAGGATAATTTGGTAGGTGTCACGGAGACCTAAACGATCCAGCTTCAACCCCACAAGGAACTGAAAATCCCGGCAATCGCTAAACCACCATGACGAGTGTTATCGACAGAACCAGAGGCACAATCGACCTGCCCACGAACGACGGTTTCTGCAGACAACCGAAGAACGAGTAAGAACACAAGATAAACAATCACAATTGCGAATATAAATTAAGGATAATGGGGTTCAGAAACTTGGTCCTGTTGGTCTAGCCGACACAAGAAGAACAAGGCGAAATCTTACACAACCGTGACAATATCAACTAAATAAAACCCAACTAAAACGAAGCAGGTCAGAAAACTTATATAGGGCGGAGGCTAGAGGAGGGGCGCCCAAACACGTGTCCACGCGTGCTCAATCCTAACTCTAGGGGTACAAGGGCCTTGGGCCCAATGATACGACGATGCAGCGCCGGGAAGTTTCTGTCCGTCATCTTATTTTCGTGATTCCCGTTGAATTGGATTGAATTTGGAGGCGTGGCTGGATCCGTTGGAAAGCTTATCTCGTAAGCTTTCCGTAGAGTCCTTATTTGCCTCATTTGGATGTCGTATGTAATTTGGGCGTCCGTTTGAAGATGCACTGGTCCTGTATGTCCGAATCGGACTTGGCTGCAATTTCGACGTCCTCTCGACTTGGGCCCGGTGGTCAGGGACTTCTTAAATCTTGTAACTAACTTCCTGAACATTCGTTGATGAAGGTTTGAATGGTATGGCATGAGGATTCATACCGTTTTCTCGCTTTCCTGCTCCATCAGCAAGCTCGTCAGTAATGTCCTCATCATTCCTCCTTTTTTGAATTTGAGTCGTTCTCGACTCGAGCATATGGTCCTGCAAAAGGTTAGGAGCAATAGGGGGCAAAACAATAGACAGATCTTTTAAAACCATTGCTTGGTTTTTTAGCTAATTCATGATCTACACAATTCGTTTTAGATAAGAGAACATGACTTTTCAATGTAATTTTATATTTATTTTCACATGGTTCATTCTTTTTAGCAACATCATGTTTCTCAATTTTATTACATTCCTGTTTTTCTCTTTTTGCTCTTTCAACATTAGATTTGGTTATTTCAGCAGGGGTCATAGGTTCTAGCAAAAAAAATTTGCCTTTAAATTTGAATTTATATTTATTAGTTCTACCATGATGAATAATATCTCTATCATACAACCATGGCCTACCTAATAAAAATGAGCATGTATCCATAGGTACAACATCACAATTAATATGATCATGATAAGAACTAATAGAGATGGGTATTTGAGCAGTTTTCGTTACCTTCAGCTAACCATAAGAGTTAAATCATTTAATCACGTAAGGATGTGGATGTGTACTCAGTATCAAGTCAAGCTTCTCAACCATATGCATGCTAGCAAGGTTATTGTGATTACCTCCATCAATAATGACTTGGACAGCGTGATTCTTGACAACGAATCTTGTTTGAAAATGATTATGTCGTTAGTTCCTCTCTTCGATGTCACCATCCCTGCTCTCAAATTCTGCAGGCGGCACATCTTTTAATTGTTCTTTGTCATCTTCGTTATCTTTCTTTCCATGTGAACCTGTCATTGTTAGCAGAAATAAGGAAAATAAACAGATGTATATATATAAACTATGCTCTACTGGGTTGTGTGAGTGGCAAAACTCTCTCTAACCTATCTTTTACTCTTACCAGTTCTTACCACGCAAGCAGTAGTTACGATCGGTAACTGGTCGGTGTTAACTACGAATCACAAGGTGGTAAAGCGATGGCTAGAATCCGTCCCTGCTTGGTTAGTAGAAAGTGGAACTTGGACATGCTTTAATATGTATCAAAGGAAGTACTAAAACCACAATAGCTAAAAATAAGTTGAATAAGTGTTCAACGGCGATACTGTGCTGGTCCTAGGCTAGACAGTAAAAGAGACGCGAGCCTAATCACAGACGTCGTCACGAGAATCCAACTAATACACTTCAAAACAAGCTCAATTTTTTTCACTTCTTTAGTGTGGCTTTTTTATTTTCTTTTTTTTTGCACCTGCCTTTGCTTGTTTTTATATTGCAGCTTTTTCTTTGCACTTGCCTCTTTTTTTTCAGCTTTTAAAACGGGACAGCAGAAGAAACAATCCTTTAGACGTAATTACAGACCCCAAACACTCCAAATCTGAGAAACACTTCTATACAAAAGTTGTAGAGAATCTTTTAACCTTTCCAAAACATCCAAGATCATCAAAATCCGAGTTCATATGAGTGAGATATGGTCAAAATACCGAACTAGATAATGTGAATACGAAATCAGCCTAACAAATATGGCAAATTTTCTCATTGTTAGAGGCCGAATTTGGAAATATTAATTTCAACTATGGTAAAATTGGATCTGATAGGAAAGTTCGAGATCTTTCCAACAAGCACAAGAACGTTCAAATCCGAGTTCGTATGCAAAAGTTATGACTGTTTTACTGCAGCTGTCACAAAATTGCACACGAGGACGAATTGGAAACAGTTTTGGAGTTTCCTTTTTGGGCTTGGCCGAGATGGGGGAGGGGTGGGGCTCGGCCAGGAGGATATGGAAGGTGTTTTGGTAGGTGGAAAGTGTGAGACTCTTACAAGGTAACCAATCCGCTATTTTTTTATGAAGATATGATCGGGTGGAATATAGCAGGGCAGCCACGAATAAGAACACGATGAACACTGTGACCAAAACATGACTCGAACTCAAAACTCTAAAGATCAAACACTAAGACCAGCAACGACCCGACGATGCAACACAAATTCAACAAGAATTGAACTATTGCAGAAATAGTAAAGGCTAAAAAGGTTCGGACAATAGTAGATGCAAATCTTTTTGTGTGTGGCTCTGGACTCTAGGTATGAAACCAATCAATTAAACAAAAATTCTCACCAGGCAACTGGATGCTCTGATACCACTTGATAGGAGCGGACGCGGATCCCGATCTTCTAGTGAGAGACGAAGAGGATAATTCGGTAGGTGCCACGGAGACCTAAACGATCCGACTTCTAACCCCACAAGGAATTGGAAATCCCGGCGATCGCTAAACCACCAAGACGAGTGTTATCGACCGAACCAGATGCACGATCGACCTGTCCACGAAAGACGGTTCCTACAGGCAACCGAAGAATGAGAAAGAAGGCACGATAAGCAATCACAATTGCAAATATAAATTAAAGATAATGGGGTTCAGAAACTTGGTCCTGTTGGTCTAGCTGACACACGAAGAACAAGATGAAATCTCACACAACCGTGACGAAATCAACTAAACAAAACCCAACTAAAACGAAGCAAGGCGGGAAACTTATATAGGGCGGCGGCTAGAGGAGGGGCGCCCAACAGGTGTCCACGCGTGCTCAACCATAACTCTAGGGGTACACGGGCCTTGGGCCTAATGATACGACAACGCAGCGTCGGCAAGTTTCTGTCCGTCATCTTGTTTTCGCGATTTCTGTTGACTCGGATTGAATTTGGAGGCGTGGCCAGATCTGTTGGAAAGCTTATCTCGTAAGCTTTCCGTAAAGTCCTTATTTGTCTCATTTGAACGTCGTATGTGATCTGAGCATCCGTTTAAAGATGCAGTGGTCATGTATGTCCGAACCAGACTCGGCTGCGATTTCGCCATCCTCTCGACTTGTGCTCGATGGTCGGGGACTTCTTGAACCTTGTAACTAACTTTCTGAACATTTGTTGGTGAAGGCTTAAATGGTATGGCATGAGGATTCATGCCGTCTTATCGCTTTCCTACTCCATCAGCAAACTCGTCAGTGACAGCGAGCTCGTCAGTAATGTCCTCATTATTCATCAAGAAGATGGGCTACAGGGAGAGGAGGACCGCAAGGTGGCATCGTGGCAAACCCTGGCTAGGTAGGATTGAAAGGCCTATTTTCTAAAATGTAATGGTGAGGCAATGGATGCAGTTGAATTAGCTTACCAGACAATGCCAAAAAGAATAATAAGGTGTCTACTGTATAATAGACTTGGACAACCTGTCAACTCGTGTAAACTTGAAGGACATTGTTGCAACATTGGACGGACAGACCGTTGGGCTTCACCAAATGATTCCATTAGATGAACAATAATTTTCAGGCGATATGGGCACACAGGTAAGCCACGCGTGAGCGCTTCGTAATATAACATTTTGACTACTATACAACATCCGTTTATTCATATAAGACGCATTTCGAATTTGCACATCGATTAAGCAAGTTATTAAATCAAAAGAAAACCAAAAGAAAATGATCATAATACCCATGATATAAAAAGTTTGAAAATATGAGAGAGAACATCTTGTAAGAATTGTTTATAAATGCACGAGAGAGATTGCAATAGACGAGGGTAGGCAAGGAAGAACATCCATAAATTTGTATACACACCTTATATTTTAAATTAAGACAATTCCAACTACGTGTTTTGTAATAAAAGAACAGAGCAAGTACCGTAGGCATAAATAGTAAAAAAATTATAAAAAATCATGAATGCACACACCTCATATATGTTTTTAGCTTCGTCCCTTAGTTCTTCTGCAGTGTACTGCTGCTATTAGCAGGTTCATAGTCTGATCAATCATGCAACTTACCTTCAAGTGAATCTAGGTGTTGTACAGTCACGCACGAACTCAACTTCCTTAGGCTCCTTTTGTCGGCCCGCCGCCGACAGTGGTATGTGTCGTCGGTTGTTTGGTACACAAATCCAGATTCCACAGTGTGTCTGCCTCTGCTGCTTGTTCACCTGCCTCTAAAGCTGCAATTCGTCAATCAGCTTCTTCCGTCCTTTAAATTGGGCACGGGAGGAAGAGGAGGCCTGCTATCGTCGCGCCCTGACCTCGCCCCTGTATAAGTTGTGCGCCACCACAAAGTTTATAAAGCCGAGCCTGTCATAACTCCTTTGTAACATCCCCATCTTCAAAACCTTTAAAATCATGCCATCATTATTTCATGTAAATGAAATTTTTTTAGGATTTTTTTGAAAATGTGTATGTTATCTTTTAAAAACTAAATTCAATATTT
Organism: Raddia distichophylla; assembly: GCA_005191435.1. Lineage (NCBI taxonomy): Eukaryota > Viridiplantae > Streptophyta > Magnoliopsida > Poales > Poaceae > Raddia > Raddia distichophylla. The sequence continues at coordinate 340,872 of SPJY01030712.1, forward strand.
TGAATTTTAAAATAATTCTTGCAAAGGGCAAAATTATATTTTTGTAAAAAAATATCTTCAGTTGTAAGAATTAAAATTATACTAGTAAGGTGCCCGTGCGCTGCAACGGGTGGCGAAAAAAATATTTTCATGTCTCATTTCAGAAGGTTTGAATGTACATCTCATTTATTTTTGTCTTCATTGCATTGGAGTAAGAATCACATGGTATAATAGTAGATTAGGTAGTAGACTTGCTCTCAATGGCAAATCAACAAATTCGTTAAATAAAATTTCAGTACAAAAATGTTCATCAAGTGTTTTTTTTTCATGCTATCGGCTTAAATTCTCGCTATGACGTAGAGTCGTAGATGGATGTGGTTTATCAATTGTCTGTTTTTTATTTATTTTATTCCCATAGTAAATCCTAATATGCTCTAGCTGAAACAAGCTGATCCTGTTCTCTCTACCCAGATGTGATGCCATGATCGATGCATGCACTGTCATTCATTGTGTCATTTAGCAATAGCTACTCAGTCCGATTGTTAGTTTAAAATACATCAAACTATACCACAATAGATCACATGGATAGGTAAGTACAATTAGATCGTAGATACTCCTCTATGCATAAATGTGTTTTGCTGCTCTTAGAAAATTAACTATATCAGTAACCAAAAAGTTCACAAGATATATATCAAGTGATTCTAACAGCTCAATCTTACATATTCCACAATATAGAGAACACAATGACCAGCTACATAAGTTCACTTGTGAAGTCACAGAGATGGATATCTAAGTAAAAGGGTGGGGTGTTAATACCCTTAGTTCAAAAGGAATAACATGAGTTCTTCATAATTACAACAAAACAATATGTCTAGTATTTAGAGTTCTTTAAAATAGTGGGTCTTCCATACTAACGGTAGAAGAGTTTATCTAGTATATATTAACTAAAAGGGAATGAGACTATAGTCTCAACCATATGGAGTTTGTTAAGTGACATCAATTTATATATTGTTCCTATGGTTTTAAATAGCTCGCTATAGCTCCGCTATAGCCTTTTAGAAGGCCTGCCGCTACGCTATTACTAATTTTTCCGCTATTGCAGCTAATGATGCTTTAGCTCCGCTAAATACCACCATTTGGTTTAGCCGCAAAATTTATTTAGCACCGCTAATCCTGATCGAGGCATATATTCATTACTCACTCTAGATAACTAGAATCTATGCCTCTTTGTTGTTTTCTTTACTTCAGTGAATGTTGTAATAAACAATTGAATAATTGTTCAGTTGTTAATTGTTGGATGTTGAATGAATATGAATGTTGATTATAGCCATGGGTATGTTAATTGATCGAATGACTGTGAAGTAATGGACCGAGATACATGTTCTCATGTATCCCTAGACATATATTTGAGTATTTGTGGTCATAAATTTTTCTTACTTCAATGTTTCTATGCATATAATTGAAATTTTTCATGTTTTTTACAAAACCGCTAAATGAAATAATATGCGCTATAGCCCGCTATAGCTTTCTATAGCTTTTAGATGAAGTCACCACTAAATGTCATAGCCCGCTATTTAAAACCTTGCTTAACACTGATCATTAAAAACTGCACAATGGCGTTAACAAAATTGCACATTTAGGGCTCGTTTGGGAGTTGGAGAAGAAATTACTTGCGGCAGAATTTCATGGAGAAGATTTTAGGAAGAAGTCCACATTGCCTCTCTCAACTATTGAAAAAGTTCACTTTTCCTCCCTCCGTGTTAAATGGGTGAGATCTGGCCGTCCAATCTTGCATCGAACGGCCAGAAATAAGTTGAGGGAGGAAAAATGAACTTCTGCAATAGTTAAGGGAGGTAAATTGGACTTGTTCCAAGATTTTATGGTTCAATTGGAAACCGTGAAAAAATCAGCCCACACACTTTACCCACCCGGGGTTTAAGGCAGCAGCCAAAAAGGCACGCAGGGAATTTGCTGCTAATCAAAACGGTACTGCTGCTAACAAGCACTGCGTGTCTGACTAGGAATCTTTCAGCAGCAAGGGGAATGTATAAACAAAAAATACATTGTGCTAAGATATTGTGTACAACAATTACATCCACCAAAAAATAACATAAAGTGAGTAGCGGTACAATGTTATCGTTAATAAAATAGTACATGTAAAGCACCAAATGCTTCCAATAGGATCCCAGCGAGGAAAAGGGTTTCCAAACGAGGTCTTAAAGAGTTCAATTAAAAAGGAGCTGTGGTGCAAATTCTACAAAAATCAGTGCAGAAAAGAAAGCGATGGAAACAAAAGCAGTAGGATAAGTAACAAACATAATCGATATCTGCATTAAAAGTATGGCGCATCCATGTACAGGAGTGCAAACTTGACTGAACATTAGCTTGAAGAGGTGCTTGAAGAGCTTGAAGAGGGGAGGTGCTGCGGAAATTTGTAAAATTGGGTCATTTTCTTTAATCCATGTGTTCCAAGGTTAATGACAATGATTGATAATCATTCGCTGTGCTGAGTTCATCATTTTTCGTTCTGACGAACTGCTCACTTTAAGCCATGAAATCCTTGGCATGAGCAAATAGCAAACAACATTGCAAACCATGTGGTAACCGAATACTTGACCAGAAGGCTATGGAACACTGCAGCATGGAGGGCTATAACATGTAGCATATCTGAGGATACACTAAGCATTGGGAAACCATGAAATTCAAGAATAACATAGTATCATTTCCCTTCTCTCTTATATGGAAACATCTTCATTTTTGGTTCATCTGGCTGGGAAAATAAGAAAGAAGCACTGTACACTTCATTTACTTTTCTCGATCTAATCCTTCTGGAGACAGTTGGGTATGATCGATTAGCTAGCAGCAAGGTGGGGAAGCACAAAATGCTATGGAACAAACGGCAAGAACCATAGTCCCGTACTCTGCATGGGAAGCACAAGCCATTAATCAATTTGCAGATTATGTTTAATCTGCAGATTCATTGCAAGCACCAGTATGGGAATTTGTCTAATATGGACATCCATGGGAAGCACCATTAATCAATCTCCAAATAATGTGTAAACACAAAACATGCAGTGCTGCCAATCTCCAGATTCATGGGAAGCACAAAATATGATCAAATAATATGTCAGCAGAGCATGGTCATCTCCATATTCTCTCTAACACATGGGAAGCACAAGATATGATCAAATAATATGTAAGCAGAGCATGGTCATCTCTATATTCTCTCTGATAATCCCCACCTGTGCGACCTCCATGTCATTAAAAAAGAAACTAAATTGCTGCAATCTGCAAAGATAGGATCAATTGACTAAACCTGAGACTTGCTTAAACAAATAACTGGTGGCGATCGACCAGTCCGCTGTTGCATGATTAAATATTGTAATTAACCACTAATACATGCCTGTCAGTGTGTGCTACGGCGTTTCTTACCTATTTTAGCTCAAACCAGGGCTTACCAACACCGAATCGGAGACCGCAGAGCACGACGGGAGGCGACGCTCCAGCGGCGGGGGGGATCTGGCCGACGACGAGAGGTTCGCCAGCGACGAAGGCAACGACGGCATAGGAGACCGGCGGCACTCCGAACTGCCGCCGGAGAAGAGGAGGTGGTCCGGTGTCCCCCGGCTAGCGAAGAAGCCCAAGGTCTCCCTCAGTGGATCGAGGAGGAGAGAGCGCCGTCCGATGCGGTGGGCCGGCGAGAAGGGGCGGCGCCGGTGAGACGGGCCCTATATGAACGGGCGGCGCGGAGGAGGTGAGGAAACAGGAGGAAGTGGGAGGAGAAGAAGGGCGGCATGGTGCTATGTGTAGAAAGGGAGGAGAGTAGGAGCTCGGGGATGGCGGCGCCATTGGGGGAAGCGGAGGTGGACGAAAGGGAGGAGGCGGCGCCAGTGGGGGCAGAAGGGGGCAGCGTGGGCGGCGAGGAGGAGGAACTCTAGGCGCGCATGCAGCTGAGGATGGGGGCGAAGCGGGCCAAGCGGGTGAGAAGACGAGTAGACGACCCCGCAAGGATTTGGGGAGCCGTCCGATCCAGGAACGGGCGGCGAACGACCGAACGGCGAGCTGGCACGAGCGAACCGAATTACGGCACGTGGCGGGGTACGCGTGGCAGCCGGGCAGGAGCAACGCTAGTGCGTTGTATAATAGAATGAAAAATTAAATGATGCTAACATGTTGTTATAACCCTAGAGGATTTATGGGCCGGAAGCCCACGTTAAACCCTAGTGGTATTATGGGCAAAACCTAATATAGGCTAGGCTATATATATGAACCCCATTGTATACAAGAGAGATGAATCAATAAAGATCATTATGCCTGGCTTTGTTTCTCTCTAGATCTGTGTCTCCTGTCTATTGTGATTAAGTTTATGTGTGTGCGACGACCGATTTACAACACATGTATAGCATCTCACCGACAGGCACAACTAGGTCCAGGTGGCCGAGCAGTTGGGCTGACAGGCGAGGGCCAACAGCCAGCGCCGCTGCCTGTGTGTCAAAGACGAGAATTGGGGGCTCTGGATCTACACGGCGTGCCTCAGTGGCAATAAAGATGTCACTTCCGACGGCGGAGAAGAACACACGACTGCAATCTGGCATCACTATCCACAGGGCTGCAGATTCAGGGAGATGCCGCAATCCCTGGCCGGCGCCGGAGCTGGCGCCAGCGGCCATGTCGATCTTGTGGATGCTAAACCCCTTTCTCCAGTCATCCAAGACCAGGTAGAGGTGCTTCCGCCGCCTTTGGCCGTCTCTCTCCCGCTCCCGTCGCTGCTTCGACATCCCGCTTCCTAGGTAGAGGCGCTTCCGCCGCCTTTGGTCGTCTCTCTCCCGCTCTCGCTGCTGCTTTGACATCCCGCTTCCCCTCTCTTCTAGATCTGCAGCCAAATTTTATAGGATTTTTATCATGTGTGCCATTACGAAGTGGCGAAGAATCACAATGACCATTATAAAACCGAAAATATTAAAGACGTCATTTTATAGTGCTGTCTAATTTCTTGTATGCCATTATGTGCACTGGACGGGTCATACCGGACCAAAATACGCTGGGAAATACGAAAATACGGTGGGGCCCACATGTCAGCTCTTCCCTATACACCCCAATCAAGCCCGATCGAACCGACCGAGCCACCCCACTCCAGCCAGAGCCACCCTAGCCCCAGCAAGCGCAACGACGATTCTAGGGTTCGTCGGCGACCTCGGCACCGACGGCACCAACGGCGGCGACTGCGGCCTAGGCATGGCTGGGGGCGATGGCATCGACGGCGGCCTCTGCATCGACGGCGGCGACGACACCGGCGACTCCATGGCTGCATTGGAAAACCAGCGCCCCTAATAAGTCGTCGCTCTGCTTTGTACTGTAACGTGAGAATTTTGAAACGCTGAGGGTATGGTCATGGCTAGCAACGCTAATTTTCTCCATTTTCTTGAACTTCAGTCATAGTATAGAGTTGAATGTGGAGGGTTATGTCACAAGAGATCCCTACGGTAGAAGGATTTATACAAAGTCTCGGTCTTTCAATTGGGTTGTCACCAACAGTGGTGACCAAACTATTGGTAATGCACATTTGGAGTTGGCGAAACACATCTCATGGGCTTGCCATCAGAGGCCTACTCTTTTGTTCTTTGATAAGAACTGTGGAGAAGAGGCCATTCTGAATGAAGACAACCAATTCCCTTACTTCCTTGACATGTATTGGGATGAGATGAAGCCAAAGTTGACTGTAGGAATGTCAGATATTCCTGGTTGTGTTATTCAGTCTGTCGCTGAGTCTGTTCAAGTTGGTTTGTATAAGAATCCATCTGAGTATGTATCATCTGATCCTGCTGCTTCCAAAGTAAATGACGGAGCTAAACCTATTTTTCATTCACCAGAGTTGAAAGGCATTTATGCATCTCAGGGATGGTTTATGAAATTGATGGAGGGGAACCAGAAATTTGTTGTCAGAGATCCAAACAGAGCTCATTTATCCAGAAACTTAGAAGTTGCCACTTTTACGTTGCTGATAATTTTCTTATCCAACGATTTATAATTATTCAGATGTGGCAATTGATACAATCTGAAATTCATACAAACATGTTGGCACATTTGTTTGCACTTAATCTCATTTATTTGAACATTCTTATGAAATTACATTATGAAGTTCAATATGAGGATCTCTGCTCTTTTTATACCTAAATTAAAATCTGAGGTATACAAACATTGAGTAGCATTACAATCTGAGGTATACAATCTGTGTCATACAATCTCAGCTATACAATTCATGCTGTTGGCAGAAAGGTTTGGAGCAATCTGATTTTATCAACATATCACCCACTTCCAACTGATGGCTAGCTAATATATAAGTGAATGGCTGAGAAACCACGTGCTGGACCTTTGGCACCCTTGTCATTCCACCGTTCTGATTCTTGCCAACAATGGAGGGTGTTGTCCTTGCACCTTCTACGTTCTTAATGACAAGTGGTGTCTGCAAAAACACCCCAATTCATTAATTTATATTTTTTGTCCTAGTAGCTTCCCAGATTCATTACCTATTGAAGGTACCATCTTCCAATCATTCGATATATGCTATTAATTACATATGGATAAATCAACCAGCTTACAATGTCAAGAATCAACCAGCAGATGACAAATTTCAGAGGGGCAAGGGGAAAAGAGCACACCTTTCCTTCCAGGACGAAGACGGAAGAATTTGCGGTGCCCAAATTGACCCCAATGGCATCAGCTGCCGCCAGCTTTGAGCTGCACACAACACAACCGATTCAACACCCAACAAGGGAAAAAAAAGGCAAAACGAGATAAATGTAGACGGGTTGCCGAAACAAATCCTAGGCCGCCGTTGATGCCGAGGCCGCCGTCGATGCCGTCGCCGCCAGCCATGCCGAGGCCGCCGTCGCCGCCGTCGGTGCTAAGGTCGCCGACGAACCCTAGAATCGCCGTTGTGCTTGCTGGGGCTAGGGTGGCTCGGGCTGGGGTGGGGTGGCTCGGTCGGTTCGATCGGGCTCGATTGGGGTGTATAGGGAAGAGCTGACATGTGGGCCCCATCGTATTTTCGTATTTTCCAGCGTATTTTGGTCCGTTATGACCCGTCCAGCGCACATAATGGCATACAAGAAATTAGACAGCACTATAAAATGACGTCTTTAATATTTTCGGTTTTATAATGACCATTGTGATTCTTCGCCACTTCCTATTGGCACACATGATAAAAATCCAATTTTATATATGCATGGATCAGGAGAGCAGGGCATTCGAATCGGAAAAGAAATCGAGTGCCGCTTTTACCTCACGGAATCCGACCCGAGCACGGCGCGATGTGCCGGTGCCCTTGACATCCAATCCACCGCTTAGAGATAGATCTACGTGTCTTGTCGCCCCTCGGCTCCTTTTGTCGGCCGCCCCTGGCCGCCATGACCAGCGTCGGTGGGGGAGACACTTCCCCGACGATGCTAGAGAGAAAAAAGGTAATTGCTTGCGGGCGGGCGATTGAAATTCCCCCAAATCTCAGAGTGCAGGAAAAGAGAGGGAGGGGCGGCGCCGGCGAGGGAGAAGGGGGAGGAGGAGGAGGAGCGGCGACGTCGGAGGAATCGGAGGAGATTCAGCGTTATTTTTTTGGAACTGTTCCAACAAGGCGCGAGCCCTTCTTACATAGGCACAGTCAAGTGAAATCTGATCGTCGAAGTTGCATCGCACAGGCTTGCGTATGAGTTAGTTTTGGCCCAGCCCACCACCATCGGCTAGTCGCCGCTGCCACGCCCACTCCTACGTCCTTTTCGTATCCCTGCGTGTCGTTTGACATATTATAAATTCGAGAGGACACAAAAAATCTATAGAAATTAATAAAAAATAGTTTTAGAATATTTGAAAGTACTATTAAAAGCCAAAAAAATCGTTACAAATTATCACAACATATAGGGTATATAAAAATAACAAAATTTGCTACAGTAATATGCAACGGTACGAAACACCAAAAAAACGTGTCACCGCGGACTTTGAGGACACGACAACGACCCCCGACTCCCCGGTCACGCTCTCACTATAAACCTTTGTCGCGAGCACCCGCTCTACTGTCATCGATGCACCCGCAGCAATGTAGGTTGGGAGGGGCGAGGCGCCGATGGAAGCAGTGGTCATCAGCCACCGGGAGTAGGGTGAAAACGGGTTGGATCGAATAGGATAATGTCTAAATCATATTTGTTTTTATACTATTTTTTGAATATGGATACAGATAGTACGGATACGAATACAAAAAGGGTATTATCAAATACGATTATGAATTGAGCCGAATACGACTGCGGATACAGACCAGGACATTTAAACCACATAAATTTTATGCCCAAAATCAATTACAACACATAAATAACTAAAATAATCAAAACGTTGTTATAATTTACTCTTGTATTGGTGAATTATCATCTAGTTGTCTGAGGGTATAAATAGCTAAATCTTTCATGTACAGTTCATATCGGGCTGTTGGGCCTTTGTATTGGGCTGGTGGGTTAAGATCTAAAAAAGATCCGAATATGAACAATATTGAATACTCAAATCCTTATCGAATTTGTTAGCACCCGTGATCTCGTAACGGTAAAAAAATAGACGTACCCAAAAGTATACAAAAATATCCGACTTGAAAATATCTAAATCCAAATCAGGAGAGAAACATCCCCAATGGCGCTAGAAAGAAAAAAGGTAATTGCTAGAGGGTGGGCGATTGAAATTCCCCTAAATCTCATAGCGGAGCAATAAAGAGGGAGGGTCGTCAGCCCTCAAAATTATACTTACATGAGAGCTGTTGTTCACATGCGTCAGTCCCTAAATCTGTACACTAATGCTTATGATACATAGCCGTGTATCATTTCATACATGCGCAATCGTCGTCTGGTATAAAACATACTTGTTTTCAAGCCCGCGAGCTTAGTAATAAATAGGTTGAACGGTTGTACAACTTGGTACAAAAGAAGTCATCATTCATCGGAACATAGGAACATCCAAAATAATTCCCCAACGGCTATGTATTCCTACAATCGACTGTAGTAACCCGAAATGTCATCATGGCCATCGTAGCCTGATCCTCATCTTCATGGCACTAGCTAGTTAAGACCCCTCCTAATGCACTTAATTATAGAGGTTTCAAGAGAAGAAAAGAGTTTCTCTAGTTTTTAAGATAAGTTTAAGATAAAAAATGCACAAAGAAATTTCTTCTAGCGAGAACCGTGAGAAGGAATTGTTGAAGCATCTCAAGGGACCAGAATTTCTTCGATCTCGAAAAAATGATCCCCAAAAAGATACCATTGAAGATGGTCTAATATACGCGGGGGAGAAAAGATGCGAGGCTATTGGCCATGCTAGCCCTAGAGCCGGGCAGGAGCAAGCCGACGCCGCCACCCTCCTGGGGTGGCCACTGCTAAAGATCGCCGCCCAACACCGCCGTCATGGCTGCAGGCCGTCGTCGTTGGCCATGTCCGGCTAACCCTCCTCCTCTCTCTACTCTCTCTCTCTCTTCTCTCTTCCTCCTCGGTTCTCTCTCAAATCCCCTCTTAGATCTGCCGACCTCCTCCCAAGTCCCAATCTCACTCTCATCCTCTCTCTCCCTCATGGAGGTGACGGCGGTTGGGGGGAACCCTAGCCACCCTCTCTATTTCTTTCTCTCTTCTTTTCACTCTAATCTATTTGATTTAGATGAAACAAAGAATCAATGCTCAAGAACAATTAAGAAATATGTTTGGATATATTTTCCTGGATTTTTGGTAGGTTTACAAAGTCTCTCCACTTGAAGGGCAAAGCCTCACATGAGGCACACACACAGGGAAAGGGCTCTCCCCCTCACATCCCTCTCCTAGGTTACATGGTTGGTGGATTGCTTACCTCCTAAGCCTCCACCACCTCTCCTTTTGTAGCACTTAGCCCACACCTGGGCATATTCCCTGAATATTCCCGGCATCCAGAGAATATTCAGCGCATCGAGCCACGCATAGCTCACACTAGCCGGGTTTTGACACAGAGGCCAACCCGGAACCTCACCTGGGTTTTCTGACACAGGCTAACCCGGAACTTAACCAGAATTTGTCACAGGCTAACCCAGAACCTAATAAGGGTTTTCTCACAGGCTAACCCAGAACCTAACTAGGGTTTTCTCACAGGCTAACCCATAACTACTCTCCCATGCACAAATCTTGAAGCGAACGCCAACCGTCTCCAGTGATCCTTCGCCTGGAAGCATCCGCGCTTATGTAGCCACGTGCACTGGTCTCAAGCCTACCCATATCGTCTCATGCATCCGGGTCCCCATCGACCCGTCTTGACACTCAGCAAAGGCGACGACCACCAGCTGGCACCTCACTAGTTTCCTTCGTCCCAAAGCGTCCACCAAGTGCCATAGGCCCTTGAGCAGGGCCCACCTTGCCCCTCGCTCATCCGAACACCTTCCGAACCGCCCTGGCAAGTGGTCCCAACGATCGACGCCACCTGTTCACCTACGAGCTAACAAACTCAGGCAAACTGTGAACCAGACCCAAGTCATGCCAACTTGGTCTAGGGTTAGTCGATAACCCAAACACAATTCACAACTGCAAATTCAAACTCACCTGTGCAAAAGCTCCGCTCCAGTTCCTTGTCCACACAGTGACAACGACCTCTCGGCCTCACCCCTCTTCGTCACACTCACCACATTATCCAGCCTCCTGGCCTCGCCCGTCTTCGACATGCCTCACCATGGTATCTAGCCTCCCTCAGCCTCACCCATCTTCGGCATCCCTCACCACGGTATCTAGTCAGATCTGGCCTCACCTTTCTGACCTATGCTTCACCACGATCTATAGCCTCAAAGTCCTACAACCACACAGACGAGCATAGCAAACTCAAACTCTATTAAAACACAATAAAAACCTACATTAAGCATCACTTGTCAATATACTCATCACCAAAAGGGATAACCTCCACATCATTCAACAACCCTGATCCTACATGTGTGATCGATGTCGATGTTCCACCTGACTGACTAATGACATCGTGACAGTTGGAGGCAGATGATCGGTGTCGTTGGCCTGAGCCAGACAACCGATTCGTAAGAAGCTGCCCCACGGAACAGCTGGACGAAGCTCGCGGAGTAGCTCGAGGGAGCGGAGCTCACACAAGGTAGTTAGCCATAATTTGTTCCCTTGTCCTTTTATTATTCTTGGGCCTCCCTATTTTATAAGATGGCTCCAGAGAAAATGCACCCCAACGCCTAGGGTTCTTACACAAATGCATCATTACATAAATGCCCTGGCCGCCTTAGCAAAAGCGAGGTTATAAGGGGGATTATAGGGAGACCGGCTCGTTGCGCTCCGTACGAGTATCTTCCTGCCGCGCGGTATGATCCCTGGCGCATGTGGGGCTCTCTGTACTTGTCGTCTCCAAGCTTCTTGACGGCCAAGGAAACTCCGCCCCTTTGCGCCGCTTGGACCATTGTTACCTTGATCTGCTATTGCTCCACCTTCAGGAGGAGAGACTTCCTTCAGCCTGTTGCCCCCAGGGTTGGGGCAACCCTTCCTTCGGGCTGCCGCCCCCTGGGTTAGGGCGATCCCTTTCCTCAATCCACCGCCTCTTGGGTGCTCTGGTTTGCCTGTCCCTATTTCATAGGGGATGGGTGTCCCATGCTACAATAGTCGGCATGAGTGTGTGATCGCGTCTCCAGGAGGGATTTGTGTGGCGTGAGATTGTAAAGTGCTAATTGCGATTGCCAAAATCAAGCTATCTACCAATTGTTGTGAATTGGTAGTCGTATGTACACAAACACAATCACAATGAATAGGAAATATATATGTAGAAAGAAAAGTCTGGCACAATAATCTTTTGTTAATTTCTTCTCTGTCAGACAATGACTTCTCTCCTCTATAAAGCCTAGCTATATTTGGTTTTATTCATAATAACACTACGGAAACCCTAATAGGAATGGGCTTTCTGGCCCATAATCACCTAGAGTTAGAACACTCCCCCTTGGGCAAAACTAGACCTGTTCACGGGAAGCCCGGCCCAAGCCTGGCCCAAAAAAGCCCGACCCGGCCCGACCGGTGCATCGGGCCGGGCTCGGGCCTCATTTTCGAAGCCCGACGGTCGGGCCAGGCCGGGCCCGAGCCCGGGATTTTGTCGATTTAAGCCGTGGTCGGGCCGAGCCGTCGGGCTTCGGGCCGAGCTCGGGCCCGGTTTTTGAGCCCAACGCCCCAGGCCGGGCCGGGCTTGGGCCTGTTTTTTGGGACTGGGCTTTTCTAGGCCTGGCCCGAAGCCCGACCCGGCCCGTCATTTGATCAGGTGTAGGCAAAACCATGATATGCCAATGCCTCACTAAAAACTTCATCCAAAAACCCAGTGGAAAAAAGCAGGAGAAAAGCACACACTACACACCATGCTTTATTGAAATATTGCCTCGTTAAAAACCTTGATATGAGAAACCTCATGGCACTACTAGAAAACTGGGCTATTTTATCGGCACATTAGTACCGATTGGATTGGAACACATATTGATAGTGGCATCAATATCGGTTCATAGAAACAGTAGTGATTCAGACTTTCAGTACTGGTTGGAGGCCAACAATAATGATTCCTTTTGCAGGAGGTTACTGGTCAGCCGACACATGAGCTCATTAGTGTCGGTTCGTATTACGAACCGGTACTAATGCCTCGATTTTGGAAAGGCTAAAAGGATGTATGTGCTAGTTATATCAGAGCACGTGGGTGGGTGAGTTGGATAAAAGAGTGAGGTGTGGGTCACAAGGGGGCAATAGGTGCTGGGTTGAAGTCCCGGTTCTCCCAATATTTCATAATTATTTAAAACAAGTCTAGACCTTTAGTACCGATTGGTTGAACCAGTACTGATGCATAGGCCATCAGTCTCCATTTAGGGGTACCGGTTCAAAAACCGGTACTGATGACCTGTACAAACGATACTAAATATCTATTCTTTAGTAGTGTACTAGTGTGGGAAAATTCATACAAGGGAAAAAGAGTACAATACATAATCTTTAGGATTTGATCTTCAGGATCAAGGTAATCTTTTGGGCCTTTGCTACATAGATCTTTAGGATCTTTATTGTGGTGTGGTAGAATACTTTTAAATTGATTGTTATGCCAACCTTTTGGGTTCGATCAAAATGACATCTTCATGATCTCAAACGAAACATCCATACTTAGCATATGCTCTCCCTGAAGGCGACATCCCTAGATCCATAGACGTCTCCCTATTTCAATGTCTTCTGGACATTCATCACAATACTATACTTGTGGAAATTATTAATACGACATAATGCGGGGATAATTTAGCTTAACTCACAAGTACCACTATCTACCTATGCAATACAAACATCATTATCCTTATAGATAATTGTGGGGTTGATGGTATCAAAGCCACATGACTTCTAGATGTGGTCATTATCCTTCTTGGTCAAACACATTCTCATGAGGTGTTAAATAATGCAATAATCTCAAAGTGATTAGTCGACACCACCCTCAACGTTTGCTTACTAGATTTCCATAAAATTGTTGTATCGCCATACAGTTAAACAAACTCAGTCTGAGACAAGCATATGCAGATCAAACCTGAATCCTTCATCCTTAAAACCCACCATGGTTCTTGTTTGATTTCTTCCATAGAACAACCCAAAATCCTGCGTAATTTGCAGACACCTAAATATAATTTTAGTGCCAGCCAAATGTTCCTGGTTGGCGTTGCATTATATCAAACCAATAACTTCACTGCAAATGCAACAGGCCTGCTATGATTGGCAAGATATAATTGTGCTTCCAATAGCACTAAGGAGCTTCAAGTCGTAATGTCTCGGGGAGGTTTTATTTCTTTAGAAAAGTTTTCATACTTTTGAAATAACTATTAGGTATGAGTTTCACATACATGTCGCGATTATATATCCTTTATCATAAAGAATAATGAATCATTCATGAATCTCAATAAGGTTTTTTAAAATCAATTAACTGCATATTTGCTCATATTACTTCTAGTCTTTAAGTTCCATGGTACTGTCGGGCCTTCACAACTGTGTGCAGTCATAAAATGGCCCCCCTCTCTCTTCAACACGTTGGGGGGTATTATGGCGTGGATTAGGCGAGCAAGGGTCCAACAAGCATTTTCCGCACAAACTGTTAGAGCATCTCCAACAATAGGCCTATATAGGTAACTAAATTTAAATTTAGGGATTTTGTTAAAAATCACTCCAAGAAGAAGTCCTATCTTGAAAAAAAACTCAAAATAGGATATGAACCTGAGTAGAGTATTCATATTTTAGCTACTCCACTACTAGCCCCCAAATAGATACCTATAATAGGACTCAGGTTTTAAGGCTTATTGTTGGAGTCAACATGTATTTTTAGGTTAAAAAAGTTTTAGGGAGTTCCTATATTTAAATATAGGACTTAACTTTTAAAACTTATTGTTGGAGATGCTCTTAGGAAAGATTTTGGGACGTCTAAAAATTAAAAGCATTTTCCTTGACTTGGAATAAACTTGTAATCCTATGGTAATTTTACTAAAACAGAAGGGTTTATTAGAAGAAACGACCAATTCAAGAAAAAAACCCAATTAATTTTTCCCATACATGCCATTATAAAGTTCTTTTTCGTATCTGCTATTATAAAACGCATATTATTTTAAATATCATTATTTTTAAAATATCTATCACAGATGCCATTGTGAGGTTTCTAGAATTTACAACGTATACAAAACTAAAATACGACCAAAATATGCTTCTAACGTGTGGGCCCCGAGTGTCATTCTCTCATCTTCTTCTTCCTCCCACCTCCCATCTTCTTCTTCCTCCTGCCTCCGGAGAAGCTCCTCGCTGCTTCCTAGCCGCCGCCGCCGCCGTGCGCGAGCTCTTGCCACCGCTGCCGTGCGCGCGAGCTCGCGCCGCCGCCGCCATGCGCGCGAAGAAGACAGGAAGGCCACCAGAGTTGGGGGGAAATAGGCAGGGGAGGGAAGAAGGCGAGGAAGAAGAATGGGTAGAGCCGGATAGGATGACATGTTGGCCCCACATGTCATATGCATATTTCCACCGTATTTGCATCTCGTATATGCTGGAAAAGCCTGAAAATTCCAGAGAATGACATGGGTGAAGTATTGTTGCAAAAAAAATGTTATGTAAAATAATGTGCATTTTGTAATGGTAAAACCAAAGAATTGGTGAATTTGTAATGGAAAAATTTTCATTAAAAAATTGGCGAGGAGCTGCTTTGGGTGCCACTTGGCGCCACCACGAGCTAGTTGTTGGACGTCTTGGGCATGGAAGATCGCATCCCTGACTTTGCCGAGCTTCAACGCAGCTTCCTTGAGGATCTCCGTGGCCGTTGCCCTACACCTCCCGGCCACACCCACACTGCATTGCTGCAGCCCTCCGCTTGAGCTCATCGGAGGGAGAGGCAGGAAGAGGAAGAGGGAGAATTGGTGGGGCCCAACAATCATAGGGAGTGGTAGAGAGGTATTGGGTGATCTAGCGGTAAGAGGGAGAGGGGCATTTTGGTCATTACGAGGGGCTATGGCATTCTAACGGTGGGGCACAACATTGCCGACGGCAATGGCACACAAGGTCAGAAGGCCATATTGTGCTGGCATATAAGGTTGGAAGGCCATGTTGTGATGGCATATAAGCTTAAGAGGGGCATTGTGATGGTGCACAAGACGTTGGAGGGCTATGCAGTGGCATTCAAGGTTTTATCCCTTATATTATAAATGGTTTGTTTTCTCTAATCGCTTTAATTAGCTTGCTGATTCTATTTTATTTGTGTTTTTCTATTATTTTATACAGCATAATGGTAATGTCTATCTCTTAGCAACTGATCAGGGTTTTCTGAGTCAATCTGACTCAATGTGGCAAAAGCTAGAGGTATGTCATAGTCTTTTATGCCACCATCTTACTTTTCGTTCAAAGCTGGTAATTTGTTTATTATAAATTAACCATTATCTGGTCAATGGAGACGGGGTTTCTTCACCAGTAACTTTGCACCATGGAAGGGTAAATACGATAATGTTTCATGGATTAAACTACTTGCTACAATGAGGACAGCTGTATGTTCAACACCTACAGATTTTTATTAGTCTCATTAGGTTATGTAGTATTAAATAATTTAACTTGTATTTTATCAACAGGATCATCTAGGACCTCCTGGTCAATTTGACTGCAGCAATCTTCGACCTTTGTTCGAAAAGTATGTCGTTTCTACCAACATTTTTTTATTTCCATATATTATACTCATCGGATAGTATGCAGGTCCTACTCAAATCACTCCTTTCTGTAATCTGTGGGCCTTGCATTTGTTCGGCCAGTTTTTAGTTTTAGACATTGATTTTTTTTCAAATGAGCGGCAGGAGCACTATCATTTCTTTCAAAGTAGGAGAAAGTACACGTAGCCATAAGCAGAGAAGATGGGGGAAGGGATAATATTCATTTAGTGTAAACTTGGATGTCCAATATCTAGATAAAGCTAATGGAGGTCATGCACCTGCTTAATGTGTTGTATGCCATTAGCATTACATGAGATGGGTAGTCATTACTTTTATAGGTTCTCAATGGACATCAGGCGAATAATATACTGTCGTCAACTGTATTCTTAGCTAATGCTTAACCAGTGTGCTAGGATGGAGTACTATGTGATTCTGGGTAACCCATTTTAACAAGTTTGTGTCACCTTAGTGTGGTTAACAAAATGCGCATGACGAAGGATTGGAATTGCACAGTACCTTGTTGCAGACAATACAGTAACAAAATATTTTACACCTGTTGCACATTTGCACTAAATGTCTGTTGTTTCATTGATGTCTTCAATTTACCGGAATTTGCACTTGTGTGACATAAAGCCTAACCCGTGTGATTGGTTTTCATCTATGCCAGTAGCTCTGATCTACATACAGTTCATGAAGAGTCTGGCAATCTGAGCACCCATAGCCACAGCAGATAATAAACCAATCATGTGGCAGAGACCAGCCAACACTTGTTATTGGTCCAAGGGTATGTTTCTTTACTTCGAATGTTTTCTCTAGTATTAAAAATGTATAAAGTAGCAAATGGCTAAACACCCATTTGTCATATGCTGTCTGTTATAATTGTTATGACTCGTTAGGTTTGTTGGCTTTGCTTTAAACAACACATTTTCACACTTGTATCTTATCCATTGTTTGAGCACCCTTGGCAGGTTTTCCTGTTCTCATTGTTTGTCTGCTCGTGAATCCTAAAACTAACTACTATGTTAAAAGACACTTTTGTTCTCAATGATCTTTCAAGGTTAATATGTGAACCATACATACTGCTGCTATAATGTCGCAAAATTGCACAAACGAGCATAGTTTCTGTATGGACTAGTAATAGGCAAAAAAACACAGCTGATACTCTTGATTTTTTTGTGGCTTAATATTACATTTTAAGCATTGATTATGGTGTTGACACTTGGCAGAATCATTTGAAGGCACTGCCACTAACGTTTTCATTTCTATAACGCTCCTCATTTGTTATTGCTCACTGTTTCTGCATTGCATTTATGTAAAATGTTGTCTAATGCTATATCATACTGTCATACCAGGGAATTCATAGTCATGATGTTGTTCAGTATCGTTTGGGTGGGAGGTCACTGCAGAGCTTAAAGTCATACGTAGAGGAGAAAAAAACCTGACAATGGCTGTACATGTTATGGGAATTTCTAAATGGTGTTCTAGATCTGTTGCTTCAGATGAGACAAAGTTGTTAGTGAGAAGGATCTATAATTGCCTAGTTGAACTGCACAACAACAAGATTACACTATTTAGACACTTCAGTGCTCTAAATTTCCTCGTGGACAAAAAAGACTTGTCTGTTTTCATCACAGGCTACGATCCTCAGAAGTTCAGCAGAGATGGAGCTGATAAGGATCATATTCAGTTGGCGATCATGATCGCAACTGAAATGTTTTACAGAGAGCGTTTGCCTAGAGAACTCATGCTATGGCTTTCATTGGTGATCCCTGGCATCAAGGGCAAGGGGCGGCGTACACGTGAAGAGCTACTGCAGACTTTCTATCCACTCATGGTTGCCCATCCGCCATCGCCATGTACTGCTATGATGTCAATGTACCATATTGTGTGTAAGATGGAAAAAGATCACCCAGAACAGTTTGATGTTCTTATGAGGAACCTGTATAAATTTTATGGATGGCAGAAAGGATCTGATGGATATGATCGGAGATGGAAAAACTTCATATTGAGGAAATCTTTTTATCGGGTTGATCCGCAGACAAACCAGAGGAAGCATTATGATGACACTCCTATGGGACTCTTAAGGTTTCTTAGAAGGAAACTTCTACTGTGTTTGCGGATGACACAGGCCATCCATTCCCTCAAATCTAACGCACCACGATGGAAGGTACACAGGAAAAGGTACTTAAGTACCGGTGGAGGTACACAAGTGGAGAGGGTAACCAGGTCATTTCTCATGTAATTAACGAGGGGCAAAATCGTCGTGTCACTGTGTCAAAACTCAGAAGTCTCATAGACCTCGCCGCGCCCTCCTTCGCCGGTAGCCTCTCCACACTGGCTCGACGGTCGCCGTCCAGGTCGCCTCAAAGCGGCGGTGCCTCAAACTAGACGGTTTCGTGGATCAGCCGCCTCTTTCTCAAGATCCAGCACCGCGCGCCTAGCTATCATGGCCACGGGAAGGTGCCTCCCCCGCCTAAGCCCGCTAGGGTCTGCCCTGAGCTTGACCGGGTCAACCGCGTTGTCCTGGGTCTCTGCCAGGGGCGTGGTGCACCTCCTGGGCTACCCTTAGCCGTGGACAGGTGGCGACAACCGTCGCGTCCAACCACGCTTTGTCCGGCCTTGACCGGAAAGAACTATGCATCCCCGGGAACCCGCAGCCCGAGGAATGGCACGCGGGCAGATCGGTTTGTCGTTTGCCCTCCTTGGCAGGCAGCGAACGGTTTGTTACGCTACGCGACGCCCCCAACGGGCGGCGCAAGGCTGGCCTAGTCCAGTCAATGCTGTATTAGAGATAAAGGGAAAGTGCTTTCTCCCTAAAGAGGATTTCTCCCCATATCGGCATAACAAGACGAACACGTGTCCAGTACTGACCTGACCAACTTCTCCCGGCAGGCTCCAGACCAGATAAAACCCCGAAAGGAGACAAGAACATCGCCACTAAAACAAAGACCGGTGCGGGGTACGCCGGATCAGTCTCGGGCGACCCACCGCGCCTATAAAAGGAAGGGCCCTAGATCCGTTCGGGGCAAGCATTCAAAAGTACTCTGAAGCAGTCCAAGCAATTCAAACCACCCAAGCAACACCTGCGCCCGGAGCATCCTTGGTAGTAGTTTTAGTCCTTAGTCCCCATCGTTGTAAGTTCGAAATCGGTGCCTCCAAGCCCGGTCTCGGCACCCTTGTACTATTTTCCACCACATAAGCAACAAGACTGGAGTAGAGCTATTAATCGGAAGTGGGGGCTCGAACCAGAGTAAATCACTTGCGTCTCCGCGGTTTGTATTGCTTTTCCTCTCCTTCTTTACCATACGATGGACCTGTACCCGGAACGCCAAGTCGCACCAGGCTTAGTCCGGGAAGACCGCGCGGCCTGAGCCCTTGCAGGCTCGGCCGCCACTCGGGCTGCTGAGAAGGGTCGTCGTTGGGCCTCACTCCGACTACAAATTCGCCTGCCGGTCCGTGGTCCCGCTGCTCTTCAGGAGCGCGATTCCCAGACACCGACACAATTTATCCTATAGCTATAATTACATCTATTATCCTCATATATGTTATGAATAACGTGGCCAAAAAAAATTTAAATATCACTGGTTGCTTTCTTTAAAAGAGGGTCTTATTGAAGGAGAACCATGTGTACTTTTTTCAACAATCACTTCAGCACTATGATAAAGGTATGATCAAAGTGCCGATCTTGGTCCCTGAACTTCCACTCTGGCTCCAATTTGGTCCCTAAACTCTAAAACTGGGTCTAAGTAGTCCTTAAATTGTTAAAACCAGACCAGGAGTAGTTGGTTTCTTGAGCGGTCAAATGGCAGTTTTGGCATGTTTTTCCTGACAAGACACCGATGTGGCTATTTTTGCTTTCATGGAACGTCAAGCTGGCGGTCACGTTGAGACTGACGTTGTTTGGACACATGAACCTACTTTGTCATTCTCCTTCATCTCTCTGCTCTCTCTCGCTGAATGAACAGCCTACTCTCTCAATAGTATTATCTCACAAACAGCATAACAGATGAGATCTCCAGCCCAATAAGTAAGCTACATTACTATGAAATAAAATGGCCGATTCTAAACATATAACTAGTGGTATGTAATTGTAATTAAAATTCACAAATCCTTTGCCTTGTATAAAGCCGAAATGTCTTATATGCACACCAGCCGTCCCAACTGGATTTCATCGAATTGCTGCTTCAGCAGTGAGCCTCCGTCCAATTCTTTTCTCCTAGCACCTCCCACCTTTTCTTACTACCTCATACATGGGCTAATTCAATCTGATTTCAATTGGAGTGCCGCCATGACGAATTGACGAGGAGCTGCTTTGGTGCCACTTGGTGCCACCACAAGCTAGTTGTTGGACGTCTTGGGCATGGAAGATCGCATCCCTGACTTTGCCGAGCTTCAACGCAGCTTCCTTGAGCGTCTCCGTGGCCGTTGCCCTACGCCTCCCGGCCACACCCACACTGCATTGCTGCAGCCCTCCACTTGAGCTCGTCGGAGGGAGAGGCAGGAAGAGGAAGAAGGAGAATTGGTGGGGCCCAACAATCATAGGGAGTGGTAGAGAGGTATTGGGTGATCTAGCGGTAAGAGGGAGAGGGGCATTTTGGTCATTACGAGGGGCTATGGCATTCTAACGGTGGGGCAAAACATTGCCGACGGCAATGGCACACAAGGTGAGACGGCCATGTTGTGATGGCATATAAGGTTAGAAGGCCATGTTGTGATGGCATATAAGCTTAAGAGGGGCATTGTGATGGTGCACATGAGGTTGGAGGGCTATGCAGTGGCATTCAGGGTTTTATCCCTTATATTATAAATGGTTTTTTCTCTAATCGCTTTAATTAGCTTGCTGATTCTATTTTATTTGTGTTTTTCTATTATTTTCTACAGCATAATCGTAATGTCTACCTCTCAGCAACTGATCAGGGTTTTCAGAGTCAATTTGACTTAATGTGGCAAAAGCTAGAGGTATGTAATAGTCTTTTATGCCACCATCTTGCTTTTCGTTCAAAGCTGGTAATTTGTTTATTATAAATTAACCATTATCAGGTCAATGGAGACGAGGTTTCTTCACCAGTAACTTTGCACCATGGATTAAACTACTTGCTACAATGAGGACAGCTGTATGTTCAACACCTACAGATTTTTATTAGTCTCATTAGGTTATGGCGAGCGCCAGACGTCGGACGTCTGGACGAACGCGCACGCGCCGGACCAGCGCCGTCCGTCCGATCGTCCGGCACCGCGCATCCGACGACGCAGCCCTGCGCATGCATCAGATGCCCACCGCGAGTTTGCTAGTCGTGCAGTTGATTAAATTTCCAATTAAACTTCTGTTTTTTGTATAAAATTCAAATAATGTTCAAAATGTGTGGAATAAATTTCATAATTCTTCTAAAATCGAGAGCAACCCATTTTAAATACTTTTTAAATTGTTTGATTTTTTTCACTTTTCATTTTTTATGTGAAACTATGAGAAGACACTTATGAAATTTGCACCTATACTAGCGAAACTTAGCTGTGTGCTGATGAAACTTGGCCGTGTGCTGATGAAACTTAGCTGTGTGCTAATGAAATCTGATAAAACTTGGATGTAACCTGATGAAACTTGGATGAAACCTGTTGAAACTTGAATTGACCTGATGAAACTTGTAGAAACTTGTATGAGACCTATTGAAACTTGATCAAACTTGCATTAAACCTGATGAAACTTGACAGTTCGGCAAGTTTAACGAATATGAAATACAAGTTTCAGTAGGCGAAACTCAAGTTTCGATAGGTGAAACCCAAGTTTCACCAGGTAAGTTTGTAGATTTATATGGCAACATACATTTTGTTTTGTTCGTAAAAATACGAGGAACACGTTGGTGCAAATGGTTTGTGGATTATAGCACCCAGTCAAAAATTATGGTCACCAAAAGAAAAAATGCCGTGGGACCCACCCCTGCATGCCGTCACAGTCAGCTCCCGCACGTTTCGCGGGCGCGGCACGCGCGTCCAGACGGGCCGAACGTCAGTATACAAGCCTTTCAGTACGTAGTATTAAATAATTTAACTTGTATTCTATCAACAGGATCATCGGGGACCTCCTGGTCAATTTGACTGTAGCAATCGTCGACCTCTGTTCGGAAAGTATGTCGTTTCTACCAACATTTTTTTATTACCAAGTATTATACTCATCGGATAGTATGTAGGTCCTACTCAAATCACTCCTTTCTGTACTCTGTAGACCTTGCATTTGTTCGGCCAGTTTTTAGGTTTTAGATATTGAATTTTTTTTTCAAACGAGCGGCAGGAGCACTGTCATTTGTTTTAAAGTAGGAGAAAGTACACGTAGCCATAAGCAGAGAAGATGGGGGAAGGGATAATATTCATTTAGTGTAAACTTGGATGTCCAATATCTAGATAAAGCTAATAGAGGTCATGCACCTGCTTAATGTGTTGTATGCCATTAGCATTACATGAGATGTGCAGTCATTACTTTTATAGGTTCTCAATGGACATTAGGCGAATAATATACTATTGTCAACTGTATTCTTAGCTAATGCTTAACCAATGTGCTAGGATGGAGTCTCTGGTGTAAAGTGATGCTTGTAGTAACAACTACGTGATTCTGGGTAACCCATTTTAACAAGTTTGTGCCACCTTAGTGCGGTAAACAAAATGCGAATGATGAAGGATTGGAATTGCACAATACCTTGTTGCAGACAATACAGTAACAAAATATTTTACACCTGTTGCACATTTGCACTAAATGTCTGTTGTTTCATTGATGTCTTCAATTTACCGGCATTTGCACTTGTGTGACATAAAGTCTAGCCCGTGTAATTGGATTTCATCTATGCCAGTAGCTCTGATCTACATACAGTTCATGAAGAGTCTGGCAATCTGAGCACCTACAGCCGCAGCAGATAATAAACCAATCATGTGGCAGAGACCAGCCAACACTTGTTATTGGTCCAAGGGTATGTTTCTTTACTTCGAATGTTTTCTCTAGAATAAAAAATGTATAAAGTAGCAAATGGTTAAACACCCATTTGTCATATACTGTCTGTTATAATTGTTATGACTCGTTAGGTTTGTTGGCTTTGCTTTAAACAACACATTTTCACACTTGTATCTTATCCATTGTTTGAGCACCCTTGGCAGGTTTTCCTGTTCTCATTGTTTGTCTGCTCGTGAATCCTAAAACTAACTACTATGTTAAAAGACACTTTTGTTCTCAATGATCTTTCAAGGTTAATATGTGAACCATACATACTGCTGCTATAATGTCGCAAAATTGCACAAACGAGCATAGTTTCTGTATGGACTAGTAATAGGCAAAAAAACACAGCTGATACTCTTGATTTTTTTGTGGCTTAATATTACATTTTAAGCATTGATTATGGTGTTGACACTTGGCAGAATCATTTGAAGGCACTGCCACTAACGTTTTCATTTCTATAACGCTCCTCATTTGTTATTGCTCACTGTTTCTGCATTGCATTTATGTAAAATGTTGTCTAATGCTATATCATACTGTCATACCAGGGAATTCATAGTCATGATGTTGTTCAGTATCGTTTGGGTGGGAGGTCACTGCAGAGCTTAAAGTCATATGTAGAGGAGAACAACCTGACAATGGCTGTACATATTCTAGGAATTTCTAAATGGTTTCCTAGATCTATTGCTTCAGATGAGACAAAGCTATTAGTGAGAAGGATCTATAATTGCCTGGCTGCACAACAACAAGACTACACTCTTTGGACACTTCAGTGCTCTAAATTTCCTCGTGGACAGAAAAGACTTATCTGTTTTCATCACAGGTTACGATCCTCAGAAGTTCAGCAGAGATGGAGCTGATAAGGATCATATTCAGTTGGCAATCATGATCGCAAATGAAATGTTTTACATAGCGTGTTTGCCATTCAAGGGGAAACAAAGTAATTTTGATCAGTTACAACTTACTTTATGAATTGGTCCTTTATTCTTGTTTTTTGTTAGTTCGTCAACCCAATTTTTCTTACGCTTGGATCCACCTTTTCTTGTTTCTTTTTTCTTAAGGCCAATCAAATGCCAAAAGTTCACTGGCGCTTCCCTAGTAGTGTTGGCCGAACATTGTTTTGCCAAAACAGCATGTGTGAAGCCATGCCTGTTCCTGTGCAAAATGCAGACTCTGACCGCGCGTGTGATCGGTTATCGGGAGACTAGTTTGTAATTTTTGTTAAGAGTTATAGCAAAACATCAAATGCCAATCAACTTTAAACAAATTAGCAAAACCAACCAACTTGAGGGCAAATTGGCAATTCTCCCGCGGGCACATTTGATTCTACCGAGAATTACTGCACCTGAGGAGTCATTGAGAAAATAGTTGTTTATTTGAGTTATATGCTTATTTTTTTAAGAAAATATCTTAAAGGCCGTTTCAAAGTTCTTGAAGCTCCGTTAAAGTATACGCTTTAGCTCTATCTAAACTACTCTATAATTGAGCAGTTGGTCTAGATCCAATTACGAATCACATCCGTCTATTTCCTCAATTCATCATCCAATAGCCATAATTTTCTAGAAGTTTGCTATCAAGTATAGACCATAGACTATTGACTCGATACGTATAGACACGGACTCTTGCCCATAACTCGATATGTAAAGACCACGAACTCTTGCCCATATATACATATACATAGAGACCACGGACTCTTGACTCAATACGTAAAAGCTTTAGTTGTACATAATAATCACAATAGTATGTCCAATAATATAAGGGGGACATGTTCTATTTATACTATTACAATGTTATTGTGATGTAACATGTGTTAAAATCTACACCATATAGCATAAATATAGAATCATCAATATAAAGATATTTTCAATTTAGATCTTTCTACCTAATTATGTAATATCTAGACAATTCTTTACTTATCCATGAAAGATAATATTTTATGATAAAAGGAGTTTCTAGATGTTCTAATACTTTGATGTGGATTAATTTTTATTCTCCCATTATAAATCTTCATAATATTTTTTCCTAATTCTTCCTAGACTAGAATTAACAGACTAGCACAATGTTGGTGATTGATAAGCGGCCCACTTCGAAATGGGCCTTGGGCTGATTCCGCATCAGCCCACCGCGCGTACAGAAGGTCCAAAAGGCCACCCCTGGCTGTGCTAAAGGAGGCGCCTAAGCCCGCTAGGGTCTGCCCTGAGCTTGACCGGGTCAACCGCGTTGTCCTGGGTCTCTGCCAGGGGCGTGGTGCACCTCCTGGGCTACCCTTAGCCGTGGACAGGTGGCGACAACCGTCGCGTCCAACCACGCTTTGTCCGGCCTTGACCGGAAAGAACTATGCATCCCCGGGAACCCGCAGCCCGAGGAATGGCACGCGGGCAGATCGGTTTGTCGTTTGCCCTCCTTGGCAGGCAGCGAACGGTTTGTTACGCTACGCGACGCCCCCAACGGGCGGCGCAAGGCTGGCCTAGTCCAGTCAATGCTGTATTAGAGATAAAGGGAAAGTGCTTTCTCCCTAAAGAGGATTTCTCCCCATATCGGCATAACAAGACGAACACGTGTCCAGTACTGACCTGACCAACTTCTCCCGGCAGGCTCCAGACCAGATAAAACCCCGAAAGGAGACAAGAACATCGCCACTAAAACAAAGACCGGTGCGGGGTACGCCGGATCAGTCTCGGGCGACCCACCGCGCCTATAAAAGGAAGGGCCCTAGATCCGTTCGGGGCAAGCATTCAAAAGTACTCTGAAGCAGTCCAAGCAATTCAAACCACCCAAGCAACACCTGCGCCCGGAGCATCCTTGGTAGTAGTTTTAGTCCTTAGTCCCCATCGTTGTAAGTTCGAAATCGGTGCCTCCAAGCCCGGTCTCGGCACCCTTGTACTATTTTCCACCACATAAGCAACAAGACTGGAGTAGAGCTATTAATCGGAAGTGGGGGCTCGAACCAGAGTAAATCACTTGCGTCTCCGCGGTTTGTATTGCTTTTCCTCTCCTTCTTTACCATACGATGGACCTGTACCCGGAACGCCAAGTCGCACCAGGCTTAGTCCGGGAAGACCGCGCGGCCTGAGCCCTTGCAGGCTCGGCCGCCACTCGGGCTGCTGAGAAGGGTCGTCGTTGGGCCTCACTCCGACTACAAATTCGCCTGCCGGTCCGTGGTCCCGCTGCTCTTCAGGAGCGCGATTCCCAGACACCGACACAATTTATCCTATAGCTATAATTACATCTATTATCCTCATATATGTTATGAATAACGTGGCCAAAAAAAATTTAAATATCACTGGTTGCTTTCTTTAAAAGAGGGTCTTATTGAAGGAGAACCATGTGTACTTTTTTCAACAATCACTTCAGCACTATGATAAAGGTATGATCAAAGTGCCGATCTTGGTCCCTGAACTTCCACTCTGGCTCCAATTTGGTCCCTAAACTCCAAAACTGGGTCTAAGTAGTCCTTAAATTGTCAAAACCAGACCAGGAGTAGTTGGTCTCTTCTCTTGAGCGGTCAAATGGCAGTTTTGGCATGTTTTTCCTGACAAGACACCGATGTGGCTATTTTTGCTTTCATGGAACGTCAAGCTGGCGATCACGTTGAGACTGACGTTGTTTGGACACATGAACCTACTTTGTCATTCTCCTTCATCTCTCTGCTCTCTCTCGCTGAATGAACAGCCTACTCTCTCAATATTATTATCTCACAAACAGCATAACAGATGAGATCTCCAGCCCAATAAGTAAGCTACATTACTATGAAATAAAATGGCCGATTCTAAACATATAACTAGTGGTATGTAATTGTAATTAAAATTCACAAATCCTTTGCCTTGTATAAAGCCGAAATGTCTTATATGCACACCAGCCGTCCCAACTGGATTTCATCGAATTGCTGCTTCAACAGTGAGCCTCCGTCCAATTCTTTTCTCCTAGCACCTCCCACCTTTTCTTACTACCTCATACACGGGCTAATTCAATCTGATTTCAATTGGAGTGTCAATTGGAGTGCCGCCATGACGAGGAGCTGCTTTGGGTGCCACTTGGTGCCACCACGAACTAGTTGTTGGACGTCTTGGGCATGGAAGATCGCATCCCTGACTTTGCCGAGCTTCAACGCAGCTTCCTTGAGCGTCTCCGTGGCCGTTGCCCTACGCCACGGTGCGTAACGGCTTAGGATTCCTGTTTGAGTCCTACTCGAACAAGAGTTCTGCACGGCTACGTGAAGACCCGGACGTAGTTTCCCGGATTGGATTAGGAGTCGTGATCCCCAAGAATTGGAGTCTACCTTATCTACCTCGGGACGTATTTGGCATGTACGAGTTCGTTACGGTCTCGTAGTTAGCCCGGCCCGATATTCCCTCGGTAGGTCGGTTTGCTCCGCACTATATAAACAGGGCCCCTACGGCGTTTTAGGGGACCCCCTGGCCAGAAGCTGGTGACTTAGCACCTGATCATCGTATTGTTGCATACTACACCCTGTACACACATAATCTCGCCGAGATCTGTTCGTCTCGTCGAGGATACTCTTGTAATCATCTCTGATATATAAGAAAGGCTGGACGTAGGGCTATTATCTCTCCCGAGAGGCCTGAACCAGGATAAAAACCCCTGTCTCCCTGTTCGCTGTTGTTCGTTCTGTTCGGCGTATCTCCTATCTCCCTCTTGAAGAATCTTAGTTGACTTGAGTCAATATCCCAACCGTCGACAACTATTTGGACACTTCAGGGCTCTAAATTTCCTAGTGGACAAAAAAGACTTGTCTGTTTTCATCATAGGTTATGATCCTCAAAAGTTCATGATCATGATCGCAACTGAAATGTTTTACGGAGAGCGTTTGCCTAGAGAACTCGTGCTATGGCTTTCATTGGTGATCCCTGGCATCAAGGGCTAGGGGCGGCGTACCCGTGAAGAGCTACTACAGACTTTCTATCCACTCATGGTAGCCCATCCGCCATGTACTGCTATGATGTCAATGTACCATATCGTGTGTAAGATGGAAAAAGATCACCCAGAACAGTTTGATGTTCTTATGAGGAACCTGTATAAATTTTATGGATGGCAGAAAGGATCTGATGGATATGATCGGAGATGGAAAAACTTCATATTGAGGAAATCTTTTTATCGGGTTGATTTGCAGACAAACCAGAGGAAGCATTATGATGACACTCCTATGGGACTCAAGGTTTCTTAGAAACACAAGGCAACACCAGGCTAAGAACAAGGAGTATGAATTTGTCCTGATGGTGGAGTCTGAGTTCCCATTCTTCTTCAGCCAGCTGCAGATTCAACTGCACCGACTTGGGAGACTTTCCTGCTTAAGGCTGAGGCCTGAGGGACCAGATGCGGTAGGGGAGGGGATGTGCTACAGACAAGGGTACTCTACAAGGTATAGGTTATGGTCTTTTTTAGATTCTTGATTAGTGAATACATATGTGCTTGACGTATAGGTTCAAGATAATGATTCATTTTTGTAACCAACACATCAGACTTTGATCTATACATTGTATTGTGCTGATGTAATAGATTTTGATCTATGCATTGTACCTATGTGCTGATGCAATTCTTAGAGGATAAAATTTAGAGCTTCTGTTTATGGAGAGGATTGACAAAGACCAATTGTTGAAATGGTTAGACGATTATAGATTGTGCTATCTAGATAAAAGGAAATTATCCAAAAAAAGGTTTGTAATTGCACACAGGCCACACATGGTACTCCAGAAGTGTGGCGATACTGCTTGTTTACATTGTCCTCATTTTTTTCAAATACAGGATTTACTTAAAAATCTCAAATTATATTCATACCATTTAACTAATAGCTAGGTTTACTCATGTATGTTTATTCATTGCTTGGTGCATTGCCAGCTACCAGCGTCACGGTCATCAGTCCTCCGATGGCAACGTGGCGCAGCGCAGAAGCTGCTGCAGGGCTCTTATTGATTTCCTCACCCAAGGCATTTTGATTCGACTGAAAATTTAAGATAGGATTAAACATGAAAAGTTGAGGCTCTTTAAAAAGCGGTTTTGAGATGTCAAAAAATTATTAAAAATAGTTTTAACATCTTTGAGGAGAATTGTTAAAAACTCCATAAAACTTACTACAAAGTGTTACACCGCATGACTCGTAAAAAAGACAATTTCTAAGTAGTAGATTTATTATTTAATCTGATTTAAGTTAGAAAAGAAGAGGGCTATGTTGTTGTGATGTATAAATCCAAGAATGCAGCCTCTTGTCCTCGGCTTCGTTAGGACACCTCCATTGGATTCTAAGATGGATGTCCTAATATTGTAGCGAATAAAATATAAGAGAGAAAAAAATATAGATGAATAATGAAAAGAAGTTGTGAATAGTGTCTGGAACATTCCAACTTAGAACTCATCGAAAAAGCTCTTATATGATATATCCATCGATCACTCACTCCAAAAGTCTAGCACAAATACAGGATACATCATTCTTATGAATAGGAAAAAGTCCGTTTCACCCCTGAACTATGATGATGCAGATGTTTAGTCCAGTAGCCTGAGAAACCGGATATCTAACCCACAAGTGTGTTTTTTTAGTTGTGTAAATACCCTTGCCCCTGTATGCGGTTTTGCCAAGGGCATGCCACGTTTGCGTCATGCTGGATTTTTATCGGGACCCCACTGAACGGAGTCAAGTCCTTTCTTTGCCTTACTGTACTAGTCCCTGGATCAGTAGCTAGTACACATAGATTCGAGAACTTGGATCATAACCATTCTTATTTAAACTTCAAATATTACATCAGAGTGCGGCCATTAAGGCTCATAATACAAAAATTTGGCACGCAAACCATACAACTGCGAAAGTATGGGTACATAGTAAAACCAAAAGGAAAATCCAACACGATCCCATAGACAAGGCTGTAGTAGCGATCCTAGGCGTCGGAGTAATCCACGTCCTGAACAACATCGGTGAAATCGTCGTCTTCAGGCTCACCATCGTCCAGGTAGTGACTCTGAGACTCCTTACCTGCTCGTTGGAATGAGCAGCCCCGCAAATGAACGCGAGGGAGTATATGTTCAAATAGTTGCAAGCCAAATTGACATATGCATATGCGGGCTTAGCAAAGGAGGTTGCGGAAAGCCAACTTTACAAATTTTTCTTATATTTTTGAAAATGTCAAAAAGAGTTAAGAATAGTTAAAACAAATATTTTTCTGTTGAAACTTCGATTACGCACCAGTTTTAACCCAGCACGGGCAACTCATTGCTACCTGCCATGTCCATCCATAATCGCATGGCTATCCACCATAGCAATCAAATTTCAGGGCTAATCGCGAAAGCAATCAAAATCTCAGGGCTATCCGCTATATCAAACTCATAATCTCAGGGCTAGTCGCCATGTAAATCTCAAAATCTCATGACTAACCGTCATGCTACTCAATCACTTCACATCGTCCTATTGCGAAAACCCAAAACAAGACCCACGACGTTCTGTCGTGGTTTTCTTTTTAAAATGCCATTTCGAAAACAAAGATGAGAAAACTACCATTGACCGTGGGCATGATTGACTAGATAGTTCTACACTTTGCAGAGGTTGCACACTTTACCCACGAGAGATAATTTACAAAGTAAACCACCACAATATCTTTAACCAACTTGCTCCCAGCTCAGGTATTACCGCTAATGATTCAACTGCTGGGCTGGTACTTAGTTGCCAGTGGCACCCTTGCGCCATAGGTTCAAAATCTGTGCGACACCGTTATCCACGGATTCTACACTCAAATTCTGTGGCACCGTTACCCACGGGCACTGTCAAGTTCTGCTCGGATTCTGAGCGGTTCCGTTAACCATGGATTCTGTGCGACACTGTTACCCACGGATTCTGTGCTCCATATTCCGCCATCTGAGATGCCTGAACTAAGAGTTCAAAGTGTACTCAACCAGGGCCTGCCCCTACCAGCACTCGTGGTCGCACTGTTGAACTTAGTTTGTCAACCTCGAGGCTCAGTCCTAAGTGATTTGGGTGGTTTCCACACTGGACCCAACTACCCAAGTCTCGTGCGTACTGCACCAATCCAACAACCATCCACCCAAACCAGGATTTTGCAAAAATCATTTTGTCGATGGGTAGCTAACGGGGGGTTATCATCGGCGATGATTATATATGGGACGATGCACAAGATCCAAAAGCACAAGACCGGGAGACTTTTTTATACAGGTTCAGACCCTCATGGTGGAGGTAATACCCTAGTCCTGTGCTCTGGGATTATATGGGGGTATATGTGTACAAGATGATCGGGAGATCTCTCATATGTTGTGTTCTCGGCCTCAAGTTGTATTATGAGGCGAGGGTATTGGATTGGATTGTATTGGTTGCCGAACTATGGCCCCTACCCCCCTTTATATAGTGGAGGGGGTGGAGTTACAAGGAGAAGTCCTAGTCGGTTACGAGGTAGGATTCCCATCTCCATCCTCTAACCAAATATGTAGTTATCCAGGATTACAAGTTTATCTTCCCTATTAGGGATAGACTTCTGTCTTTATGTCTTTCCTTCCTGAGCAAGTCTTCTAGAGTCCGAGTGGTACCCGTCCTCATCCACCCGACTTGGTCCATCTCCTGTCAGGTGGTCTGTTAGGCCCGCCGTGTGGGTACCCGGAGTCTATGTTATCCACACATTTCCCTTTACAGTACCAACTATTGTATCCCAATAATCCCATTTTATCAAACATGGCAACACCAACTACCTTTAAATCACGCATTTCAAACATTGCATTTCATCGAATTTCGCTTTTTTACAGATGCTGCAAGAAGTATCGGGCCGGCCCTCGCGTCGTCCCTAAGGGGCGGCTCGGGGGCGACAAACCTCCCCACCCGAAGCCCCCCCAAACCCTAGCGCCGCCGCCGCCGCCGTCCGGCGGCGGCGGCGGCGGCCCCCTCCTCCTCCCCTTGCATTTCATATGAAATAACAGTGACAACTACAAACAATAAATAGCAGGGCTAAGCATTTAACAATCAACTAATCAATTAAATGGCAATAAACAAGTTATATACTATCCTACGGTAGGCAAGGATCAGGTTTATACGATAATAATAAATTTACTGGGCATTTAACTAATCAACCTAATTGTTTAGCATTTTACATTTCAACTATCATGCATATTCACAATTCTATAAAAACATTTATAACACTAGGTGGAAATCTGTTCAATGAATATTTGGGGAAAAGTCAGCAGTGACTTGCCGTAAGTGGAGTCTTCCTCGGCTCCGACGACATAGGTGTTCGGATCTAGTGCAAAGAAATAATACACAATAAATGCAACACTCAAAAAATATGTATGAAATGGTGCAAATGATATTTTTTAAATAAAAGTGTGCATTTTTATGAATTTTTAGAAATTTATTTCATTTAAATTGGATTTGTTTTGCAAAAAAATGAAAATAATGAATTTGCTGCAATAAATAAATAAGTAAAATAGAAATGGGCCGGTCGAACCGAAAGCGGCCCAAATACGCGCGGGCGTTGGAGAGTTGCGGCCTGGCTTGGAGCTGGGCCTCAACGAGAAGGGGGCGGAGACGGTTGGGCTAGTGCGGCCTGGCGGCTAGAACAGGGCCGTGGCCGGGCTGGCAAGCGGCGCGCCTTGCTCGGTTGGGCTAGCTACGCAGCTGCGGCTTGGCGCGCGGCTCGGCCCGGTTCTACCTGGGCCGGCCCTAATGGGAGGAGGGTTGACAACTGGGGCCCGCTGGTCGGTGAGACAGAGCAGGCCGAGGAGGCGGCGGCGATTTTGGCGACGGCGGCGGTGCTCCAGTGGGGAAGGTGAGGGGAAAGGGAGAGGGAGCCGAGGGGGAGCTAGGGGAGGGGTCGGCAGCACGGATTGGCGCCGGCGACGAGCTAGCAATAGCATGGAGCGGAGTGAGACAGCGGCGCACGGCGGAGATGGTCGCCGGTGGCAAGGGGATTGAAGAGGGGCTTGGTGGATCTTCAGGGAGGTGAGGGGAACGTGATGGAGACACAAGCTTGAGCTGGGGAGGGGCGGTGCAGCTTGCCAGCGTGCAGGTGGATCGGTGAAGGGCCGGGGAACACGGCGGCGGCGAGCTTGGGTATTTATAGGCGACAGCACAAGGGGAGGCCAACAACGGTGGGGCCCGTGACGATCCACTTGTGGAGCAAGACGACGCCGAGGCGGGTCCCATGGGGCGGACAGCATGCCGGCGAGCGTACGACGGCGGGTCCACGGCGGCAAGTTGCGCAAGGAGGTGGGACCCATGGCGGTTTTGGCGAGGTTCCAGAGGGGGCGGCGCTGGCATGGCGTGCGACGAGCTGGCCGGAGAAGAAAGGTGGGGGCACATCGGCCAGGGGAGGTGTGGCGCAGAGAGGCTTTGGGGAAGAAGACAAGGCTGATAGAAAAGGCAAAAAAGAAAGAAAAAGGGAAGAAGAAAAGAAAAAGGAAGAAAGAGAAAAAGAAAAGGGAAGGGGTGGGACCCACTGCTAGGGAAAATTTAAAAATTTATTTTAAACAGAAATCTCCAATTTAATATAATTGTATAGGTTTAAATTAATATGATTTTATTTAATCTTAAATCAAAATATTAAGTAAAATATATTTGTAATTCTTTTGCAAATAATTATTTTTCAAATTCAAAGTATGGTTTTCAACATTAGAACCAATAATCTTTTTATTCAAACCAAAATTAAAATATTGATACCAAAATATAATTTTGATTTTTACAATTCAGAATATTACTTTTACAAAATATAGTTTTGACCTTTGCAATTATTATTATTTGAAATTCAAAATATTAAATTTAGTTTTGAGAATATACATGCACATTTTCGAAATAAGACATTTCAAGAAAATTTTTATTTTACATGAAATAACGATGTATGATATTAGTGTTTTGAAAATTGGGATGTTACAATTTTCTCCACGCTTGCTCGGCCAGGGATGCCGATGTGTGCTATTTGCCCACGCGAGCAAATTGAATCCAGTCAACATATCTTTCCAGGGCAAATACCCCTTGGATCTGGCCCCAGCCCCCATGTACCAGGAATGTGCATAGCTGAGTCTTTGAACATTGTTTCGGTGCCAAAAACATGGGAATAACCATGTTCTCGAACCCAGCAATGTATACATGACATGAAAACGTGAAACAAAATGCAGATTTTCATGGAAATAAGTACTACCTCCATTTTAATTATAAGGGCATGTACAATGCTAGAGACAGCTCCATTTTAATTATAAGGGCATGTACAATGTTAAAGACAGCTGCTATCCCTAATGCATTGCCATATCATTTAAAGACGGCTATATAGACAGTGCATACAATGGACCGTCTCTAGAGCTGTTTATTTAATAGTTGTGTGAAATTTTAAAACTGTGGTCATCAAGGGGATATAAATTTAAAACAAAAAATTTAAAAATAAACAAAAATAAAAAATTTAAACAAATAAAAGATAATAAAAATATTTTTTTTTTGAAATTTATATATCAATGGTGGTCTAGTTTTGTTCGAAAAAAATATGAGAAATCCATTTTTCAAATCGGTTCGGTAATCAGATATATTAATCAGAAGATATGGCAAATGATATATTAATTAGAAAGAGAGGATGCATGGCTGTGCTGTGCAGCAGGTAAATGAAATCGTCAGAACGGCTGGCGTCGCCTGGCGCCGTCGCTTCCCAGAGCGCTCTCTCTCATGTTTCTCTCTCATCCATTTCAACAAAAATATGACATGGCATGTTTTAGAGAAAGCCTAAAAATAACTGAGTTGAAGCATTGTACATGGCCTAAAGCATATTTCAACTGAGCTTGTAGATTAAGGTAGCTTCAAGGCAGCTCAATTTAATGCTAACTGTTTATAAAAAGCAACGTGAATGGAGCAGCCAACCTTTTTATTTTTCAAAAGCTTAGCTCTACATCCCGAGGCTGTTTGGTTCAATGCTTAAGTTTGCCACGTCATCAAGGTTAGTCATGCCACAGTGGGTTAGGCATGTGTTTGGTTACACGCTAAGATTGAACGCGCCACAAAAGTTATCCAGACTAGGTACCCCGTGCCATAAAATTTTTTGCCACAAAGTTTGGTTGTCGATTCGACCGCCACACTTTCTTCGCCACAGCCGCGGGAGGAGGACTTGCACGCTGGCTCGCTGGGGAAGAAGCATCACGGAATGGTGGCGACTGGAGCATGGCGGCACAACGGCAACGGTTGGAGTAGGACGCGGCGGCGGCTACAGTGCGGCTCCGCGACAGCAACTGGAACGGGGCAGGGGAAGATGTGGATGGGGGAGGGAGGTGACCGGCGCGGGTGAGGAGGGCTTCACGGCAGGGGAGGGAGGTGAAGCGGTGGAAGAGACGGGCGCAGCAGGGGAGGAAGGCGGCGCGGGAGACCAGTGCGGCGGGGGAGGAGGCCGACGTGGGGAATGGAGGCGGCATGGGGGAGGAGGGAGGCTAGCGTGGGGAATGGGGGTCTATTATTAGTTGTGGAGGAAACAAACAGCCATGCAACCAAACGCTAGCCACAATATTTTGCCTAGCCTAATGTCAGTTGTGCCTACGATCCAAATAACATATAACAATAGTTGAGTTAGTCATGGCACAAGTGTGACAGAATACTAACCTTAGGCATGACTTTTTAGACGAGAATCAAACAGCCCACCTACCACATTTCTCTCTACTCGTCTCTCTCTGCTCATTCTCTCTCCCGTGAGCACCAAATATTCTCCGCGCCAAAATTTCCATGCCTGTATCCATTTCCACTTAATCTTCAACATGCAAATCTCCAACGAATCTTCTACTGTTTATCTATGCAATCTCCCCCTTCTTTATGCCCTCTTTGATTCGTGATTCGGTTTGGTTGAGTAAAAAAATTGAGAGCTTTTAAAAGAGATACGAAAAACTTAAAAAATATTAAAAAACATTTTCAAAATCTTGAGAAAAACCTTAAAATGTCTCAAAAAATTATTATAAAATGTTACACTGAATAGTCTCTACAAAATTAATAAATTTTGGCTCAATCGATAAAACCAATCCAAAACGCAAATCAAAAAGGTTAATTGAGTGTGACATGGTTGGAGAAATGGTGAGAGAGATGGGGAAGAGAGGAAAGTGTAAGAGAGGTAGGTGTATTAGATGTGGCTAGTGGAAAAAAGAGCTACGCATTTTATTCTCTCACCCTCTGTTCACATTATTCACTCACCTCTTTGTGCATACATACTAATGGCCTTTTTCTCTCGGCATTCACGTCTAGCATCCGTAGTAGCCACTCTAAAACACTATAGGTTTGGATAGAGCAGCTGATGGAATGAGGGATCATTTAGAATGTAGTGTAAAACGAACAATTAACGTAGGCCAAAGTTATTTATGTCCGCCCGGACGAAGCCGACATAAATAATGGGGTTATTTACGTCGGCCTGACCGTACCGACTTAAATAACGGTATTTACGTCAGCTAGGCCGACGTAAACACAGCAGCTCAGGCCACCGTGGAGCCAAGTGACGTGGCAGGCTTATTTATGTCGGCCCGACCGACGTGAATAATGTTATTTACATTGGCCCGGGCCCAACCGACATAAATAACGCCTTTATTTACGTCGGCTTTGCCCGACCGACGTAAACACCCCCTTTACCCTAACGCGACCGGTGTCTCGTGATTTCCCACGCGCCTCACTCCTGCATCCGACGCCGCTGCCGCAACGGTAAAGAGGGAGCGATCTGACATACCCCTTCATCCCTTCTTGATGTTCCGTAATAACTTCGTATAGCATACATTATACGAAGTTATACGACCTAGGAGTGGGAGGATATAGTGACAGATGCGGATGCAGATAGTGAAATGGAGTGGGAGGATATAGTGACAGATGCAGATGCTCTTATAATAAAATATCTCCACTAGCTAATGCGTTTCCGTATTTGACTGCAGTCAGTTTTGTGCACCCTATATATACCTCTTGTAAGCCGCACAGGAGAACAGACGACTCATTGTTATTCCCCTGCGTTTGTACTCTCATGATATAGTGGATTTCGCCGGTTGGTGTCCGTGGTTTTTTTCTGAAAGGGTTTTTCACATAAAAATCTTGTCTTATGTTCGATCTTTGGTTTGTTATATTTGCTAACAACACTCAGCCTTGCCCAAAAGGCTGGATATTGCTGTTGATATCATGGATGCAGCGGAATGCATTCACAACCACTGTCAACCACCAGTAATCCATTGTGATCGTGAGCCATGCAACATTCTCCTTGCTAAAGATATGAGTGCCCGGGTCGGGACTTTGGCATATCAAGAATCCTTCAAGAAAATAAAAGCAATATAACGCAAAGTTTAAATAGCTCAATTGGGATAAGAGGTTCCATAGGCTATTTTGCTCCAGCCTCCAGGTTATTAAATTCTCCTATTTTATCTTCTAATTTTCAAACTGACATGAGATGCTAACCAGTAAATTTTACAAATGTAGGATATGGGAAAGGCTCTGCAGTATCAACTCCTGGTGATATTTATAGCCTTGGCATATTATTACTAGAGTTGTTTACCGGAAAACACCCAACAGACAACATGTTCGGAGACTCACTAGATCTGCGCAAGTTTACCAAGGATGCTCTTCCAGATAGAACCTTGGTGATAGCTGACTCAACAATCTGGCTGCACACAGAACCACAGGACAACAATATAAGAAATAGAATCCAGGAGTGTTTGGTATCTGTGATCTACAGGCTTGGCATATTGCTGCAACAACCTCATGAGCGAATGTTGGTAAGAGATGCATTACTACAGGTGCATGCAATTAGAAATGCATACCTCATGTTTGTTGATTAGCTTAGGGGAATAGGAGGATATGGAACAAGGAGAGTAGCCGCCACTTTGACATTATGAGATCATATCAATAATCTAGAAATAGTAGAAGGCATATATGTTGTTTCAGTTAGAATTTGTTCTCACGACTAGGTTTATTTGCAGCAGTATTAGACCAATGTAATGCAACAACACATGGTCTTACAAATACTGGAGATTTCATAATACAAGCGATCCCTAAATTTAGCTTCCAGAGTGTCAACCAGTATAAGTGAAAGCAACATGAATTTATCCCACTTTGAGCAAATCAACAAGGAAGATTCTAAACTCCACAGTTGACCACTTTGAGCCCACCAGCAAGAAAGATTCTAAACCCCACAGTTTATTGTGCGCGTGGTAAGAAACTACAAAAACAGGAGGAAGCCAGTATGTAATAGGAACGGTAGCCATACTAGAAATTTCAGATTTCCAATCACCAAAGGTGACTACAGTAGACAACACAACTAGCAACCACATAACAAGATACCTCATGTTGACATGGGATGCATACCTCATGTTGGCAAGGGATGCATGTAACTAGAGATATATAATTCACGTTGACCAGTTAGCTTATCTCTGTTATTATAAAGCCCCTTGTGATGGTAGTGATTTCACCAACTTACAATCTTAGCCTTTCGATCCACGATCAACGACTCCCATAGTCCCATCAACAGAACCTCCTCTGCTCAACTCCGTACGCAATCTTCTTCCACGCACTCCCAACCGCCTCCAAACCCCACTTGCTTGCCCCGCCTCCTCCTCCCCCAGCGCGCCTAAGGCCCAGGACGCCGCCGTCAGCCACAAGGGCGAATCAGGAAAATAGGTCAATGGGTCAAGTCAACACTAACACGAAACTCTTAACTTATATAGAGTTATAGTTATATAGAGAGTATTAGACATGCATCATCGATAACACAACCATGAAAAAAAATACTATCGGTCTGCATAATTAAAATGAAAAGAAATTATCTTTACAAAAGAGATTACCTCGATGACCGAGCCTTATAGTTGTTCCCGCTGCTCTTTCATCTTCTGGAAAAGATCAATCACGTCATCATTAGAAATTGTAGACAGAAGTTCTTGTTCCACAAAGAAAATTATGGAATCATTCATAAACTGGTCACCCATCAGATTATGTAATACCGTATTCACAATTTTCATAGTTGAAAAACACATCTCAACTGATGCAGTGGCAATTGGCAGAACTAATACCAACTTGAGTAGCTTATAAACCAAAGGATAAGAAAGATGTTTTTTTTAATCAACCATCATCTCGGCAAGTTTGGAAATAGTGCTCAAACTAGAAAATCTTTTGTCCGCTCGCACATTATCAAGGTATATAGGAAGTTCAAGACCAAGATCCTTCAATTGCACTGAACTAAAATCATTTGGATAGGCCTTGGCCAACTCCATTAAGATCTCATAGCTAAAAGCAAGAAAAGAATCCTTGGGACTAAATGCAGCCATTTGGCTAAGCAAACTAGAATTCACCTCATTGAAACGATCATTGAACTCTGTAAGCTGCAAGTCAACGACAGGATTAAGACAATCATACCTATAATGCTGACAGTTAGTACGATTGGTCTTTTTTCTTGGTTTATTTCGATCCACATATTCTTTTTCCATATCCAACTTAGTAATATCGTGCTCTTCACAAAAGGAGTATATGTTCTTCAACATAGGTTTGTTAGGATTAATCTCGGACTAATCTAGTCCGTACGGTCATTAAGGAAACAGGTTCTAACTCGTATTGAGCTTATCTCTAAAAGGAGTACTGATCGGGTACACCAATTCTAGTCCTAATCGGTTCCGACCCCCCAGGGTATGGCACGCACTATATAAAGGGAGGCAGGGCACGATATTGAGACATCACCTAAGCTAATCACGATCTAATCGCGTCGTTAGCTCTAACC
This sequence comes from Raddia distichophylla, assembly GCA_005191435.1. Classification (NCBI taxonomy): domain Eukaryota; kingdom Viridiplantae; phylum Streptophyta; class Magnoliopsida; order Poales; family Poaceae; genus Raddia; species Raddia distichophylla. The sequence goes on from SPJY01030712.1 coordinate 380,719, forward strand.
TCCTCAAAACCCCAACCTGATCTCGTGGGATCATGCCGGAGCTTCTGGGAAGGCCGTCTACCGCTGTCTACGCCATCTAGGAGCCAGACGGAGTTGGGTCGAGGAGCGAGGAGTTGCTGTTCTTTACGTACTACTTCCGTACGTCTCCCTGCGCATCGATCTTCGCCGAGCTAACGAGATGGCAACATCGAGCAACACCCTCAATGGTGATTTACCGATTAATGTTCGGCATTACTGTTCGTGTTCATGCACTTGGTTAATCTTAATTGTTGTTAGGTAATTCTAACAAGGTTCCCATCCATCATCTCTAATCTGCTGAAATTTTTGCTTGGTTAACTCCACCTCCAACATGGCCTCCAAAATATCTTAATCTTTTCTTTGCAAACATAGTGAGAGGGCATTTGCGTGTCCTAAGATAAGCAGCATCAAGTGCAAATGAAACACAAAGTCAAAATCTTTTAGATAATTCAAGAGACCACGGACTTGTCGTTTCTTCCATCTTTTAGATAATTCAAGAGACCACGGACTTGTCGTTTCTTCCCATCATTTGGGCCATCCTTTTCAACATATTGGAGAACCTCGATAATGGAAGGGAACGAACTATTGATGCTCTTAGGGGTTTTATAGTGAGAGCACCATCGAGTGTCTCCCGACCTCTGAAGAGATTGTTCCTAATTTAATCCTGTTCTAGTACTAAGTTGGCCACTACCTATGGATTTTCTTACCTTCTCTTGTTGACTTTCTCGAATCATATCTTTTTGCTTGCAAGAAGCTCCAGCAACATTAATCAAAAGATCTATCATGTCAAAGAAATCACTAATGTCATCATTCTTTTTAGCTACTGCCATGATGACCAGCTAATGCGCGAAGCCATGAACATATATGTTGAGCTATTCTCTCTCATAATCAAAGCTCTGAAGCCATTAAACTTACCTCTCATGTTGCTTGCTGCATCATAACCTTGTGCTCTAACTTGTTTTATGCTTAGTCCAAACCTAGAATAGAGTTGGTCAATATTAGATTTGAGGCATGCAACTGTTGTCTCCTTCACATGAACCACACCAATAAGCCTTTCTTTGATTACTCCAAACTTGCCGACATATCGCAAAACAACAACCATTTGTTCTTTATCAGAAACATCAACAAACTCGTCAACTAATAAACAGAAGACATCACCACCAATTTCTTCAATGATAGATTTCACTATGATATGCATAAAACACAATTATGAGATAAATAATTAAACAATTCACATAATCATGAAACACTAAAAAAAGAAAAACACTTCGTTACCCCAGCAAAGCAATTAACAATGTCCTTTTGAATTGTTGGAGACACCATTTGTGTATTTAGAGGAGCATTTCGTAGCACAACTCTCTTCACCTTGTCATTTTGCTCAGCCACAAGCTTTACTAACTCTAAAAAATTTCCCATGTTCTCAGAATCTTCTGGTTCATCGTGCCCACGAAAAACTAAACCTTGGTGTAACAAATATCTAGCAGCATTTATAGAACTGTTCAATCGGATACGATGCTCCTCTCTAGTGACTTAACTTTGCTTGTTAAGAGCAATTGCAATCGACTGGTCTTGTTTCATCAAATTGTTACATCTTTTCACTGCTGCGTTGTGAAAACTATTAACTCGCCCAACATGAGTTTGAAGTCCATCTGACTTGTTCCATCCACAAAAACCATCGGTTACAAATTCATCATTTCCACCTTGGCCTTCAATGCAATCTCTGCACACATAGCAATATAAACAAAATGCCTTGTCCACCTTCTCGCTATACTCTAACCAATCATATTTAGTGAACCATTTAGGATTAAATCGGCATAAATGGTTTGATATGCTTCTTTGTGGATACATGAAACCAGGTTGTGGCTGATGATAAGGACCTCTAATCAAATATTTTTCACCTTATCTCATCTTGTAGCTTTGGGCCCGTGTATTCTGATATTGTCTTTCTATCAGCTGGATCATAAGGAAGCTCATCCAAATTTACCTCTCTTGCAGGCAACGGTAAAGAGGGAGCGATCTGACGTACCCCTTCATCCCTTCTTGATGTTCCTGCATCAATATCACTATCTGGTGGTGTTTTTCTTTTATAATAGCACTCATTGTACTCATATTACCTGTTAAAATTAAATTAACAGTAATTATAAACACTAAATATAAAATTATTTACATTATTATTTTTGCGGCAATAAAGTTGACAACAAAACAAGTAATTAATTATTACATCACTTTCTTGGGTTTTTAAAGTTGGGGAGTTTGCTGGACTCTAGTCGAACGGAAGTATAGAACGACGGATTGCCGAATTGGGGGAATCGTTGAATTGAAGGAACCAGAAACGTGATTCTGATTTGATGACTAATGAAAAGAACAAACCGCTGATCGGAGAAAAGTAGACAGCTAATGAGCGATGAACGGGTGAGCCGGCCGCCGCTTGCCAGCCGCGAGACGGAGTCACAGAGGACAGGCGAAAACGAAGACGACGGCGCCGCGTACAATTTTCTCAATTGGATCTCACCGACGAGGCAATGATTTGATGTAGTTTTCCAGATCTTCAGCAACGACCATGGGCTCTGTGCTTTTGTGCAACATGTACTCCACTCCAGTTTGGACCCTGTTTTTATTCCCGTGTTGTGCTTTATCTAGCACATGCGGTGATTAGCTAGCCGACTGGACCAACGAAGCTCGGCTTTGGGCTGCGGCATACGGGCTTCCAACTTCCAACGAAACTCTTTATAAGTTCTGGCTGTTCTGCGTAGTGTGGGCTGGGGTCATTAGCAAAATTTTCCTAGGATCATCAACTACACTAATTAGGGGTTATAGGGGAACGGTAGAATTCGTTGGTGTCGCTTGTGTTAACTCTTAATCTTAATGCGGAATCACGTAATCAAAAGCTTAGCCCAAATGTTAAACACCGAAGTTTAGGGTTGCTCACGACTACTTGAGGTCGCCATCGGGTTGGACGAAATTAAGACGTAGTGGCCTGCTTGACGAAGAGTTGATGCAGTAGGCCGTAGCGGTCGCAGGGAGACAGTAGCAGAGAGGATCTCGCCGGCGACGACCTTCCCAGTGCTGCAGCGCGCCCAAAAATCGGATCAGACCTGTGAGAGGGGGTATACGGGAGTCGCGTATCTCGTGGCGTTGGCCTAAGCGAGATGCCGGCGACCCTATTTTATATAGCGCTGTGCATCAGGGGGTCGCAACCATTAGTTGGTTGAGTGCCCCCGATTAGGGCGCGATTAGTTAGGGAGCTAACAGCTTCCTAATCTTCAGGCACAGCAGTTAGCCGTAGATCATATCCAACATTTTGACCCCAACACTATGTCCGCCACTGGCTGGCCACCCGTCTCCTCCTCTGTCGGCCAGCCACATACATCAAGTTGCGGTGACTCCCTCTTCCACCCGAACCTGTGTGGCGACTCCGAGGCCAAGCTACCGGATCGCCGCATCGAGGAACACCTTCGGATCGAGTGCGAGTCCAACAAGAAGGAGGGAGTAGACCGCTGCCGCGCCGCCATCCCTTCCTCGCTTGGTGCTCACATCGACTACGCACATCGGTAGTATATTTAATCATGTGGACATAGTTGCAATAGTATTACTTTGGTCAGTATCCAGCATGGCACAACGCACTTGTTTAAATAAATAATTATATGATCTTCAATACAAAATGTTATATTTGCTAGCCATGTATATTGTATGAATCTGTGCCCCCTAGCAATGCATGGGCACCCTACTAGTTTATAATAAGGGACCGACTAATGAGCAGGCTCCTGCACAGGGAGGTTTGGCGCAGGCGCCTGCTCCCTTTCACTCGCGCGCAGGCATGCCGGCATGCACATCTCTCGTAGAAAAAATTCCACTATCCCAAAACATTTTTTCCAATAAAATGGAATGTGGAAAAACAGTAGAAATTTAGTGGAATTTTTTTGCGCCTGCACGATTTCGCAAATTATACGAGCAAGAAATCTCTCGACGTGAAAAATAGAAAACAAAATAAGATTTATAATAAAAAGAAAACAAAATAATCTATAATAAACGGAAAACAAAATAAATCTATAATAGATCAGACCTCGTGCAAAAAATTCCACTATCGCAAAGCATTTTTTCCAATAAATGAAAATGTGGAAAAACAGTAGAAGTTTTGTAGAATTTTTACTAATCGAGTAGTGCTAATTAAATAAAAAAAATCAAAAAATCAAAAAAAAATCAAAAATCAGAAAAATAGAAAAATATTTAAAATGGGTTGATTAGGATTTTAGAAGAATTATGAAATTTTTTCTACGCAATTTGGACTCCGGATAAAATATATACAAAAAAGAGAAAACTAAATGGAAAAAATTGAATCAATGCAACTACTAACTAGCAGCTCCTGCATTCCCGTGCGCTGGTGCGAAACGGGCAGGCGCCTACGCGTTTTGCCAAACCGCAGGCGCCTGCCAAATAGCATTGCCGTTATAATAATAGTAGGGTTATATCCTTCTGTAAGGAAAAAAAATTGTGTACAAATATACAATGGCTTCCAAACTCCAAAGTGCGAAGCTGGCCCGTGGTTCCTGGCTGCCAAAATCGTCAACGGTCAACCGTAGTAATTACTTCGAGACTCAGCTACAGTCTACACTACGGTTGGGCAGTGTCATGCGTCTGACAAGACTGCGATGCATGTGGAGTAAAGAAACTTCTAAAAATGTATGTGCCGGCAGATACATACCAAAGACAAAATAGTCAACGAGCTACTCCATTATTAGATACTCATACGTACTACGTACGTGCCACTGTGACAACCACAGCCCACGGGTAGAACACGTGAATCTCCTTTCACTTTACTTTAAAAAGCCATGCATGCACGTACGCTAGCTCTGGAGCTCTGGTGACGCTCAGCTAGCGCAAGCCTGCGCCGCTGCCTAGCTAAACGCATGCATGGAGCCAGGAGCCGCGTGCCGTATAGTATGCACGTACGCGAAGTCCCGCACGGCGCTGTGGAATGGAGGCACCCGGACACAAACTCATCCATGGGACATGGCCATTTCCAACAAGGTAACATGCGCCTGCGGCGCGCGCGCGCGCGCACGGGTTAGTAGTTGAGCAGCGGGCGCTCGACGCGAGCCGCGTGAGCATAAATGCGCCGGCGCGCGGGCTGGCTCGATCGGCGCCGGTGCCGCGCCTTGGATCTCCTCACCAACCGAATCGACGGGCCAGGCCATGTACGCGCGCGGCATGGGCGCATGGCCACTCCCGCTACCTCACGCTGCTGCTGGTACATTTGGAGCGGGCCATCCGCGAAATGCGAACGCAGCTACGTGCGAGTCGCCGTGAGAATTTTCAGCTAAAACAGACAGGTTAGCCGAGCTAACCGGTCGGCTAGCCGGAAAAACCGGTGGGTTAACCGACCGAGCCTTTTTTTGAATATGAATTTGAATTTGACCGGTTTTCCAACGAAATTTCTGGTTAACCGCGAAAACCGGTTAGTTAACCGAGCCGGGCCTCCCTCGGTTTTTGCTCTCGGCTCGGTTACATAATCCCTGCTCCAAAGTGCGAAGCTGGCCCGTGGTTCCTGGCTGCCGGAATCGTCAACCGTCAACCATAGTAATTACTCCGAGACCCAGCTACAGTCTACACTACGGTTGGGCAGTGTCCTGCGTCTGACAAGACTGCGATGCATGTGGAGTAAAGAAACTTCTAAAAATGTATGTGCCGGCAGATACATACCAAAGACAAAATAGTCAACGAGCTACTCCATTATTAGATACTCATACGTACTACGTACGTGCCACTGTGACAACCACAGCCCACGGGTAGAACACGTGAATCTCCTTCACTTTACTTTAAAAAGCCATGCATGCACGTACGCTAGCTCTGGACCTCTGGTGACGCTCAGCTAGCGCAAGCCTGCGCCGGTGCCTAGCTAAACGCATGCATGGAGCCAGGAGCCGCGTGCCGTATAGTATGCACGTACGCGAAGTCCCGCACGGCGCTGTGGATTGGAGGCACCCGGACACAAACTCATCCATGGGCCATGGCCATTTCCAACAAGGTAACATGCGCCTGCGGCGCGAGCGCGCGCACGGGTTAGCTGAGCAGCGGGCGCTCGACGCGAGCCGCGTGAGCATAAATGCGCCGGCGCGCGGGCTGGCTCGATCGGCGCCGGTGCCGCGCCTTGGATCTCCTCACCAACCGAATCGACGGGCCAGGCCATGTACGCGCGCGGCATGGGCGCATGGCCACTCCCGCTACCTCACGCTGCTGCTGGTACATTTGGAACGAGCCATTTGCGAAATGCGAATGCAGCTACGTGCGAGTCGCCGTGAGATGGATGGGTCATGGCCTCATGGGCCCATCTTTGCTCTGTTCGCCTGGCTCGTGCCGGTGCCTGCATTCTTCTTCGTCTTCCTCCTCCTGCTCCTCCTCGCTGGCATCGGCTCTAGAAGCTGAGAGTCTGATCAAACCGTCACAGTTGAGACACGAGATTGCTCGCAAGCTAGGGCGCTATCCCCAACTACCTGCATTGATTCCACGCACACAGTTTGCTGCACTCCACTGTTCACTCCACTTGATCGGGGTGCAGGTACTGCTACTATATAAGCACAGCAGCGTCCTTCGCTTCAAGCATCCAGTAGCAGCAGCTTAATTTACTCCAGTAGTACCGAGCTAGCTAGCTTGTCATGGGGAGGGCGGCGAGACGTGTGCGGTCCTTCACGCTCGCGGCATTGGCCGGGGCGCTTCTTCTTGCGCTTGGAGTGCCCGCCGAGGCGCGGCTCTTGGAGAAGCAGAACTTGGGCGGCGGAGGTGGCTTCGGTGGTGGTGGAGGGCTCGGGGGAGGTGCTGGGCTCGGCGGAGGCGGCGGTGCGGGTGGTGGATTTGGTGGAGGGCTCGGTCACGGTGGAGGACTCGGCGGTGGGTTCGGAGGTGGTAAAGGTGGTGGTCTAGGCGGAGGCGGTGGCCTTGGCGGAGGTGGTGGGTTCGGTGGTGGCGGTGGCGCCGGTGGTGGGCTCGGTGGAGGTCTTGGCCATGGCGGTGGCCTTGGAGGCGGGTTTGGAGGTGGGAAAGGCGGCGGCCTTGGTGGCGGTGCCGGTGGAGGCCTCGGTGGTGGAGGCGGACTAGGCGGTGGAGCCGGCGGTGGTCTTGGCGGCGGAGCTGGAGGTGGTCTTGGTGGTGGTGCAGGTGGAGGAGGTGGTCTTGGCGGCGGCGGCGGACTGGGAGGAGCTGCCGGTGGTGGTCTGGGTGGTGGTGCCGGTGGAGGCGGCGGGTTCGGTGGTGGTGCCGGCGGCGGCCTCGGCGGTGGAGCCGGTGGAGGGGGCGGACTGGGAGGCGGTGCTGGTGGTGGTCTGGGTGGGGGTGCCGGTGGAGGCGGCGGGTTCGGTGGTGGTGCCGGCGGCGGCGTCGGCGGCGGCGGCGGTGCCGGAGCGGGCGGTGGCTTCGGGGGCGGCAAAGGTGGCGGATTCGGCGGAGGCCTGGGTGGCGGTGGAGGCAGCGGTGGCGGCTTCGGCGGCGGGTTTGGTGCTGGAGGTGGAGCCGGAGGTGGTGCCGGTGGCGGCTTCGGTGGTGGTGCAGGCGGTGGGGGTGGCTTGGGTGGCGGAGGCGGTGGAGGCTTTGGCGGCGGCGGCGGCATCGGTGGGGGGCTCTGAAGTTTGAACTTCGGAAGAAGTATGAAATGGACGTGCGTGCGTGCATGCATGGTACAGATGAGTCTTTGATTAAGCTCAGTTAAGCTTGTGTCTAAAGTGAAACCTTGTTCTTCATTATACTACGTACATGTGTGTGTTTCCGATTAGTTATTCATGATTTCGTAAAGGAATAATAAAGTCGTTGAGAAGTTAAAGTTTGCAATGATCAATTATTTGTATGCTCTGATCTTCCAAAATTCGGATGCTCTTATTGTTACGGAGAACTTCGCCAGTGTCTACAACTCTACATACAGTTGCTGTGCATCTGCTATCTGCGCTGTATGCCTGTATGTAGATGTGGTACGCTGTGCGGCTGTGATGCATGACACTATGTATTTATTAAAAAAAAAAAAAGAAGACCAGCAATAGTATTTAACCTTGCTGGTTGAGATCATCAGCAGCCATGAGAATCAAATTTTCTGGAAAATCCTGCAACCACATTAGACAACCGCCTGCTGCATGCGCGTTTGCTCCTCGTTTGGCCAGCTCTCATGAGCCACTATATAATATTGCAGCGTCTCAAGTGTGAGACCTTCGCACTCTGAAACATCCCTTAACTGACAAAGAAACTCTCTCTGATCAGCGCTCCTTGTAGGGTTCTGCTTTATCTCCCAGTACAGATTACGAGCATCCGTCTCCAGAACAATATTACAGCTGGCTGCATCCCACATCTTGTGCGGCACATCCGTCTCCAGAAAATGGCAATCTATTGTTTCTTGATTAAACAAAGCAGTGAACCATAGTTTTATTGAATTATATTTCAGGAATAGAAGGATCAGCGGATGTAATAATAATTTTCTTAGTCTATATCCCTAAAAAATGCATTGCTAGCGCTTGTGATTCAGATATATGTTTGAACTAACCTTCAACATAGAAGCGAAAACTAAAACTATGTGTTCCACTTAGCACTAATTGTTAACCAAGAACTGAACATCCAGAAAACCTAGAAATATGTGTGCTCCTCCTAAATTGAATGCAAAAAATTCACCGATAAAGAAGAAGACTATATGGGCTACCTACGAGATAAAAAAAAGGAAAACTTGCATCCAGCACAAGAAAATGCATACTCTATAAATTATGTTCAGGATAAAAAAGAGATAAAATTGCGATGTTGCTCCCTGAACTTGCATCGATTCTCACGTAGCCTCATGAACTTGAGTTTTAATTTCTCGCCCCCCCCCCCCCTAAATTTGTCTCTGTTTGCACGATTGCCTCAAATCCGTTAGGACAACCGTTAAGTGCTGATGTGGCAATAACGAGGCCGTTAAGTGCTGATGTGGTGGCGGCTGAAGGATAACATGGCAACCAACATGGTTAGCTGTTGGTGAAAAACTTCATAAAAATAAAAATCATAAAACTCCAAAAAAATAGAAAAGATTGATGAAAAATTGGAAAACCGGGAAAATCATAAAAAAGGAAAAATGAAAAAAACACTAAAAACCAAAAATGGAAAATGGAAAATTCAAAAAAAATGGAGAAAAGTAATTAAAAAAAGATAAAATCATAAAAATAGAATGAAATTGAAAGATCATAAAAAAACATCAAGCGCTGTGGAGCTCATCATGACATTTGAATCTATCTGCTTGTCAAATTTCTTCCTTCCTCGTCCATTTTTTTTCATTTTTCCTTTTTTTTTTGGTTTTTTAGGTTTTTTTTAAAACAAATTCCCGTATTTTCTCAATTTTTTTAATTTTTTTCGTTTTCCCCTTATTTCCCCTTTTTGTTCTAAAATTTTTAATTGATTTTCCTATATTTTTTTAATTTTTTTAAAAATCCTTGATTTTTTATAAGCATTTTCCCTTCTCCTATCATGTGGCAGCCACATCAACGATTAACAGCTACGTAATTGCCACGTCAGTACTTAACGGTTGCCCTAATGGTTTTAGGGCAATCGTGCGAACAGAAACAAGTTTTAGGGGGGTGCGAAAGTAAAACTCAAGTTCGGGGGGATACGTGAGAATCGCTGCAAATTTAGGGGACAAAAGTGCAATTTTCTCTAAAAAAAAATATGGTTGCTCAAATTCAAATCTTGGAATAAGAGAAGCAAAAGGGAGATTTACCTACAGGCCACCCAATTCGACGGTCTTGACCCAGACAATATTAATTTAGTCCGCCTTTACGTCCACAACACCGTACGCGTGAATTTGTTAGCTCAGCGACATTTTGGCCATTTCACCTAAATTAGGCCCTCTTTGATAGCTTGTTTTAGTTTAGTTTTTGATGGAATTGCAACTTTTGTTATTTTTATATACACCATCCAATTTATTTTTTGAAAATAATTTTTTATAACTTTGTAGGCTTTTTCTCAAAGATCTCAAAAATATTTTTTAATAATTTATTTAGCCTTTTCATACCACTTTCAAATGTGGTCAAATTTTCCCAACAAAAACTAAACTAAAACTTAACAAGCTATCAAAGAGGGCCTTAATGTCGTCTAGGTTAAGGTCATTGAATTGGGTGATCTACCGTAGCAAGACCTAGCTAGTACTCCCTCCGTCCAATATTCATGTTCGTATTTGGCTTAGGCACCAAGACCAAGGTTTGATGAAATTACAACTTAATCTAATTAATTTCACAACTATCGCATCGAGCTAGCCGCGCGTCGCCTCGACTTCTGACGCCATCCCTGCGTCTCGCACTCCCCGCTTAGCATGAAATTAACGCCATCCCGCGTCGCGTGCTCGTCCGTGTGAACATGCATGCATGCAAAAAAATTGCGTTGCGCGCTTAGTAAAAATGATTAGGCCGCTCTAATCAGTTGCATGCATGCAAAAAATTTCCTCGCACGCTCGTCCGGCTTGAGAGCAGAAAAATATTTGGTCGCGCACTCATCCAGCTTGAGAGCAGAAAAAATTGTGTCGCGCGCTTGGACTTGAGAGTAGACAAAACTAGCGCGCGCTGGTCCGGCTTGATATCGCCAGTGCCATGGCACTATATATGCTTGATAGAGCCATGAACTTGATAGCGCCAATGCTCGTCCCTGCCATGGCTGCCTTAGCTTTTGATCTCAATCTTGAGCCACCTGATTGGGACTTAAACGAGCCCATTGATTGGAATGCCATTGATGATTGGCAAGGTCATGCTCATGAGCTCGATCATCACATGGTGTGGGATGATGGCGACGAATTGAACGCCGGTGATGGGGCTGTCGATGAACAAGTAGAGGTAGGATTGGAGGATCAAGTGCATGATGCTGGCCATGGAATTGATCTGAATTTGGGTACTCCTTTTTCTCCTAGTCGCTTTAGTTTTTTAAAATTTGGGTGCTGGGTTTTCATCTTGCTTTGTCTTTTGAAGGTGTGAACATGAGAAAGAGGAGGTACTACTCGGATGAACTAAAGATCGCCATATATATGTAGTTGTTGGCGAACACAAATCCACCTGTGCTCCACCAAGGAATTTCGAAATATGATGTGCCTCAAAGACTTGTGCAGAAGGTGTGGAAAAATGGGCAAGAAAAGGGAGGGTTAGATGGTGTTGTTAACAAGCTGACTAAAAACATTGGTCGCAAAAGAATAGAAATAAACTTGGAAGCCATCAAACATGTGCCTTTGAGGGAGCGCACGACCCTCCGGGATCTTGCCGAATCACTGAGTGTGAAGAAAAGCACACTTCATAACCGTTTAAAGGAAGGTAAATTTCGCAGGCACACCAATGACTTGAAGTTTAGCTTGACCGATGATAACAAGACTGCCCGTGTGCGGTATTGCCTGTCCATGCTAGAACCACATACTATACAGAATGCTCCTACTTTCAAATCAATGTACAACATCGTATACATTGATGAGAAATGGTTCTACAGGACAAGGCGGAACCAAAAATATTATTTGCACCTCGAGGAACCAGGACCGGAAAGGGAGGTTAAAAGCAAAAACTTCATAGAAAAGGTTATGTTTCTTGCTGTGGTTACTCGTCCCAGATTTGATGAGCATCATAGCTGCATTTTTTATGGTAAAATTGGCATATTTCCCTTCACATATGTAGAGCCAGCCAAGAGAAGGAGCCAAAATAGGGATATAAAGGTACCATATGTATCAAAAGAATTTAAGATGAGGACTAAGAACAGTCATTGCACTTGAATTAGAACTAGCATTATCAAGAGTAATAGACAGAATTTTATCAGCTAGTTTGAAATTATTGATTACCTCAAGGATAGAACTAGCAATTGCATCTCCAGTGTGTGATTCATCCATTAATCTAAAGCCAATTACCCTCTTGTTCAGATGATATGAATCATCTAAATAGTGAGCAACCACACTAATGTAGCATGTTCTTTGGTGAGTTGAAGTCCAAATATCAGAGGTGAGAGCAAATAAAAACTAAACTTTTGCAAAAAATTCTTTTAACACAGGAAGTTCATTCTTATATAATGCTATCAAATCAGATTTTGTTGTTCTTCTACTAACAAGCACGTACTGAGGGCAAAAAGCACGCTAGATCATTCTAGCAAAGTTACTACTTTCACCCATCATAATGGGTAAATCCTCATAAACAATATATCTTGCAATTTCGTTGCATGCTACCTGTGGGTTGTAAACCCATGTGCTTACCGACCCATCGGCGGAGAAATTCAACTGAGTTTGCACACCTCCTCGAGTCTTTCCTAACTGGATCAAACACTTTTTATAGTGTCGATTCAAGTGCCCTGTCCCACCACCAGAACATGCATTGAGCTCGGCTTTACAATAGTTATAAATAGCAAATTCTTGCGGTATACCATCAGTAACAACCAAACGATATTGCATATGTTTCCAACATTCAGCAGTACGCTTACTGCTACTGCTACAACCAGATGATGGTGTTGCAGCTGGAGCTGTGCCATCTACCGGTTGTGACTGATCACCATTATCACCATTAGCACTAGCCGCATTACGGCCATTACCAGTACCATTACCTTCCATTATTTGTGTGATAACAACATCCTCTTCGCCGTCCATGTGAAGATCATCCATGCCATAATCTCCCATGCCCGGGGAGAGTTGACGAGCATCGATTTGAGAATCATCAGAAGGGAGAGAGTGAGAAGAAATACTATGACCATCTGTAGCAGTGGTGGGACGGGAACGGGCTGCAGCTGCAGAGCGTTCTGGTTTACGCCCTGGCCCTGCCCGTGTCGGTGCCGGGCCTGCCCCCCTTCTCCTTGAAGCTTGCTTCCCCCTCCCCCTCGTCATCGCGCCAAGAACTAACACAGCCACACTCATGTAGTCATGTAGCCATGTTCATGTTCTAAAGAAAGGGGAAGAGTGGAAGACCGAAAGAGGAAGAGGAAGAAACCTTAGAAGAATAAGGTACTAGCAGATGCAATTTATAGTGTTTAGGGTCGTAGCCCGCAGCACATGAACAGATCAAGGCATAGCAACGGATAGTGCCATAGTGGGTCTAGACTCTAGACTCTAGACTCTAGAGGAAGAGGAGTCGAGGAGCCAAATCATTGCATCGAGGAACAAATCGACGAAATAATAACTCACAAGTCAAAAAGGGGAAGGGGTTCGCCTGCGTTGGAGATGGAGAGGATGACGACATCGAAGAGGAAGCTGCGCCGTCGCTTGATTCCACCACCTCCGCCGTCGCTCCGTGTCTCGGCCAGCTCCGTCGTGCCATCTCCCTGGACGTACACCTCGAGGAAGGCCCCCGCGCACCCCGCGCCTCCGCCCTCGCACTGGATTTTGAGGAACCCCGCGCCGCCATTGTTAGGGTTAGGAGGAGGCAACAACGGATTTGGGGAATTGGGGATCAGGAGAGAGAGGAGACAGGCGCATCGGGTGTGGTTGGGGGCGTGTGAGTGGCTGAGTGGGGGCGGTGGAGTAGCTGAGAAGACAAGCCCAAGGCGTGGTTGGGGGATCGTGCTTTGGTCGTGCCGTGCCAGCCCAGGCACTGCCCAAGGCGTCGTGCCATGACAGGCGGCACGGTGTGCCCCACTTCGAGGCACGGCACGGGCACGGGCACTGGGCCGGGCGAGCACGGCCCATCAGAAATCGTGCGGTGCCGGGCGGTGGCCGGGCTTGAAAAATCGGGTCGTGCCCGTGCCAGCCCACCTGGCCCAGCCCATTCTCCCAGCACTAGTCTGCACTGAGGTAATCATCAATTTTACCACTCGTCTTGCAAACAATATTCCCTTGATCATCTCTCACGACAAGTCCCTGTTTTGTGATGAGGCAAAAATGAACCATCAGTATTAAATTTGACGTATTTAGATTTGGGGTCTCCTAAGCAGTCCTTGCGTTCTGGTCACTCCCTTGTATTATTTCACCTGAAACCTTTTGCTCTTTCCACGCTTTAGCGCATTCCAAGATTTTTAGTATAATTCATTTTGGGGGTATAGTTGGATCATTTTGAGTAAGCTTGTTTCATAGGAACCACCACATCCATAACAAGGCGCAAACCAACAATTGCTCCTCCTCTTTTAAGATTCCATTTGACCTCAAATTCTTGCAAAGGACACTGACACACATTTTGGTCCTTAAATCCTCCAGTCCCAGGGCTCTCCACACTTCTTTCACCTTTTTGCATTTTAGGAATAGGTGCCCTCCATCTTCGTCCACCCTTGAGCAACAGGGACAAAGAGTATCAATCTACCTCTCCTGTTCAGTTTGCACTTGAGGAGAAGACTATTATATGAGCCATTCTCCACAGGAACTTTTTTACTTTACAGGGAGTATGGAGTTTCCAAAGTTATAACCCATGGAAAGAGTGAGCCCTCCCCTCCAAAGCTTTCTAGCTTGTTGGCCATTCTCAGGCCCTATTTGATTGAACTTCTAGCCAGCTTTTAGCCTCATAAGCCATAAGCTCAAACAAACAGCCAGCTTTTGAAATCCACTTCAAAGAAGTCAAAAGCCACCAAAAGCCCAATTTGTACTGTGATATGAACTTTTCCCAGAAGCTATTTTTTGTGGCTTTTCTCAGAAGCAGCTTTTAGAGAAGCTGCGGCTCAAACAAACAGGGCCTCAATATCATGAACAACATGTACATAGTTTTGAAAGAGAAATGACCTTTTGGTTCCATGCTCCAGGCCACAAAATCCTACATTTGCTCCTGAATGGGAAGACTTCTCATGATATGAGCTTCCTAATGAGAGAATAAATTATTTATGAGATTATGATCACAATTACCCACAATTGGGTCAATAAGTTTATATACTTTTGACAAGATGCACCCCTCTTTTGGGAAAAAACGTATTTATTGGGTCCGTTCACATGCTTTTGATAGGTTGCACCTCTCTCTTGGGGAAAAAATATCTATTTGGTCCATGAATTTTTGCCCTGGCCATGATTTAATTCCTAAACTTCAAAACCAAACTGAACTGGCCATCAAACTCTCAGAACTGGACACGACTTATCCTTGACCAGATTCTAAGCGGTTTTGTGGGCGTGGCAGCGGACATGACTATTTTTGCTTAAGTGAACGATGAGCTGGCTGTCATATCAATGTTGGCGTC
Source organism: Raddia distichophylla (assembly GCA_005191435.1). Classification (NCBI taxonomy): domain Eukaryota; kingdom Viridiplantae; phylum Streptophyta; class Magnoliopsida; order Poales; family Poaceae; genus Raddia; species Raddia distichophylla. Next base: position 395,827 of record SPJY01030712.1, read on the forward strand.
AATGACCACATTAGCCTTCTCTCTCCTTCGCTCTCGCATTCACTCCCCCTCGTCTCCATTATCTCATATCCTCTCTCTCTCTCTCTCTCTCTCTCTCTCTCTCTCTCTCTGGTGTGAGTCACCCTTGAACACCACAGCTTTGACTAGTGAGGAGACCCTGACCTCTTCCTCCAGATTCAACGCCAGTGACATCCCCTTGCCCATGGTGCTGCCCACCACCTCTAGTGACGATCATCGCCGCTGCCACAACTCTGCCATTGCCACCATAGCTCGATCTCCGGTAACCTTGGTGATGTAGGATCCGACGCCTTCCACCCCCTCCTCCTCGGGTGATGGTTGCCTCCGCCTCCTCGTCGTCGCATAGCAGCGTCCGCCACCTCCCCTTCCTCCTCTTCCTCCAAGGCTTCAGGTTGGCGGTGCTCCAATCAGAAGAGCACGTCTCTAGAACCCATCATCGTTGAGATCCTGCACCAGGAGATGGTGAAAGTACTCTGTGCGATGACTACTCATGTTCTTCTTCCTCTATGTCCGCATGATCTGCTACGACTACTTTGTCTACGTTGTCATTATGGTCTACATCACCATGCATCTACACTGCAACAATGGGGTCATCTTCATCCTTTCTCGGTTGCGAGTCCGAGGAGGACTGGTACATATTCTTCATTGCCCTAACCGATAGTTCTTCGTCATTCCAACTTACAAATATATTAAAGGGATGTATTAATTTTTTTCTATTTTTTCTATGTCTACAATATATTAGTGTTGCTTGATGTTTATGTTTAATCTATTAGTGTTCATGAATTATGTGTTAATTAAAATAAATCTGAAAGTATTGATTATAAAATAACCCTCTTTGATTTATTGTTTTACTTTGTTTTTATTTAGCTTAAAAATTTGTTATTTTTATAAAACATTATGTGTAACATTTTGAAATATTTTTTTAGGCTCTATATAATTTTCTAAATATTTTAAAATTATTTTTACGTGTCAAAAAAGTCAAACGACCTATAATTTAGAACGGAGGGAGTACTTTAGTTTTTATTTAGCTTAAAAATTTGTTATTCTCTATAAAACATTATGTGTAACATTTTGACATATGTTTTTGAGGCTCCGTATAATTTTTCTAAATATTTTAAAATTATTTTTAAAAGATTTATTTAACCTTTATATATTTTAAAATATTTTTAACTTTTTAGCTACGACCAAAACTAACCCAAAAAAAATAACCAAAGGGGGCACCTCTGTTGCCCTGGTGTGAGAAGCTGGACTACCTCTGGTCGTTTGATAATGTCTAATTCGTGGCAACAGGCAACGTACAGGAGATCAGCAAGCAGTTATTAGCAGGCGGAAAAGAGACGCAGCACACAGACACACACGGAAGTTCCACTGTTTGTGCATGTTGCGTATTGATGGCAATGGCATCATGGGAAGCCATTGCGTCAAGGTTGATGGGAAGTCCTTCTGTCAAGGCATTGCTGGATGGCACGCACAGGGTCGACACAAGGTCAAGCACGCCAAAGAAAACGAAGCGCCTCGCACTGTTTCCACCCGGAGCTAGACGGCGCCGGTCGCTCCATCGGACGTACCATCACGTAGGAAGCGATCGATCGGCCGTGCGACGTCGGTGCACTCTGCCTTTTCCCAATCCCTGTACTACCTAGCAATATATGCATTCAGATTTGCACTGCCGCTGCAAGCGGGTGCGGTAGCTGTGTACCGGTACGCCCGTACTCTTGTACGTCGTTTTGGATATCGGAGCGTCGATCTCTAGCTATTCTAACACGCACGAAATGTCGGCTCGTTCAGTCGTTCTTGACGCAACAGCTTACCCATCGCGTCGAGGAATATTGTTCGGCGCGCGGCCTCGGCTCGGTGCGTGCCACCGGCCGGCAGATGTGATCTCCTTGGAGACTGGCTCGCTGATCATGTGCTGATCAGCATTGTCGCGAGGCGGCGGCGACGATGAATATCAACAAGCTAGCTACTGCTGCTAGTGCGTCGCCCCGGCCGATCGAGTCATTTCGTCAGAGCAATCGCTGGGAGATTACCGTGTTGTGACCTGCCATGTCCTATATGTCGATCATCTGGCATGAAATGTGGAAATAACTGAGGTCGACGAAGGCGGCGATAGAGAAGCATCGACCATGTGTTGTGTTGCTCGTACGTGTTTGCACCTGCACACGGTTCTTTTCGGGGCCAAGCAAGAGTACTGATTGGTGATTTTGTGGGTCGCTACCTCTCGCTGGGAATTGTTGGGTTCTCGTCGGTAACGCAGATTTTTGTCGGTTATATATGTAACCTTCTAGAGATGCTGCGAGCATACAAGAATGTGAAGTAACCAAATTATTTCATGTGTAAAACCTAGTGTGGTCTGAACCATTACACATGCATCAGTCTGCAGCGAAGGATTGTAAATATGGATGGAAGGAATGCTACCAGCTAGTTCTAATATATAGTTCCGTTACTTTGGACCCAACCTAGCTAGTTTTAATCCCCTTTCGACAGTGGGCTGGGGCACTAGGCTATTTCAATATCTAAAATAGCTGAGTTGAACAAATAATCTAGCTAAGCTAAAATTAGTTGAATGTTAAACTAATCTCCGAAATTGTAGACTTTTAGGACCTCATGGCCCTGAGGGTCAAACCGGAAAGATTTATAGAGAGGGGTGAGCAGACCGTTAGGACCCTATGGGTTCGAACTTGGTGCACAACGACGGGAGGGAGAGCGTGGTTACTGCAAGACGAGGCTTTTTAGGCTGGTTCGGGCCTCTCGAGGGAGATAACGGCTCTACTCCAGTTGCTCTTTGCTATAATTTCGTTGGCCACAAACCGACAAAAATAGGGTCAAAACCGACGAAATTGACTTATTTTCGTCGGTTTGCCGACGAAATTAGCCCGACGAAAAAAAAACAGACGAAATTACAGCGCTTTTCGTCGGTTGCCAACGAAATTAAGTCAATTTCGTCGGTTTCGGAGGCCGACGAAATTACAATCCGATAGTCTGCGTTTCCAGTTGAAATGCTGACGTGTCAACTAATTTCGTCGGCCAAAGCCGACGAAATTACAGGCCACGTCAGCGGACAGAACCGAACGCAGTGGCGCTGACGTGGCTGTTAATTTCGTCGGTTTTGGCCGACGAAATTAATTGACACATCAGCAAGAAATGGGCTGCGGCAAGGTGGATTTGGCTGACGTGGCGTAAGCCGACGAAATTACTATTTTAAAAAAAAAACAGGGTGCTGTTTTATTCACAAAAAACAACAGAAAATTCACAAAAATCACAGAAAATTCACAGATATTCATATCATGACAACATTACATCCAACATCAAATATCATCCAGCACATACATACAAATAATAGATACATACAACATTACATGACGAAATTAAATCGTTTTCCTGTAGTGACGAAGGGAACCGGCGAGGATTGCCGCCGGTGAAGGACCCTCGGCGACCACCAGGAATGCTACTTCCTGGCTCTAACCTGGCTAAGTCCGTTTGTTGGTCTTCCTCTGATTGATCCCTTTCCCTTTGCTGAATGTCCATGAGCCCAAACAGAAGGTTGGCTCAATCAATCAAGTTGTCAAACTTGGGTCTTGTTCTTTTCAGCGTTACATACCGTTGCATATTATTGTATCAAATTTTGTTGTTTTTATATAGTCTATATATTGTGATAATTTATAACGATTTTCTCGTGACTTTTAGGAGTAATTTCAATTATTTTAAACTATTTTTAAATTTTTAGAGCTTTTTTTGAGTGCTCACAAATTTACTACAGCTAACAAAACGATACCACGAAAATAACAATGCCTCGCTCCTTATCATTAGCGAAGCCCTGAAAGAAACATCTCACGTTCGGAAGGCAATTCCATCGCTGCTACGCAGCCTGTCTGCCTTGCTTTGATTTGGACCGGCGATATTTCCCGATGGAACAACGCACGTCCCTCGCTAGGATTCTGTGGCTCCAGTGCTCCACCGATCATGTATGTGTGCCATCGTCCCGGCCCAAGTCGCCGCGGCATGTGCGCGGTTAGTTGCGGCGGCATCCCCACATAAATGCGGCAGCGGCCGAGCGGGCAGCAGCGCATCCATCGGCCCATCGACCGAGCTCCACCAGATCCGTCGACGTACGTGCTGGCACACGCGCGCGTCGTGGTGGCAGCGCCGCGCCAGGGCCGCACCGTCCCACCGGTCAAATCGGCGGGCGAGACTTCGGCGGCCACCCGCTGTGCGGTGGCCCCCCAACTCCCTAGCTCGTCCCAGCCCACTGTCTGCCGCTCACTGATGAGTCACTGGCTGGCCTGCAGACATACACGCCGTCACAGTGAGGCGCGCGCGCAACCACCTGCATTCACTAGGTGCCACTCTGCTCCGCTATATAAGCAGCAACGAGGTTGCTGATCCTTCCAGCTCCAAAGCAGCAGCTCCCCCCTGCTAGTTCACTTTAGTTGGTTGGGTGAGCTCTGCTAGCTTAGCTAGCTCGGGTGCCATATATGGGGAGGGCGCCGAGGTGTGTGTGGAACCTGGCGCTCGCGGTGTTGGCCGTGGCGTTGGTCCTTGCTTGGGCTACCGATGCACGGCTCTTGGAGAAGCAGGGTTTGGGTGTTGGACTCGGCGGCGGCGGTGGTGTTGGTGTTGGGCTTGGTGGGGGTGCAGGGGGTGGAGGCGGCCTAGGCGGTGGTGAAGGTGGAGGTGGAGGTGGAGGGCTTGGTGGTGGATACGGTGCCGGTGGGGGTGGGGGTGGAGGTCTTGGTGGTGGTGCAGGTGGTGGCGTAGGCGGAGGAAGTGGGTATGGTGGTGGAGCCGGTGGTGGTGCTGGTGGAGGTGGAGGACTAGGTGGTGGTGCTGGTGGTGGTTCTGGTAGGGGAGCAGGAGCTGGCGGTGGCTATGGAGGAGGAGCTGGTGGTGGTCACAGTGGTGGCATAGGCGGAGGAGGTGGACTTGGTGGTGCTGGTGGTGGTGCTGGTGCTGGTGGGGGAGCGGGAGCTGGCGGGGGCTATGGAGGAGGAGTTGGCGGTGGTACTGGTGGAGGTGCAGGAGCTGGTGGAGGTGGTGGTCATGGTGGTGGTGTAGGCGGAGGAGGCGGGCTTGGTGGTGGTGGTGGCTCGGGTGGAGGACTAGGTGGCGGTGCCGGTGGGGGAGCAGGAGCTGGCAGTGGTTATGGAGGAGGAGCTGGTGGTGGTCACGGTGGTGGCATAGGGGGAGGAGGTGGGCTTGGTGGTGGTGCAGGTGGAGGACTAGGCGGCGGTGCTGGTGGGGGAGCGGGAGCTGGTGGGGGCTATGGAGGAGGAGCTGGCGGTGGTGCCGGTGGAGGTGCAGGAGCTGGTGGAGGTGGTGGTCAGGGTGGCGGCGTAGGTGGAGGAGGTGGGCTTGGTAGTGGTGGTGGTGGTGGTGCAGGTGGAGGACTAGGTGGTGGTGCCGGTGGGGGAGCAGGAGCTGGTGGTGGCTATGGAGGAGGAGCTGGCGGTGGTGCTGGTGGAGGTGCAGGAGCTGGTGGGGGCTACGGAGGAGGATCTGGAGGTGGTGCTGGTACTGGTGGGGGCTACGGTGGAGGAGCTGGAGGTGGAGGTGGCTATGGTGGAGGAGCTGGGGGTGGTGCAGGTGGTGGCTATGGTGGAGGCGCTGGTGGTGGCTATGGCGGTGGTATTGGTGGTGGAGGTGGATCGGGTGGTGGCATCGGTGGTGGCGTTTGAAGGGCTACTATATTCATATAATTGTTCTATGCACAATACACAAACATATAAACTTCAATAACATGTATAGCATGGCTATAGTTTTGTGCTTGGTGGGCGCGCAAATGTGTATTGTAGTGAAAGCAAAATACGGCTCAGACGTTTTTACGGTGTAATGTGAGTACGTAGGATGCCGAGGTGTGATAATCATATTCAATATCATATATGTATACTACTCTTACTGAATAATGTGGACACTGTTACTTGGATATCCAATGTTCGAATAGCTAATTTTAACTAGCATTAATTTTCTACTCCAAACTCTACAGCCAAAACAGGTAAATCGTCGGCTATAGGTTTATAGCCACAATATTGTATTTACCTTGCGGCGAAGAGGCGAAATTGTGATTTAAACCCTTCACTTCCATTTTATATAGACTTCCCAAAATAAACAGGTTACCACAAAGCTATATTAGGACACGAAATTTCCCTGTTGAAAAAAATTGAAGCACTAGGGGGTTCAGACGTAGTGAGCATAGAGCACTACTGGTCTGGTATGAGATGTTTTGAGCTTATGATACGCATATTTAAAACGAGCAAGGTATCCCGTGCAATACGCGGCTAGAACTTGTATTTGACATGAATTCCTTTTAAATTCCTTTTATTTTATTATTTTAGTTTTCATTTTAATCAAAACCATTATAATTTAGACCCACAATAATCGACGGTGTAGATCTTTCTTTTTTTCCTCCAATTAATATGAGATTTTATACTATTTTATGATTAACGTGGTGACTCAGTTTAACTCAGCTTTAATACGACTACCATGTTGACCTGAGCAATTATTTTAGTTGTTCGATCAACGATGGGATCAAATTATAAAGGTCTAGATTAATTAAAGAAATTCTCACACAAATGAAGAAAAATAAAAGATCCATGCGGTTTAGATTAAAAAAATTACAAATTCAGATTAAATACTAAATCTGATATAATATATTAGAGATAAACTCTAAATCCGACCTAATATAATAGTAGAGATTATAAGTTAGAGATAAACTCTATATGACAAAATAAATCTAGCCGTGCAAACGCGCGGGCCTTGCTTTTTCTCAAAGAACAAAACACCTGAGATCGAATCAAAATTAGGAACTAGCCTCCCCCTTTTCTACTGGCCCGAAGGCCCCGAACACATGTAGTGGTGGGCCGGACCTGGCACATGTTTACCGCGCAAGATAGAACGAAATTTCTAAGGGCCTAGCTACGTAACAGCGCAGTTCAACATTCTTTATGAATTTTTCCGTTACTCCAATGCAAAGTTGTTAGCATGGAAAAATGTGTCAATTCTCTACAGCTTTGATACACTACAATTAAATTTATCATTAACAAAAATATCTCAAAATAACGAAAAAAAGAGAGGCTCGTGTTGGTCCGGCCCACATAGCTTAACGGACCAAACCTAGCCCAGCCTAGAGCTATGATGGACCAACTGGCCATTGCAACTTAAGTCTGGCCTTCATTAGGCCATGGTCCATATTCTAATGTTTTAGATCAAAATTTGCTAAAAAAAAAAATTGATCAAAGGACAGGATAACTGCCATCTATTAATGAAAAAGTAGGAGTTTATAAAATCAGGGGTTTTAAGGCCATCCCCCAGAGAGCAAACAAAATTAAGAGATTATAAAATAGGCCTCTGCGGTCACCCATAGCCGTAGGTCATCGATAAGATGTTGTAGAAATAAAGCGCGCGGTCTTTTAGCTGAGCGGAACAAGCGGTTATTGTGTTCTAGTCAAAGGTGCCAAAATGTGCCGACGATGATGGAGAGGGTGGCACGAGGGTTGGTAACATAGAGGATGTCTTCATCCCACCACTGAGGTAGGCTTGAGCACCCACACCAACGCGACGGGTCTAGGGAGAGGGCTTCAAGTGAGTTCACTGGGCGTATCCAGATGAAGGTGTTGTACTCACAATCCAGAAAGAGGTGCTCCGGGGTCTCTATGTTGCGCAAACAGAGAGGGCAAAAGTAAGCATTATGCAGCTGCCTACGCAACAACACATCAGTTGTTCGTACCCTCTTGCGGAGGAGGAGCCAAATGAAGAATTTGCATTTAGAAGGGTCCCAAGCTTCCAAACGCGACAAAGCGAGGGCACGGGGCAGCGCTTGACAAACTACAAGCTGTAAGCCGATCTGACTAAGAAAGCACTGTCCTCTTCATGTGATGCCAACGTGACTTGAGCGAGACGGCTCAGCAGTTTGACTAGCTCCGGCACCATGGAGGGTGTCATGTTGCGTCTAAGGTCAATCAACCAATTGTAGTTTGCAAGAACATCCTTGACAAATCTGCCTTTCCTGATAAAGGCTGCAAAAAGCTGGGAGCTAACCCCCTAGGTGTGGTTCCGGTGAGCTAGCGGTCCTCCCAAAAGGACAAGGAGGTACCGTTGCGAAGAGTAACTGAGTATCCCGTGCGAAGAAGGGCAGTGTCAATTCCAGGGACCAGGGGGGTCTAAAGACCCCACCCAGGCTCTTGAGGGAGATCTTGATGAGCCACAACCAATGCAGACGAAGGGCTCGCCCAAAACGGGCCATGTCAAGGACCCTAAGGCCTCCAAGTGCGGGTAAGGAGCACATAGAGTCCCAACTGACCCGACAGGGGGTCCCCGGAGTAGAAGAACCGCTCCAGAGCTGGGTCTTTCCGATTTTGTCGATCTTCTTGATGACTGAGGTGGGCGGCCTAATGACGGACATAATGTAAGTTGGAAGGGGCGATAGGACTATCTTCAGCAGGGTTAACCTCCCCCCTTGGACATAAGAGGGCCTCACCAACCAGCGTGCCGATTGGAATTTTTGTTGATGAGAGGCTGGAAGTGGACTTGGCGCAAGCGCTTAATGGAGGGGATGCTCAAGTACTTTAGTGGAAAGGCGCCTTTTCGGCATGGAGGTACTGTAGGATGTTTTCGAGGTTCAGGTTGTCACATCTAATGGGGACAACCTAGTACTTGGAAAATTTAGTCCAGAGGCCGGAGATGTGGCCGAACTCCTAGAGGATGAGGGCCAATATGGAAACTTCGGTTTGCACAGGGTTAACGAAGATGGCGACGTCATCCATGAAGTGGGAGACTCGGCAGCTAGCTTGGATGCCATGAACCGGGGATATGGCTCCCTCTTCGGTTGCTCGCTAAAGGAGACTATGAGCGGCTCAATAGCGAGGTCGAACAACGGGAGGGAGAGGGAGTCCCCCTGTCGCTGGCCTTTCGCATGGTAGATGGTGTCAGTAGGGAAGCCGTTGAGAAGGACCGTTGATGAAGATGTAGTGAGCGAAAGCGAGATTCAGTCTCGCCACCAGCAGGTCCCATAGCAGTGCACACGAAGGTTATCCAGTAGGTAGGCCCAAGAGACTGAGTCAAATTTGCTAAAATTGATCGATACGCATAAACTCAAAACACAAAAACCTATCAATACCTCACGAGTCTTCATATTAATTATCTCACATTATCTCTAAACTCAAGCTTCAACCCGAGTGTGACAGGGAAGGTTTGCCTAGGCTCACTGTTTGTAGCTCTAGTCGTGTGAATTGACGTGCCATGCATACGCGGTATCACCGCATGCGTGACTTTCCTATGATCGCATGTATTAATGTCTCTGACACCCTTTCTAACCTTCTCAATTTTTTTTTGTAAATTGATGGTTGAGATATAGAAGGTCCTCTGGTTATATGTATTATTGTACTCTGTCTCTCATTGTAATATATCATGACAATTGCCCATTTGTTGGTGATCTATAAGGAAAACTAGCCGCAACCCGCGCGCCTGGCGCGCTCGTCGATGCGCACGCAGGGAAAAAGGCGAGGCCGAGCGAGCAGCGAGCGCGGGAAAAAAAAAGTGAGGCCGAGCGCGCAGGCGAGGTGAGCGGGGCGAGCAGCGAGCCACGTGGCAAGCCTGGCGAGCAGCGCGGGAGCAAGTGCCGGGCGAGCAGTGCGCGAGGAGCGAGCCACGTGGCGAGGTGGAGGGGGAACTCAGACTTGTACTATTTATAAATTCATGTCATATGTGGACCGGAAATATTAGTGCAACAGCTCGGCTTGAGGTTCGTGGACCCGTCGTATGCAAGTAGGAGTCAAACCAAACAAGCCGGAGCAGCTCGCGAACCCCTTGTGGTGGATACAATAGGGGAACTCCAAGTTCCAACCCCTGCCCTCGGAATTGAAAATCTCCTAGGAAGCTTGGACGATGTAGCATGCGCTACTCGCGCGTTGCAGTGCTGCGTGTGCGTGGTTCAGCGAACGGCGTCTTCTCTGAGCGTTTTTGTAACCAACTTACCGCGCCTAGGGCCAGGGCCAGCAGTGTGCATTACACGCATCAAATGCAACTACGGACTATTGTTAGAAGTACAACCAATGGACGCATCAAACACAGCCCAGGAGTGCTGATCAGTGAATGCAATCTCTGCGATATTCAGAGCGCTCTGCCCTAGTGCATTTCTGATTTCCTCATTTCCAGGAGAAGTAAATAAAACTGCGTACAGCAGATCTGTGGTGGGAGACTTTCAGGTGGCGTTCCTGGTCCTAGGCACTCACGATCGAAGGCAGTCCATCGCAACTTCGCAAGAATCAAGGGTGTCACGGCACGGATCCGTGTCCTTAACGTGAGATTGTGCCACCTTTCTCCGGTGCCAAAAAGCCCACGACATGGGGGGTTGATGAAGGCTCGAGGAATAAGCAGCCGTTCATCAATGAACGTACGCCGGACGCAAAACGCATTAAAATGTTCATGCGAAAGCAGTGCATGCGCGAGCCTTTTAGATGCTGCCGCAACAACCATAGCAGCTCTGATCACACGATCTTTTCTCCTCTTGTCTGCCTAGCTACCTTCTCCTCTCCTCTGTTTCCAGCCAGTGAGCTGATCGACAATTCATCAAGCCGCCATTCAAGCCTCTTCTTCCCGCGTGGCGTGAGCTGTAAGACTTGTGCTCGTACCTGTATTATCGGCGGCGTACCTCCCGTGCTTAATGAAAGCCCTTTTCAATGTCCCCGTCCATTGTCTCCGGCTCTCCATTATGTCATTCTGCTTCTGCATGATGCACTGATCTCTCTAACCCACTAGCACTGTGTGAGTGTGTTTATATTCTCACGTTTATATAAGCAAGCAGGCGACGCGCGCCTTTCACTCACCATCATGTCATCCTCCTTCTCTAGCTGATTAACACTGTGCTGCTGCAGACTGCATGCATTGATATCTGGCTCGATCACTAGCTTGATAGTATTCTTTTCGTTTCCCTGGTGTGACATGGTCACATCTCATCAGTGAGCACCTCGCACGAGTGGCAATCCGGAATGGCGCCTCGCTTTGCTCTGCTGGCGTGCTGCCTCGCCGTGTTCGCCGGCGGCGCTCGCGCCGCGGGCGATGACAACCTCCCGGCCGCCTTCGTCTTCGGCGACTCGCTCGTCGACGCAGGCAATAACAACTACATCTTCTCCCTGTCGAAGGCCAATTATCCACCGAACGGCATTGATTTCGCCGGCGGCCAAGCCACCGGCCGGTACACCAACGGCCGGACCATCATCGACATACTAGGTGACACAGGCGCATCTGGTTTTCTTCTTGAGCTGAAATTTACTGTTACATTGCCATTTCTTGTGTGCCTCTTGATTCTTGAAAGAATTTCCGTGCGTGTGTTGATCCAGCGCAGATTGAATGGCCATTCCTGTAGCTTATAAACTCTGGTGTTTCAGGCCAAGAGATGGGGCAGCAAGCGTTTGTGCCGCCGTACCTGGCCCCGGAGACCACCGGCGACGTCGTGTTCAGAGGCGTAAACTACGCCTCCGGCGGCGGAGGGATCCTGAACCAAACCGGGAGCATCTTCGTCAGTACGCCGAACACCTCATTTTTGTGTGAAATCTTGCACTGTTTTTTTTCAATTCTTGTTCCCGCGTAAGTCGAGGGTGAGGACTGAGGAGATCACTGCTTCTGCGTGAGGCAGTTCTCCAATAGGTTCTTCTCTTTCGCATGTATAAGATTTCAGTTACTAATACAGTTTAACTGTGTGCCATCACACAAACTTCTCATGAGCGTTAACCCCAAAACTTTCTGTGATCAGCAAGTTTCCTGTGTTTAATCGACTGATATAGTTGCATTTGATAAAACTGTTTTCGACAGGGTGGGCGTATAAACTTGGATGCCCAGATCGATAACTACGACAACAACCGGCAGGACATGATCACGCGTTACGGTGAGGTGGCGGCGGTGAGACGGCTCAGGGGCGCGCTCTTCTCGGTCACTATAGGATCCAACGATTTCATCAACAACTACCTCGTCCCTGTTCTCTCCGTGCCACAGCGCGCCGTGACGCCGCCGGAGGTCTTCATCGACACCATGATAGCCAAGTACCGGGAGCAGCTCATAGTAAGTGACTAAGTGCCAGAACAGCGGTGTCACATGATCTTTCAATTAATAGCTCGTGAGTTTCAGATATATGCACGTATTGGAGGGTGAAAAATTCACGTTACTGTTTGATTCCAAGCCACACTAGCCCTGCTCCCCAAAGGCCATGCTCGGGGAGCCTGCGACTTTTCTAATAGTTTTGGTTTTTATGGATATGCTTAGTTTTGAATTTTATGGATATGCCATTGTTAGTTTTGGATTGTATATATCATTGTTAGTTTCAAATTTAATGGATGTGCCATTTCAAAGTTAGAGTTGCCCACTAAAAAGTTCGACTATCATAAATATGCCGCTTTTGAATATTGTCATCCTTTGATAATATCAAATGTATGGAGAATCTACCCTCATTTCTATCTCCTCAACCTTACCTATCTCTCTCAACTCCGACCACCCTTACCTCTCTCCTACCAAGACCACAGTAGCCTCGGTGAGGTTATGGTACGTTCTTTGTTTCGTCGAAGGTGGCAAGAGGAAGGAGAAGCGGGTCTCTAGCAAGCCAAAGGCAATGGATGAGTAAGGGGAAAGTGGTGACAAAAGGAGAGGGAGGAGGAGGACGAGCAAGAGGTTGTGATACTTCATCTATGGCTAGGTGAAGGAGCAGGGCAAAGCAGTAGATGACAAAGGAAAAGGTAGTGACAAATGAAGGAGGTGATAGAGAGCAACAACAACTCGAGGATAGACATGAGGCTACGAGTGTACGATGCGTCGATGCTTCATCTTCAAAAGTGTGATTGCTAGGGATAACAAGATCCAATGACAGCTTTTAAGATCTATGGAGGGAGGTGTGGACAGGGGCATGAGAGAGGAGGAAATATAGGGAGGGAATTAGAAGGATAAAGAGGAGAGTGGGGGCAGATAAGAAGGAAGAGGGAGGCAGTAGAAGAAGAGAGATGAGCAGGGATGAATAAGAAGGAAAAAGGGGCAGGGGCAGTTGGTGCATAAAAATTGGGATTGTTCTATAAACCGCAGTGACATATCTATGATAAATCTGACCTTATAATGGCATAAGAGAATTTCTGACTTTACAATGGTATATACGTAAAAAAACCAAAATTAGAAATGATATGGATGTAAAAAAAATCTTTCTAATAAACCACTCCATTGCTATTTCATTGGAAAGAAGTCATATACATACTCTTTTTAGAGGATGTTTGGTAGCCAGCTATTTAAGGTTGCATAATGTCTTGAATGCCCCTGCAAGGCTACGTTATGAGTTACGAGGGGTCAAGCTGAATGATAAACTTTACGAAAGCGTGGCAGGGGAGGACCCACCACTAGGGCACCTTGGGCCCAGGCCCGAGTATCGGCACCCGATTTACAGGATCGGATTCCACCTGCGTAAAACACGTACTAGTCCCAAGGATCATGGCTAGTACACACAGATATACAGAAACGGAACATTGCCAACAATTTGATTATTACAAACGGAAACATAGTCCAGTACAAACAAACACATACAATGGCTCGCAGGCCGCAAATCAGAGTACACTGAGATACAGGCCTAATACAATATCTAGAAACTTATCCATTCCACAGGCATGAGGGCTGTAGGAAGCATCGATGCTTCATCTTCAAAAGTGCGATCGCCAGGGATGACAAGATCCAACGACAATTTTTAAGCTCTATGGAGAGAGGTGTGGATAGAGGCACGACAGAGTGGAGGAAATATAGGGAGTGAGTTCGAAGGAGAAAAAAGAGAGTGAGGGAAAATAAGAAGGAAGAGGGAGGCAATAGAAGAAGAGAGATGAGCAGGGATGAATAAGAAGAAAAAGGGGCAAGGGCAGTTGGTGCATAAAAATTGGGATTATTCTGTATACCGTAGTGACATATGTTATGAGAAATTTAGCCTTACAATGGCATGAGAGAAATTTTCTGACTTTACAATGACATATCGGAAAGGCTACGTTCCGGAGGGCCGGCACGCGTCGGACGCGCTCCCCTCGCGCGTGCTCTCTATGCGCAGCCTCGCTCCGTTTTTTGCCAGCCTCGTCCTTATCCACTCGCCTCACTCCTCAACCACTCGTTCTCTCTCATGTCTCCTCTCTCCTCACACCGCGAGCTCGTCTATGAGAAGCACCGCCGTCGGGGGGAGCTCGTCGCTGGGGACTCGTCGCCGAGGCGCGTCGCCGTGGGGCTCCTCGTCCCCATCGCTGAGGTTCGTCGTGAAGGCGCTCGCACCGCCATGGGCTCGTCGCTGAGAAGCGCAGCCACCGCGAGCTCGTCGCTGAGGGGCCGCCCCCGCTGGAGCTCGTCGCTGGGAGGGCCGCGCATCGTGTGGTGCCTCCTTCCTCTCTCTCCCTCGCTTTTGGTGCTCCCTTCCTCTCCCCCTCTCCTCCCTTCACTCATAGGTTCGTGTGTTTTGCTTTGTTTTTTCGCTAGATCCGGCGAACTTGGGGGTAGGGGCTGCCGGATTTGGGGAAGAAGAAGAGAAGGACGAGCCACGGCTCCCATTTTTCGGTCGAAACCTAGGACTCGCCTTCTGAAACCTGGGGTCAACACGTCCGAAACATGGAGTTTGTACTTTTGAAACCTAGGATTTTTGTTTGAAAACTTTGGATCCCTGCATGTTGAAACTTCGATTTTGCCTGGCGAAACCTGAACTTTTCTCTATTGTAACTTAGACTTCGCCCGCCGAAACTTGAGGATTTTCACGATCGAAACTTCGTCCTTTTTGCTACTGAAACTTAAGTTTTGACCATTGAAACTTGAATTTTGCCTACTGAAACTTGAACTTTGTACTATTGAAACTTGGTTCTTAATCTCGAGAAACTTTCTTAACTTTCAAGTTTCGTCATCAGGTTGCCAGGTTTCATCAAGTTTCTACCGTTATTTTTCAAGTTTCAGTAGGTATTTGCCAAGTTTCAGCGATGACGTCATGCTGACGTCATTGGTCCGGACTTAGAAAACCGCTCCTTCACTGAAAAGCAGTCGTATACATAGTCTTTTTAGAGGATGTTTGGTAGCCATTTAGCCAACTATTTTAAGCTGCATAATGTCTTGAATGCCCCAACAAAGCTAGGTTATGAGTTACGAGGGGTCAGGCCGAATGATAAACTTTACATAAGCGTGGGCTAACATGCATGTCGTGTGCAATTGACAGAGGCTGTACCTTCTGGACGCCCGGAAGATCGTGGTGGTGAACGTGGGGCCGATCGGCTGCATCCCGTACCAGCGGGAGACGAACCCGTCGGCCGGCGGGGCGTGCGCCGAGTTCCCGAACCAGCTGGCCCGGGCCTTCAACCGCCGGCTGCGCGTGCTGGTGGACGAGCTCCGCGCCAACCTCACCGGCGCGCGCTTCCTCTACGCCGACGTCTACCGCATCGTCGCCGAGATCATCGCCAACTACAGATCCCACGGTACGTACGCACGCACGTCCCGTTGACCAGCTAGCTAGCTCGACGCATCAGTACTTGGTGACATCGATCGTCGCTGCATGCTGCGGCCTTGTGTGTCAACGATGTGGCTCAGGCTGAGTTTTGTGTTTTTTTTGTTTTTTCGGTAGGGTTCGAGGTGGTGGACTCGGCGTGCTGCTACGTGGGCGGGCGGTTCGGCGGGCTGGTGCCGTGCGGGCCGTCGTCGCACTTCTGCGCGGACAGGTCCAAGTACGTGTTCTGGGACCCCTACCACCCCAGCGACGCCACCAACGCGATCATCGCTCGCCGGCTCCTCGACGGCGGCCCGCCGGACATCACGCCGATCAACATGCGCCAGCTGGTCGCGAGCTGACCGGTCGCCGGCGGCGGGTCGATCGATGTTCGACGGGCGGATTTTTATGATCCTTATACAGATTAATTAACCGGGACTATTAATTCGGACTTCTGTGTCGCTTGGATGTTTGATTAAACTTTATGTTTTTGCTGGGTAGATGATCTCTCGCTCTGCTCTTGGTTAATTTCAGGGAAAATCCCTGATTACATGACATCGCCTACAGGATCCTTTTTTAGGTGCCATCACAAGTAGGCAGATATTGTACTCTATAGTCTATACTATCATCGTCAATGTCCGTTACTTTTTATCGCCATACTCTCACATTTGTAATGCTAAAAATGCCCTTTACACTTGTAGCAGAACCCAAATGTCCTCCCCTCTCCTTCTTACATCTTCACCGGCCAAACCATGTTCAATTAGGATAAGGGATGACACAAGCAGTTATTGCGTATAAAAAAATTACCCTTAATTTTGCGCCACTCTAGCTCTCGTTGGGCTCATCACTAGTTGATGTGATTAATGCTTGAACTCTTTGTTTCCTTCTTGTCGTGATGTGAAGCACTGAAGCTCCACGAAAGTGACAATGCTTCTGACACATAGTTTTGTATAAAAAAACAAAATTGTTTGTTTTACCAAAATTGTGTTGATTGACATATGATCCAAATTCCAAAACAGAGCAAGTCTAATAAAAATAGAGCCCATGAGCCACATGGAGCGTAGGACTACCCCATTGTATTATTGATATAGCGTAGGACTACTCCTGATATATTATTGATATATGATGTGGTAAATACTGGTACAATTGACAATGCATCATATTTTATTATTTTGTATTTTATAATTTTTGTTGAATGTTTTTAGATTTGCTTATTTCACACCTTGTTCACAATTTGATAAGTTGAATACACTTATATTTGGCACGTTGAAACTTTTTGTCATTTTTGTTTCTAATTTGCTTTGTATTTCTATGAAATGTTTTTTGAATTATGGTAGAGTACAAAAGTGTGATGGAGCTGATAACTCCCAAATCGCAACGTTGTATAGCATAGGTGTGAAAAGATGGTGTCCAAGAGCTCTAGTTGTCAACTCACCATATCCCCTAATGACCTAAATTACCCTGTCGTTGTGAACTTGTCTCAAATCCCAATTAGTTGTCATCGTTTCTAGCACCGCTTAGCAGTGGCTACGACAATCTCGCTGCAGGCATCCACTTCTATGGTCGTGGCATGTCATTGCGAAGGTCACAAAAAAGGGGCAAGTTTTAGCCTGCAAGTGCATGCTCCTATGGTTGTCGGTAGGCGAGTACGCGCATCTAAAGTGTTGCGCGTGCTCCTGTGACGACCGTGTGAGGCAAGTTCCAGCGCCTACCAGACTATACAAAGTCAAGCAACGAGCTGACGACAGTATGCTTCGCTGACGAACAAACAATGGCAAGCTCCAGCGCTGACGACACCATCCAATGATAGTCTCACGCTGGCGGGCTTCGGTGCCAAAGGTACATAGCTGTATTCTTCCCCTTGACTGTGCACATAGAGGGGGATGGGGACCCGTCGGGTCCCGTCACCCGAATGGGGATAAGGACGGAGAGAATTCCTCTTCGAGACCAGGGATAAAGGCAAAAAATAGGGGAACAAGGAAGTTAAGGTGTGCATGAATCAGGAATGAGGGCACACCCTGCCGGGGATCGTCCTCGTTGCCACCTCTAAGATGGGTGTCCGTTATTTGAACTGAGATAAGAAGTTAACCCCATGATCCAAGATAGGGACGAGCAACAGGGGGAAATATGTACTACTAGAGACGAAGGTATGGGGTTTGCTGAGGATTGCCCTCGTTGCCATCCCTAAACAATTCACATTGTGGCGACTCAATTCGTTACTATTTGAATAAGGCCCCAATTCACTCTAGCAAATGGATTTGTCCATTTTCGTTATTTTTAATACATATTTCATAAGAGAAGCTTTTCACATTTGTCCAAAATTCATAATAACAAAGCTATTTTTCTTATTTTAGATATATTATTGTATTTATTACAAGTGTTTTTCTTTGCTTTACTTATTTTTTGCTGTGTTGCTATGTTTTATCACTTCACCGTATTTTGCTATGTTTTATCACTTCACGTTATTTTTCATTGCTTTATGTTTTTTTATTTTCCAGAAAACCGGGCCAACCAACGCTAACTGCGATCCGATTTCTCAATTGAACCAAATTTGGGTTTAGATCCTGATCTGTTAGCCTGGTTGGCCTGGTTTGTATTAGTAACTGGGCCCAAAACTAATAGTGCCCAAACAAACCGGGCTGGGCTGAGCCGGGCCGTTGGCATCTTTAAGCGCAGCGCATGGGCACTCTGCAAATCGCCAAGTCCCCTGCATATTTCACGGTAGACCAAACCGAGACGCTAGCCCGATTCATCCCAGCTCGATGGGGGCGACCTCGCCGGACTCCGGTGACCTCATCCTGGTCGAGCCGGCGAAGCCGGGGTCCCCGGTCGCTGTCGTAACCATCAACCGGCCCACGGCGCTGAACGCCCTGACGCGGCCCATGATGATCTCCCTGGCCGCGGCGTTCCGGCGGTTGGACGCCGACGACGGCGTGGCGGCGGTTGTGCTCGCGGGGCGCGGCCGCGCGTTCTGCTCTGGCGTAGACCTGACGGCGGCGGAGGAGGTGTTCAAGGGCGACGTGAAGGACCCCACCGCCAACCCCGTGGCCCAGATGGAGCTCTGCCGCAAGCCCATCGTCGGCGCCATCGCCGGCTTCGCCGTCACTGCCGGATTCGAGATTGCCCTGGCCTGTGACATCCTAGTTGCCGGTCGTTCCGCCAAGTTCGTTGACACCCATGCCAAGTACGTTCTACTCACACGCTTCTTTTTCTCTCACGGTCTGCGCGAAATCAGTACACTACAAGTCTACAATAATAGTATTATTGATTCTTGCAAGGCAAAAATTTCGCCTTGGCTGTTCTTGTGAATAGGATTAAGTATCCTTACCAGTCTGTTCAACCATTAATCTATCGCATAATAATTAAAAGTTGGTGTGAGCTTTACACATGTCTCACCCAATACCATGGTAAGATTATCGTGCGCTAGTGTGTGATGTACTAGAAAAACCTTATCTTTTAGAAAGCATCTACTATGTTCGTGTTGTTTGTAACACATGGCAACACAGAAAACTTGGGATGGTTCATACCCATTTGGAAGTCGGAACGTTGGAAATTTTCCTGATTCCTGTATGAACTGAGCTGTTTCCCATGAATTGCTATGTCTTCTTTTCGGAACATAAACATATCTGCAAAGAATTCTCAAATGTACAATTCAGAAGGGGGAAACCGGGTATTGGAGCTCTTCCTATGTTTGGATAGATTTTGCTAACACATTGAAACCCTACATATTTACATATTTATGTCTTACCTTCAAACAATAGGTTTGAACTCTCCTACTGCCCTGCAGCTTACAATCCTGCTTGGTTTCATGCCATTGCCACCTGATCTGTGCATTACTGCATTTTGAATTGTTTTCTACAGTAATATTTTGATAATTTGGTCAGATCTGATTGACATCTTCCCTGTGCACTTTGCATGTTCTTCTTTAATCAGATTTTGATCAATCTGATGTAGGTTTGGAATATTTCCTTCTTGGGGTCTTTCCCAGAAGCTCTCTCGTGTCATTGGGCCAAATAGAGCCCGGGAAGTGTCCCTAACTTGCATGCCCATCACTGCTGAAATGGCGGAGAAGTGGGGACTTGTTAACCACATCGTTGACGATAATCAGGTGCTGAATAAGGCAATAGAGGTTGCTGAGGCCATCGCAAGGAACAACCGCAACTTGGTGTTGTTGTACAAATCAGTTATAAATGATGGGCTCCAGCTGGATTTAGAACATGCCCGAGCTCTTGAAAAGGTGCAAACTTAAAAATTGTTGCACCTTTTCTGTAGCTTACTGTTGTTACAATCAACCCTCAGTGACTAATTCTTATGTGGTGCTCAAATTCTTTAATGTTAAGTAAAAATTCTGCATAATTATAACCACCAAAATGTTAATCACGAACTAGGCAGATTTAGGATGATTTTATACATTAGAATTTAGAAATATGAAATTTAATCGATCTATGTATGGAAGCTGAAGAAAATGGAGTATCCTTAACATGGGTTGCAGTCTTAAATTCTTTTTCAGTGATTACAGGTAAAGCACTATAGCTGAATATTTGTGCTTTCTGTTTGATCCTTGAAGCTACCTGTAGGCTATAAGACTAATCAATCCCTAATGGGATTAGAAACAAAAAAAGAATGAAATGGAAATGCCTTTTTTTTTGTTGCTGTCACTACATTCAGCAAATGCATCCCTCTTATTTTAGCATTGATATGGTTTCAGGAAAGAGGTCACAACTTTTACAATGGTATGACAAAGGATCAATTCAGAAATATGCAGAAATTTATACAAGGTCGGAGTTCTAAAGCATCATCAAAACTGTAGATGCTGTGATCTGTATGTGTTGAAAGACCGTACTTTATACAGGTGCCAAAAATGTTCAATAACATGAAAAAATAAAGACTGCGAACATGCATGGTATACTCATGAGAGCAGCAGTGAGTACCTTCTCATGTATTACAGAGACATTTACACCTGAAGTTTCATGTCGCCATGATATGAACAGGCTTAGAAGATTACTGAGGCATGTTGTAGCTTCCAGCTTGTGCTGTTCTCTCTGCGATGCGGAAAATGGACATGCTTAGAAGATTTGTGTGCGTGTGTGTGTGTGTTTCATGCGTGTGTGTGTTGCCGTGTAAACTGGGAAGCACTTGTGTTGGTAGATGTACATGTACATTGCTTCTGCTCCTCAACTGGTAACTTTCTGGTATTATTGTACATGTAAAGATTTGTAACTTTCAATTACAAGATTTGTTGGTCACCTACATGTTAACTTGACACAGTGACGATATTATTCATGCTTTGCTGCTACCGTAAACTTCTTTAGACTCCGTATGGACAACAGTAATAGCTTAGCAAGTTTTAGGGTTTAGTTACTTGTTAAATGAAATATTTCTAATCTAAACCAAGGAAATTTCCTTGGATCCTGTTTGGACAGGAGGTAATAAATTGTCGAATTGCGTGAAGCGCACCAGGGTGGTCTGTGTTTCAGGTCAAGCAGTCATTAAGGTAAAAAGAAGAAATGCTAGAAATATACCACCTCTGAGTTCCTACCAAATAAGCTATGTGGGGAAGTTCAAGCGTTCATACCAAAGTTGCGAACAGATGTGAAAATTTTGAAGGTAAGATTATTGTCTTTCTCATAAGGCAAGAGTTCTCATACCACTACCTAAGATTCCAAAAATGCTACTCCCTCATACCACAAATAATTGTCTTTCTTTTGTCGAAGTTTTCATACCCTCCGTCTAAATAGTTTAATATATATTTATAGTTGAAGTTTTAAAACTTTAATTTGTATATATCTCAATTAACAAGTAATTATTTATCATTGGAAGGAGTAATTCACAATAAAAGAAAATCATAAAACAACTTGAACTTCAATTTCGACCAAGGAGTCAACGACTGTGCTTGTGCTTTGAGTACTTTCTAGTTTTCTATCCTTTCTTTTTTCAATCCGGATCAAGTACAAATGCATGATGTACTACATTTTAACCTGAAAACAGATTATAACTTATATAAACATATCATACAGATTATAACTTCTATAAACATGTCATACGGTGTTTAATTTGTACGAAACAAATTTTATAATTCATCTAAAATCCTAAACAACTCATTTTCAAAACTTTCAATTTTTTCGAATTTTTAAATTTTAATTTTTTTTAAAAAAATCATAAAATCATAAAAAATGAAAAGTTTCAAAAATAGGTTCAAAGTTTCAAAAATTGGGTTCTTTAGGATTTTAAATGAATTACAAAATTTATTTCATACAAATTAGATACCGTATAACATATTTATAGAAATTGTAATATGTTTTCGGATCAAAATGTACACCGTTTTCTAGCGATCTCGATTGCTTTTTTTCCTCCCAAAAGGAATCGCTAAGCTAAAATCAACCGCTAATCTGAAAAAAAACAAACAAACAAACGAAGGCTGTCTCGCCGTGGACCGCGGTGCCGCCACCCGCCTCCCCGGCGTCCCACCACATCGCAGCGGCGACGGCGAAGCTTCGTCACTGAAACCTAGCCTAGGGTTTTTCTGCACCTCCATGGCGCATCCTCTACTTCGCGTCTTCCTCCTCCTCGCTTTCTCTGCTGCCGCGTCGGCCGAGGCGCGGCGGGAGGCGTTCCGCAGGGACCCCGGGCACCCACAGTGGCACCATGGCGCTTTCCACGACGTCGAGGACAGCGTCCGCGCCGACGTCCGACGGATGCTGCACACCCGCGCTGAGGTACTCCCCGTCACTGCCCCCATGCTTGGTTTCCCCCCTAAACCTCTCCCACCCCCACAAGCGTGGCGTACGTTTGAATGCGATCTGTGGAGAGATATTGAGCTCGACCTGGATTCGAGATGACCCGGAACCGTGATGCAGTGAATTCCACTTGTGTGTGGGATCTGCGTCTGCCTGTGGATTTCGTTTCGCTTCCTCAGCAAGATCGAGAGCAATTTGATGAGATTCGAGTTGTAGTGTTGGACGTGCCAAATTGTTTGGGTCGGAATTCAGCCAGCGAGAGTGTACGAGAGTTGTGAATTATGCCTGTCACTCGGGCATCACAGATTACATTGAGCTTGTCATAAGTTGTATGTTGTTTTGATCGGTTGTCATGGTCAAGTTTTTGCTGTCACAACCAGGGGAACAAACAAATTGTAGTGATAATTACTTCCTGTGATCATTTGTTGTTGCTCTGTTCCCTTTTCCACCTTAAACGTGTATCATGTTACTTTTTAAAATGTTTCCAGTGTTTCTGTAACACATTGGAGCACTTTGCAGGTTCCATTCCAAGTGCCTCTCGAGGTTAATGTTGTTTTGATTGGTTTCAATGGTGATGGAGGGTACAGATACCCTTTGGATGGGCACAAGCTTGAACAGTTCCTAAAGATGAGCTTTCCAACTCATAGGCCCTCTTGTTTCGAGACAGGGGAGCCAATTGATATTGAACATCATATCATGTATAACGTCATAGCGGTAAGTCTTCATTCTAGGTGATCATGTAATTTTTTTTTTCACGTCCATTTTTTTTTATTTTCCTCCATAGCTATTATGAAAATTATACTTCATTAGGCTGGACAACCAGAGCTGATTTCTCTTGAGAAGTCACTGAAGGAGGCAATGGTTTCTGCAGGAACTGCGCGAGAGGTAGCGAGAAATATGTCGTTTTCCTTCAAATTGGCAACAGCCATGGCACTAATTGTGTTGTCTCTTGTAGAGTGATTATGGTAGGGAGTTCCCTCTCTTTGAGGTAGAAGCAACTACGGTTGAGCCTATATTCCAGAGGCTATACTCATTTATCTTTGACATGGAGCCTGGTTATTCTGCAACTGAGATGGATAGGCCTGTACCTATTGCAATATTTGTTGTTAATTTTGATAAGGTACAAGGACTTGTATTTAGCATTGTTTCAATTCTGTGAGCATACTATGTTGATTGCTTATTCTTCTAATTCCTTTAATACCTGAATGCAAATTATTGATGATAGAGAGTGTAATCCTTCATTGTGGTCGTGCAGTCAAAAGACTAATTTTGTGGTTGTTCATATTTTTTTCTTAGGGAAACAGTAGGAGAGTACCCTACTGAGACATTTGAAAAATAATTGTATAAAGGTATGTTTACAAAAGAAGAGAACACGAAATAAGTAAACCCAACGAATTGGAAGTTATGCCCTCAACAAACCCATTTTCCGAAGAATCAAGTCTGTAGCAATCTATTCATGTAAACTTATATGATGGTATATTACAAAAGAATGTCTTTTTAACTAAGTATGCCAGGATCTACTCAAAAAAGTGAAAAACATTTTAGATAGTCTGATAGTCATTCAGCATCCTTAGCCTTCCATAACAATTGGAAAGTATCAGAGTAGAGTTCCAAAAGCAATTGACAAGAACTCAAAAGTCCTTTTTTTTTA
The DNA here is from genome assembly GCA_005191435.1 of Raddia distichophylla. NCBI lineage: Eukaryota > Viridiplantae > Streptophyta > Magnoliopsida > Poales > Poaceae > Raddia > Raddia distichophylla. Next base: position 419,687 of record SPJY01030712.1, read on the forward strand.
AGAATCAATAGTCCTTAAATTGACTGAAGCAAAACATGTGCATCCAATCTTCATCATCCTGTCTTCTACAGAATGCAGACATACTTTGAGAATTGTAATTCTTCTCAACAAAACTTTTCCTTGGCAGGTTAGGATGGATCCTCGTAACAAAGAAATTGATTTTAATAGTGTAATGTATGGTACAATTGGTACATTAACAGAGCAAGAGCTAAAAAAACAAGAGGCAGATTACATCTACCGGTACCGTTACAATGGAGGTGGAGCAACTCAAGTTTGGCTGAGTTCGGGAAGGTGATAGTAATTCTAAATTTCTAATGTACTCTTTTTTTAATCATGAAGTCTTATTTTGAGCAGTCACTAGTAGGGTCCTGAACCAACCCCCTCTGGCCAGAAGATTAGTATAAGAGCGATCCAAACTGTAGTCTGTAGAGTAACAACTGTACCAAGTTTTAAATTACTGGTTGCTGCATTTTTTTAATAGCCATTGCATTTCACCTTGCCAGATCCTTTTTTCTCAGTCACGTGTTAATTTCTGTTTCCCTATCCAAATTTATATGGTTCCATTTAGAACACTAATGTGTGTGTTGGCAATCAATACATTAAGATCGTTTTGCCCCAATCTTTGGTGAACACAAACAGATCTATCCCTCACTTTCTGTTCTGTGGAAACAGTTGAGTTGTAACAGACAATGCTATTGAACCTGATCCTTATATTCTTGTATGGAGTATAAAATAAGTTCTTGGGTTTCTGTGATTTTGTTGTGGCTATGTCTACTCATTACTAAAACTAAGATAGCTATTCAAAGAGTGTAGTTTGTATTAGAAATAACACTATATTTTTTGCTTTCTGTTGTTTCTTTCTAATTCCTGGTTTAAATCCACCGGTTCATAGTCCATACCAGCTTAACAGTTTTAGGTCATCCCAGTTTCCGTCTTGTAATGCTACCCAGAATTCAGATGTATTGTGTGTTCTTTTGGTTGTATAATCATGTATTTGTGGTTGTGGGAGATGAGGAAACACAAAAACTTCAGAAATGTACGAAGAGAAAAGAAAAGGATCGATTCACCAGAAAACAATTAATTTCTGGCATACTGGACAAGGCCAATGTATGAACAGAACCAGAAACGGTACCCTTGTTGTTATGAGTCATTGAGTTACATGTCATAAATTACTTTCTATGCATGATTTCATATGTGAACTTTGCTGCATATATAGCTCTGTCATGCTGTACTGTTAAATCATTTCATACTGGAGTTATTTTCCTTTATGGTCCACTGTTATCTTTTAAGCAATTGCAATTAAGTTTTGTGTGCTCTAAACCCGCACTGCATTTCCTTGCAGATTTATTGTAATAGATCTGTCAGCAGGCCCTTGCACATATGGGAAAATAGAAACCGAAGAAGGCAGTGTTAGTTATAGGTCAATGCCTCGGCTATCACAGATCATCTTCCCAAGAGGATTTGCGGCTCCTAGTGCTAGTTCAACACAGGATGTTTTTATCGGACAACTTGGAGGTTTAATTTCAACTACCATTGAGCATGTGATAGCTCCTGATGTCAGGTATTACTACAAATCTCTCATTTTGCTCATAGTTTCTTTGTAGTTTGATGTATGGCTACAAAAGTCAAATGCTTTATCTAGATCTAAAAAGGCTATGGGCAGTTGTAACAACTAATTGATTATCCAACGTATTCAGTTCTCAACATACTTGGCAAAATATGTTAGCCCCAAAGCATTCAGGAATAACCAAGTGAAAACACCTCACTACCTTAGTGTTGTCAGTTTTCTCTTCAGTTCGCCATGCACACGTTTTTCTGTTTACTTGGAGACCACACCATAAACTAGTTTACTGTACTTTCTATACTATATGTAACAGTTTATCACCCCTTGTTACAAAAGAGGGTGCCTTTTTTCCCATCCCCATTCCCCCCTGGACATGGAAATATGGGAATTGATAATCTGAACTTTTGAGTTATGAGGTATGTTTACATGAAAATTTTTCTCTATTTTCTACTTCTACTTCTAGGTTGCATGGATACCAACACGTGAAATCATTTAAATCTGAGCATTTTGTGTTTGAATTATACTATTTGTCATACGGTTCAGTAGTGGCAAGGATACTGCGTTACACTAGATTTTCCACAATTCTAACACTACTCTCCCTCGTACATTTTGTTAGTTCAACAACTAAGCTCAATGTAAGGAAGAGCAGATTAACCAGCTGTAAACAATATACAAATTATATCAATTGAAGGGTTCATTGCCTATATTTTTAGATGGAAAGTCTACTTACCCCCCTGAAGTATCGACCCCAGCGCACATAACCCCCTGACCTGTTAAACCGGGTAACCAGCCCCACGAACTATTGAAACCGGCGCAAATAACCCCCTGATGGCGGTATTCAGGGCGTTTTGCCACTGCGGCGGTCTACGTGGCATTCCTTTTTACGGAAATTATTTTTATGTCGCGGGTCCCACATGTCCGCCTGGGTGCGCGGGGGGCAGTGGCGGCGGCGGCGGCCTGGGCGCGTGGGGGCAACGCCGGCCACGGTCGCGCGGAGGCGGCGGCGTGGGCGCACGCGGCGGCCTGGGGATGGAGGAAGAAGAGAAGGAGAGAGAGGGGATGGAGGAAGAAGAGGGGAGAGAGAGGGGATGGAGGAAGAAGAGGAGTAAGAGGCAGACATGTGGGACCCGCGACGTAAAAAGAAATGCCACGTGGACCACCACGGTGGCAAAACCACCCTGAATACCGCTATCAGGGGATTATTTGCGCCGGTTTCAGTAGTTCGTGGGACTGGTTACCCGGTTTTACAGGTTAGGGGGTTATGTGCGCCGGGGTCGATACTTCAGGGGGGTAAGTAGACTTTTTCCTTTTTAGATTAAAAAGACTGATGCTCTGGAATGTGTGTCAAAGGCTCAAAGCCATGCCAGGATGATTTTGTGCAAGAAACAAGATGCCTAGTGGAACATATGTATATATGTGCAGTTAAGCATTGAATATTCAATATTTCCTGCTATTCTGATGTGACATTTATTTCAATAAATCCAGGTTTGAAACGGTTGACATGGCGGTTAGATTGCTTATACCTATCATTGTGCTACAGAACCATAATAGGTACAACATTCTTCAAGCAGGTCACAACTACAGCATAAATATTCAAGCTATTGAAAGAGAGGTTAGTTAATTTTCTTGCGTGAGTTTATCTGTACGTTGCTGAATCCACAGTGATTTGCATGAAGCGTTTTACTGTCAAAAGAAAATTCTAGTGAACGCATGGCCTGTATTGTTTCTTCATGGCCTAGTTAATAATTTTTTGCAGTGCCATGTAGCTAAATTATGGTGTACAAAAGCCTACCTTTACATCAACAGAAATTGCATCTCAACTCTCAGGAGTGTCCAGGAACATAAAGGAAATGTGATTTAGTTGGGAAGAATCTGCAAGCTACGAATAACACACACACTGTTGTACCTCATTTCATTTGTTGGAGTAAATTGTCCACTCTTATGAAATTGGAACTGCGCGAAAAGAAATACAAAAATGTATATATACACAGTTACAATAACTTTTTCAAGCATTCATGGAAGCAAAGCTTTCCCAGTCAGTGCTAGTACCAGTGTTACTGACTGTTTGCTGCCATTACACTATCGATAGTGCCAATGGGATATCATCTCAATGCCACTTTGCAGGCAGTTGCACTAAGTACCTGTTGCAAACTCAAGTAAATTGTTTTGTTTTGTCTTTCTGCCTTGATCTCTTTAGGGGAGTTAAAAAATGCAAGTAGAGAGTGAAGATCTGTCTTCCAATTACTGCAGTCTCATTGGCAATTGTTGTTATAGGCTAAGTTGTTCAATTTAGGAAGATCATCAATCATCATGCTTCATTAGTAGTAGCAGTACCATTAAATGGATTAATCTAATGTCTAATGTATTCAGATCAAAATATCTTGTGCCACTTTGTACAATTACAAAGTATGCATGGTTTATTGATCAGTGGCCTATTGAGCATAAATATATTTCTCTGACTTATTGCACTGTATCGCTACATATCAGTATGAATGCTGAAAAATTCCCAAATTTTGTATCTTTTAGGTTAAAAAGATGGTTCACACTGGGCAGGAGGTTATAATAATTTCTGGTTCACATGCACTGCATCAACATGAAAAGTTAGCAGTTGCAGTTTCAAAAGCAATGCGAAGCCATTCTCTTCATGAAACAAAGAGTGATGGTCGATTTCACGTTCGTACCAAAACATACTTGGACGGTGCAATACTCAAAGAGGTTTGTTGTTTTTTGTCTTCATCTAAATACTGCATGTGAATTACAAGGATATACTTGACATTATTGGTCTTGCCAGTACAATTCGTTTATGCTATTGAAGTGTCTATTGTGGCAATCATCAATTAATTGCATATTCATCCAATTTTCATGTTTAGTAAATAGGACTACATGAGAGTTCAGTATGTAGAGAACTATAGTTTAGATTTCACCTTGTCTGTTGGCTATATCTTTGATATGACTGTTTAGTGATAGTGCAAGTATAAAGAAGCATAACTTCAGAACTATGCGATTCATCATAATCTAAATGAACCTTTTAGCTATATATGAAAGAGGTATGGATCAAGTTCAAGATACCATACATTTTGGCACCACTTGTGGAAGACCATGCTGAATGTGTACTTAGCTCATTAAATGAAACCTGTAATGGCATGGAGTAATGGAGAAGAATACTTGTTAGTGTGGCAGTAGAACAGATGAATCTATAATACTTGTTTGATCGTAAACTTGAATGCAAGATTTCAACACTATGCAATCAATTGGTACAGGAAATGGAGCGCACCGCCGATGTGCTGTCGGCTGGTTTGTTAGAAGTTTCAGATCCTTCACTCTCAAGTAGATTTTTCTTGAAGCAGGTTTGTGATGTTCTTTGTATGTAAAATCCTGATATTTTATGCCAATTTCATAAATGTATGCATGATGTATTTTTTAAAAAGCATATATTATGGGATTTTTTTTTTCTTTTTGTGATATTTGTGGCTGTCAACCACAGCACTGGATGGATGAGCAAGATGGCGGGCAAGAATCTATCAAGCACAAGCCTATATGGGAATCATACATGCCCAGAAATAAGAAAGAAAAGAGAGGAACTGGAAACAAAAAACATGGAAATCTGTACAGAACTTATGGAACCAGAGTGATTCCAGTGTAAGCTGCTCATCCACATGCAGAAATATAAAATTTAATCTCAAATTGTGTTACCAGAAACTGGAAAAAGAAGATAAAGTAGCAAGTGATAAATGAAGAAAGATAGAAAGACGACTGAGAGACAAAGATAAAAGTTACATCATTTTTCTCCTTTTTTGCATTTCCTTGAACCTAGGAAGTTAAGATATGCCCCCTTGTTGAATAATGTACTTATGCATGAGACTATTGGGTATAGAATTATAACTATTTGGCAGGAGAATGCATTGCTTAGACATGCTACTGTTGTTGCTGATCTGTTTTTAAATTAATCAACAGCTTTGTATTATCATTGGCTGATGTTGATCCTGAGCTTCTGATGGAAGAGGAAAGTCTTGTTTGGACAAGTAAAGATGTTGTCATTGTACTTGAGCATAGCAATGAAAAGATTCCTCTAAGGTATGTTAAAGCTTCTGTTCAGATAATTGATCTATGGATTCTTACATGAATTTCTGGGGTTCAAGCTGCTGCTATGTTTAAAGCATCACTTTCTTGTTGCAGTTATGTGTCAGAAACAACTAGGCGGTTTGCTCTTCCTTCTCTAGCACAGCGCCATCTCTTGGCTGGTGTGGCTTCAGCAGTTGGAGGTCTGAGTGCGCCATATGAACGGACATCACACATTCATGAAAGACCTGTTGTGAACTGGCTATGGGCTGCAGGATGTCATCCTTTTGGACCATTCTCAAACTCCTCTCAGATCAGTCAAATCCTCCAGGATGTTGCGCTGGTAATGTTACTAAAAATGCTGCTCCAATGTCATGATAGTCTAATACAATTAGCAGGGTAGTGAGGGTGGTGCCCATCTGTCATTGTGAGATGTCTTTAGAATAGTTGTTCTTGTCTTCTGTTTATTATGTACCTTGTACAATGCATAGGAACACAAACTGTTAAAAATTGACTTGAAATTACGCCCTCCATTGTTTGTTGCCTGTTTTGCCAGTTTCAAACAACTCTTCTTCGGTTACGAGTGTGATAGCTTGGGTATTTCTTTTTCCTACTGTTTCATCGTGATTTGCTCCAGATAATCATGGTGTCATGCATACTGATTTGTGCATAATAAGCTTTATTAGTATTTCGTGATATTTCACCATTGTCACCGTTAGTGCTAATCTATGATTTTGTTTTAATGTGCGTAGAGAACTACAATTTATGCTCGAGTTGATGCTGCCCTTCGCAAAATAAGAGACACGTCTGAGGTTCTTTGAACATTTAATTGAACTTGCCTTCAGTTTCTTGTTTTCTCTGCATGCAAAGAAAATTTGTACTGTTTGTGGTTTGATGCAGGCCGTTCAATCTTTTGCATCAGAGCATCTTAAGACACCATTAGGAGAACTTGTTAAAGGTAATAAAAATAAGTCCAGCACTGAGTTATGGGTAGAAAAATTCTACAGGAAGGTAACCACCATGCCAGAACCTTTCCCTCATGATCTTGTTGAACGGCTGGAAGAATACCTGGATGTAAGTATATGTTTCATGTAGTTCAGTATTATACATTTTTGTGCAAGTTTTGTATGCATCTCATTTCTTCTTTTGCACCCTATTTCAGAGGCTTGAAGGGCAACTTGTGGATTTGTCTTCTTTGCTCTATGACCATCGTCTAGTCGACGCATATCAAAATAGTTCTGACATCCTGCAGAGCACTATATTTACACAACAGTATGTTACTTTATCTAGGGATGCAAGATTTCGAACTACAATGTTCATTTTGTTCACTCCTTACTCGTTGGAACTCAGTTCCTTTTCCCCTTTTTTTGCTTTCAGTTTAATCTTTGTTTACCTTTTGTTAGCGGATCCATATTTATCCTTATTTGGAATCATATTGATTGTTTTTCGTTCGGGCAGATATGTAGAACGTGTTTTGTCTGCTGAACGAGACAAGATGAAGTGCTGCAGCATTGAATATAGTCACCCAAAGCAGTCATCCCAAGCTTTTGTCTATGGAGGGATCCTTCTGGCAGGATTTCTTGTGTACTCATTGGTTATTTTCTTCTCTTCACCAGTTCGCTAACTCGTTGGCTGAAGGCAATTGTGGATTCTCTCTATGGTGGTAGGATCTGAGATCTATAAAGTAGAGAGCATTCTACGTGAAGGCATTAACTTAATCTGTGTTGTATACAGTGAAGCCTATCTCGGCTCAGTTTTGTCTGTAAGAACGATATTCCCAAAGCTGTAGGCAAGCCCCATTGGTTGTAGTCGATTCATAAATAGTTAATAGTATGTTCGTGATTCCCTAAAAAAATGTTCGTGATAAGTGGCATAAGTCCGTAGTGGCCTAGGGGTTCTAATTCGCCACTGTGCGGGAGACTATTGTTTTGTCCCCATCTCTTGCAACTAATTTCTGCACAAAATAGAGGCGTCGAAAGTCTAATTTATCAATAAAATATACAATACCTTCCCCCAAGCAATGAAAAACTATTTTTGCGTTTTTTCCTCAAATCACATTAATGCAATTGAATTTGATCTTGTAAGGCGGCTTACAACATAATCTTCCCATCATTTGTCATTTTTATAGATCTAGTTTTTTCAGGAATTCGAAAGTACTCTTCGTTATATATATGTTTTTTTGTAAATTTTAATATCTTTTCAAATTTAACGAAAATGGACCCCCTCCCTCCTAAAATGAGATGTTTTGTATTATTAAAAGTCTAGTGATGTTATTTTACTAAAATTATTTGTACCATCCACTATAACAACCCCTTATTATCTACTAAAATTACTCGCATCAAATCTTATTTGATTTAATCCCTCGGAATTCTCATGGTGGGCTCCATTAGGCATGACACATTGCTTGTGTAACGTGTGACATGATTCGTAGTCGTTTGCGATACATGTTGTGACACACGTGTTGAAATTGTGGCAAGGCACGGATCCTCAGCTACTTTACCATTTATTTACAACAAGTTGTAACCCTCGTTTGTCCAAAGAAAACATCTAAAACAGGGAAATTATTATGTTCCACTTTGAAGGTTAGAAATTGGAACGAGAAGACCTGGGGAGGGCGTGAGTGGCGGTGGCTTGGTCAATTCACAAGATTGAAAATTGATAGAAATAATAAAAAAATATTAATGGCTAAAATGACATATAATGAGATGGTAATATGTTAGAATGGAAAAACCTAAAATATAAAAACATAGATGCCTGAGATAACATATAATGAGGCGGTAATTCTTGGGAGGGCAAATGAGAATCAACAGAAATTAAGCAATAGGCCAGCAATGGAGAATTGCAGAGGTGGATGGAGCGACAACTATTCGATTATCGGTTCCAGTGGCAGTGCTCCCGGATGTCTCGAAACAAGCAGGCAAGGAGGTGCCGGTCGTAGTCCATGGTCGTGTACTGCACAACGTGGCTGAAGTAGCCCACGGCGTCGTCGTCGGCGACCATGCAGTGCATGATCCCGCAGCGGCGGAGCGCCTCCACGTCCCTCCGCCCGTTCACCAGCGACCCCACCAGCGCCACGAACCCCGTAACCTGGTTGCCCCCCTCCAGCTGCCGCGCCGCGCCGCCGCCGCCCTGCTCGAACGCCACCAGGTTAGCGAGCAGCACCTTGGCGGCCTCGTCCACCACGAACGCCGGCATGTGCAGCACGCCGTACCGGAAGCTCACGTCGAACATGTCGCGCGGGGAAGCCTTCCGCTTGAACGTCACGCCGGCCTCCTCCATCTTCACGGCCGGCGGGATCATCGACGTCGCCTGGCCCTTCCCAGCGCCGTCGCCGGAACGAGGCGATGGCGCCGGCGGCTGCTTCCAGATGGCCAGCGAGACGGCGCCGGTGGTGTCCACGCCGGCGCCGTTGCCGTTGCCAGCTAACGGGTTGCGGACGTTGCACTCGTAGTGCAGATGCAGCAGGTGGTGGATGGCCTTGTCGCCGGGCGGCCGGATGGTGCGGCTCGACGGTAGGTCGCCGGCGAAGGCCTTGCAGAAGACGTCGAGGAGCGCGCCACGGTCGGCGCCGTCTTCGCCGGCGAAAGCCACGCCGTGCAGCCTCTCGACGACGAAGAAGGGGATCTGGTTCTCCAGGAGGAGGACATCGTGGTACATGTGGCGCCACGCCCACTTTGCGCCCCCGGGCGCCGCGAGCTGACCCTCGCCCTTCCTCAGGAAGAACTCGAGCAGGAAGCAGCCGTCCAGCACCAGCATCTCGGCGAAGTCGTCGGCGCCCATGTCGAAGCCCTCCGCGTAGCACCGGCGCGCGTCGGCCGCCACCGCGCGCGCCGCGCGAACGTACGCACCGAGGCCGCCGGCCTTGTCGCTCCTGGATAGGAAGTCGCGCAGGAGGCGCCACTTGTGCCGCTGCGCGGCTGCGAGGCCGCCGCGGCCGTGGTAGTACGGCCCCACGGACACGACCTTGGGCTCGTACAGGTCACGGTGGCGCTCCCGCACCGGCGCCGGGAGGCGGAGGATGGTGTAGGGGTCGTCGGGCTCCGGCGGCACGGCGTCCACGCGCCGCTGCATGGCCTCCACCCGCGCGTCGTGGAAGAAGCGGTTCTCCTCGGCCGCCGCCGCAGCAGCCACGTCGCCGTTGCTCTCCTGCTCCATGCTCGCTGCTCGGCGAGAACACGGCCTCGGTTCGTCGTCGATGGGATGCTTGAACAATGAACAATGTGAGATCGCCGGAGGCCGGAGCGGAGTTGACCTGAGCGAGAGCGACCCGGCGTGCAAGGGATAAAGGACATGGACGTCTCAGTTTGTCGTGGACTCGTGGTGGCCATGCTCTATCTTCTACTGCCAATTTCTCCAATGTTGACGTCGTTGTACGCGAAAAAGGTTGTAGCTCTCTACTCTGCGATTGATATATATTGCCGTATCCTTTTGTTAAGAATACGTGGTTGCCGTTTCTTTAACAGGGTGTTTTAGTACTCAAACTGGTTTAAATAGGCAGTAAAATCTCTTTTTCTAGACCTAGTATAAATTTTTGCCTTTTTGAACTGCGACTATGATATACTCCCTCCGTCCCAAAATATAGAGCGTATAAAAATTTTCATCAAAACCAAAAAATGGTGTTTAAGAGAGTAATCATCTTTAATTATCTCGTTACTCGAAGCATACATCTCCTTGCCATGCACTTACTTAATAGATTTAATAGCTAAAGCTAGTAAAAGTATGCACTTTATAGTGTGAATAGCTTAACTATGAGTTAATTGCTCGTCTTTCCTAAGAAAATAATGGGAAGACATCTTATATTATTGAACAACTCAAAAAAACTTATGCGTCCTATATATTGGGACGGAGTGAGTATATATATACCATGTATAACTTCCAAATATAGAAATGACTTTACTGCTGATTCACATTGTTTGATTATTTCCATGCCGCAAAAAACGAGCTAAGAAAGAGAAACCTAAGTTAGAACTTGGTATTATCCACAAAAAAAAAAGGTTGGTACTTGGTAGTGATCTACAGCGCCACGCAATACGCATGCAAAAGAAAATATTGTGCCTTTGCTCATCATCATCACATATCAAAATATAGCCTACAAGATTTCAATAAGAAAAAATGAATCAACTTACAAGAAATGACTTTTTTTTTAGAAGACGGGTTGAATTTGAGCCGAAGCGTAGACGTGGTCTAGGGGCTTAGGCGAGCATGGCAAATGGCAACCGATGAGACAAGCAAAGGGAAGGTTGTACGTGCGCACACTCGTAAGCAACCTGACATTTCCAAGCGTTGGGGCGGAGTTTCCATTGCTTGTGAGAGTTGTGATGTCTGCGGCCGCCAGCCTGCCACGCATGACTGGGTCGCACGTCAATTCGGCACATCATGCTGCGCACATTTTTTGCGGCAAAGACATGCTCCGCACTTGTGTGTACGACAAGTCGACAAGCAGACATGCAAAACTTCCTTACGAATATATTATTGTGTTAAAGCTGAGCGAAACAAAACCATCGCATTGATGGTAAAATAAGAAAATTTTCGTTAATTAAAAAATATATGCAGTTTTTGCTATAGGTCCAAATTATAACATATACTAGATTAAAAGAAAGGATTTATATCAACTGCAAAGGAAAATTCAGGATAAAAAAATAGGAATAAAAGTCAATGCTAGATTATAAAAAAAATTGTATTGGATACAATAAAGCAATAATCATTACAAGAATCCAAACTATTTTTATCAATTAGAAGCCAACGTAAATAAGGTAAAAGCTGATGTAAATAGCCATACCGACGTAAATAAGCCGACGTAATAACCTTTATTTACGTAGGCTTCGAGGCTACCATAAATAATTCTGGTGGTTCCCTATCGGACGTAGCAAGGCTGGCGTGGCACTTATTTACATCGACCTTGAGGGTGTGTGCCCCATGCAACGTAGGATATATATTTACGTCGGTCGAACCACATCGGATGGGCTTACGTGGCATCCATATTTACGTCGATATAAATAAGTACCAATGGCAATGGTTGCGTTGCAAAGGGTGCTATGTACCTTAGCCGTCGCAGACGTAAATAACGAACAAATTACAACATGGAATTGTTGTTTTATTGCAAAACAAATACATTTCACAAATTAGCATATCACAACACATTACTGATTCACGTAGCACATTACTAATTCACATTTTACATCACATAACATTACCAAATCATATTTTACATCACATCACATTGGCGAATGTCCATAAATTCACATCAAACAAACATAAATCCACACTCTTCACATTTGACTCATTCACATGTCCAAGTTGACAAACATAAAGTCCATGCATACAAGTCCAACAAGTTCACAAACCTAAGCGAAATAAGTTGATACAAGTTCAATTTCACACAAGTCCATACAACTCCAGATCGCATGAATGCAACATAAGCCATCAATTTTGAGGAGCACCGTCATGAGGAGTACCGTCGAAACGATGACCACTACTAGCATCACCTCCAAAAGCAAGTAAGTTGCCAACTGAATGAAAAGTCCTCAAAGAAATATTGTTGCCTCTAACATGGCCATATGGAGTAACGGCTTGCTGGCTACCTCCAACACCGCCATAAGGAGGGGGAGGGGGAGGGTTGGCTGTGCAAAGATGGGCGTTGGTTGGATCGGAGGTAGAACCAACGGTGTTCCAAACTGTCGCAACATGTACGCCTACAAATAACATTATTATTGTATTATTATCTAAAATAGACAAGTGATGCACAAGTAAATAAAATTATTGAATGCTAACTCAAATGACCACTAATTTGATAAATTAATGTAGTTGGAACAAAAACAAGTAATTATTTAGAAATTCAAGTCTAATTAGAGCTGAAATGAGTAATTGTTAACAAATGAAAGTTTACTTGCAAGATATAATTGTGTAGGAGCATATATGAATGGCTATTTCTCAACTATTCTAGGTTCCAATTGTAGTTTTTATCTAGCATACCCAAATGACTAGTAATTTGATAATCACATGTACTTGGAGTAGAAAGGGTCAATTGTTTATTTATACGAGTCCAATTGGCAAATTACACCTATCAAAAGCACTAGGTTCCATGTCTTGAACAAATATGGAAGAAACTTACTTGTAGACTTACTTTCTGTTGTGCTTGACATGTTACGAGGTATTCTTGTTACTACCTCAATTGCTCTTGCCAATAATACTCATGGGTTGTATGTTGCCTTATCTCCACCTCTAGGTGAGTCTCATGAGCACTTGTCTCGCAAACATGTGAGGATTGAGATGACCTCCTCGAACTTAAGATTGTGCTAGTATCTAATAAAACATTAAATATGGAAAAGCTTTCATATTTCTTGCCACCCCGGCTAGTGTACAAAGCAAGAGGGTCAATAGCTTCTCTCCTCTAGTTGTAGTCACACCCTTGAGTGTCGGTTATCACGTTCCATAGCCAGCCTAAAAATTTTTAGTGCATCCATAAGATTTTGACAGCATCACTAGAGTTGATTAAAAACATAATATTGTACCTTCTGAGAGCATAGTTAATTTGGATGTGCAGAATCAGAACCTCGGTGGCCTCGAATATAAGCTTCGACATCTATAGGCCTTAAACCGGTTTCCGCTTTCAACAAATCAATATAATTTGGCAAAAATGACAGTTCAAATTAATGGTGATCAAATATAGTATTATGAAGTGTGTATCATCTGACATGCAAGACGAACATGTAGCACCGTACCACTGAACTAACTTGGACTCACCTCCCTGTCACCCCTCTTCTTGTTCGAATTTTGAACAAAGTCAGTGTAGGCCCAGCGGTGAGCAAGCGCTTGCCATGTTTCAGTACATTTACTAAACCAACCCAACATAACATCCTGGTACCCTTATGAAGATAGATTTCTGCAGCACCAAGCTTCTTGCTCATATCTTGATGGAACACCTACCTATAGTACTAAGTTCATCGCTTGAATACATGCCTAGTACATCATCTCCTTCACTGTCCTCTTGTTGACTTCTCAAAAACATATTTTGTCTGAGAATTGCAACGGCTGCTCATCACCACTTGGCAAACGATTCTCTCCTAGAAAGGCAAAATATGAACTAGACATTGTATTATTGTTCGCGAAAAAAGTTGAACATGCATAAGTGGCCAGTCATCACATTCTTCTCTCTAGTGAAAAGGTCACACTTATCACAAGGGCACTTCGTTACCCCACTGGGAGTTGGGAAGAAAAGCCAATCCAAAAATTTGTGTATTTGTTTTACATTCTTATGTGTGATTCATATCCTTATTTCATCCATCATACATTCATCCATGGTCATTTGCCATATTTAGAGCCATTGAATGTCAAAAATGAAAGTGAAAGTGGGTTAATGGTTCCTACCAAAAGTTATAGGCAAATATAGGTCTTAAACCTACCGTTGTGAATCTTTTTTTAGAGAGGAAATTCATTCCGATTGAAGCACAAGATTACAAGAGACACTTGTACATCAAACTCAATGCACCGTTCGATAGACAGGTTCGTCGGAATGGCATCACCACGAAGATCACTAAGACGCACAACATGTGACTAACAACGCACCACAGACCACAAACCTACAAACAACGAAAACCCGGTCAAAAAGCCAGAAAAACCCGCAGCCCGATGAAGCAGACTCGGAACCCCCACACGCCGGCATCGACGCGACCACCGCCAACATCGACGCCCTCTGGCGCCGATGAAGGAGACAACCACCAGACGCCGTCGACGGATCGTCGATAGCAGGCCGTCAGAGCTCAACCCCAACACATGCCAAACCGAGGAGAGGAGGGACGTCCTCTCTAGTTCTGGAGGGGTAGGAACATTGTGGATCTTATTTACGTTAGTCTGGCCAACATTAATAGTGACCCACCGCTTCGGGCATTTTTCAAAAATGACTTTTACATATATTGACGACGGCTAGGCTGACATAAATAACCTATCAACATAAATTGTGGCGATGTAAATAGTGGTTCAAGGTGAGATAGTGGTAAGGCGGCGATCGATTTTGAAGATTTGTCACAGGTCTTGTGTATTTACGTCAGCTTTTTTTTGTTGGACTGAAAGAAATAGCTTTATTTACGTCCGCTTTCCTTCCAAGTAATTGAGAACAAGTTGAGATAATCAGTAATGCTTGTAGTTACGCATCAGCCTTGCTAGTTTTAATTTAAGCCAAAGAGAACAAACTGAGATAGTCAGTAATGTTTGTAGTTACGAGGACCCTTTAGATTCATCAGTAAATGGCACGCGATAATGACTGGGTCTCATTAACGCCCTGTCATCTATACTGAAGCAATTTTAATTTGGAAAAGAGATTAACCAAAAAGTTTCTCAAGCCCTACTCCTTCAGCTTAGTCAAATTTCAATATATCGAATCGAAGCTTCACGGATTTTTTTGAACATTTTGCCTGAGTGTTCTTGATTGGTTCGTTAAAAGGGATTTTCACCTTCTCTGCAAAAAAACGCCCATCTAATTTCCCGGATCTTAAAAAATTGCACGTAGCAACCTTCAAGCATAACGGCCAAATTTAACAACGTTTTAATTCCTAATTCAAATTACGCGTTCATAGTTTGACGTCCAATTTCAGTTGATTCCATTATTGTCGTGTCATCCAGGAGATCAATCGATATGTGAAGTACATACTACACATGATCGCAAAGCAATGTACGGATCAATGACGCAGCCTGCGACGAAGGCATCAGGCTGCCCGGATGATGCGCCACCCGCCCCCATCTTCTTCAAAAAGATTCAAAACGATCAAGTGTAGAGGCGTAGATCATAAATAAATCAAAAGGGGAGGAAGACGATGGCAGGATCTGAATGTTCGAGAGGACCTGCTAAGAATGGCTGGCAATACATGAGCCATTCCCCTCCACTGCCCCCTCGCATTTTCTCAAACCACACTAGCAAGTAGTAAAGCAGCATCTCAACCATTCGAGATGTTAACGAAATGAACGGATGCTTGCAAGATTGAAATGGGATGTGGGAAGATCGGTAAGCGGGTTGCCCATGGTGGGAGTGGGCAAGCCGACCGGTTTTTCTTCCGAGTTGGTTTGGCTACAGCCGAATCAAGCAATTCAAGACGAGGGCACGGATCGCAGTACCCAAATCTTGGTACAATGCAGCCTAATTTAGTCATGGGTTCTTGGCAAAGGAAAAAAAAAGGTTGAATGGAAAGATTGGCTGATTAAATTGCATGAACAGATGGAGCAGAAGTTCCAACGTAAGAATTTTGAGAAGAACAAAGGTCAGCAAATATAGCTTGGTCCAAACAAGAAAAAAATGTCAATTTCATTATGAACAATCACCCGACACCTATTTGGTCCCTGAGACCAGATACAATGGTTTTTAAAGGTACATTTGGTTATTTGACCCATCAAAACCATCTTTGTGGATAGTATGTTTTAGGTAAATGTCACCTAATCCAGTATAATTCATGTGGCGTCCCGTCAACGCCACTGACGTGGACACATATAAATTGATATAAATATTTAACTAACATTTATAAAAGAATATTTGATATTTACGAAAGAAATCAATATTTAGTACATAATCCCTTAGGAGCAACATGTCGTGCTA